>JAWMAG010000161.1:10000-465607 GCA_037013455.1 Ceratitis rosa | reverse complement strand
AGAAACTTATTGTATTGCATTTTGTGAGTTTTATTAAAAACTGATATAACTAACTTCATTGCAATTTGTTAGTTTTATTAAAAACTGATATAACTAACTTCATTGCATTTTGTTAGTTTTATTAAAAACTGATATAACTAACTGCAGTGCATTTTGTTAGTTTTATTATAAATGGATATTTCTCACTGCTTAACATTTTGTCAGTTTTATTAAAAACCGAAGAAACTTATTGTATTGCATTTTGTGAGTTTTATTAAAAACTGATATAACTAACTTCATTGCAATTTGTTAGTTTTATTAAAAACTGATATAACTAACTTCATTGCATTTTGTTAGTTTTATTAAAAACTGATATAACTAACTGCAGTGCATTTTGTTAGTTTTATTATAAATGGATATTTCTCACTGCTTAACATTTTGTCAGTTTTATTAAAAACCGAAGAAACTTATTGTATTGCATTTTGTGAGTTTTATTAAAAACTGATATAACTAACTTCATTGCAATTTGTTAGTTTTATTAAAAACTGATATAACTAACTTCATTGCATTTTGTTAGTTTTATTAAAAACTGATATAACTAACTGCAGTGCATTTTGTTAGTTTTATTATAAATGGATATTTCTCACTGCTTAACATTTTGTCAGTTTTATTAAAAACCGAAGAAACTTATTGTATTGCATTTTGTGAGTTTTATTAAAAACTGATATAACTAACTTCATTGCAATTTGTTAGTTTTATTAAAAACTGATATAACTAACTTCATTGCATTTTGTTAGTTTTATTAAAAACTGATATAACTAACTGCAGTGCATTTTGTTAGTTTTATTATAAATGGATATTTCTCACTGCTTAACATTTTGTCAGTTTTATTAAAAACCGAAGAAACTTATTGTATTGCATTTTGTGAGTTTTATTAAAAACTGATATAACTAACTGCAGTGCATTTTGTTAGTTTTATTATAAATGGATATTTCTCACTGCTTAACATTTTGTCAGTTTTATTAAAAACCGAAGAAACTTATTGTATTGCATTTGTGAGTTTTATTAAAAACTGATATAACTAACTTCATTGCATTTTGTTAGTTTTATTAAAAACTGATATAACTAACTGCAGTGCATTTTGTTAGTTTTATTATAAATGGATATTTCTCACTGCTTAACATTTTGTCAGTTTTATTAAAACCGAAGAAACTTATTGTATTGCATTTTGTGAGTTTTATTAAAAACTGATATAACTAACTTCATTGCAATTTGTTAGTTTTATTAAAAACTGATATAACTAACTTCATTGCATTTTGTTAGTTTTATTAAAAACTGATATAACTAACTGCAGTGCATTTTGTTAGTTTTATTATAAATGGATATTTCTCACTGCTTAACATTTTGTCAGTTTTATTAAAAACCGAAGAAACTTATTGTATTGCATTTTGTGAGTTTTATTAAAAACTGATATAACTAACTTCATTGCAATTTGTTAGTTTTATTAAAAACTGATATAACTAACTTCATTGCATTTTGTTAGTTTTATTAAAAACTGATATAACTAACTGCAGTGCATTTTGTTAGTTTTATTATAAATGGATATTTCTCACTGCTTAACATTTTGTCAGTTTTATTAAAAACCGAAGAAACTTATTGTATTGCAATTTGTTAGTTTTATTAAAAACTGATATAACTAACTTCATTGCAATTTGTTAGTTTTATTAAAAACTGATATAACTAACTTCATTGCATTTTGTTAGTTTTATTAAAAACTGATATAACTAACTGCAGTGCATTTTGTTAGTTTTATTATAAATGGATATTTCTCACTGCTTAACATTTTGTCAGTTTTATTAAAAACCGAAGAAACTTATTGTATTGCAATTTGTTAGTTTTATTAAAAACTGATATAACTAACTTCATTGCAATTTGTTAGTTTTATTAAAAACTGATATAACTAACTTCATTGCATTTTGTTAGTTTTATTAAAAACTGATATAACTAACTGCAGTGCATTTTGTTAGTTTTATTATAAATGGATATTTCTCACTGCTTAACATTTTGTCAGTTTTATTAAAAACCGAAGAAACTTATTGTATTGCATTTTGTGAGTTTTATTAAAAACTGATATAACTAACTTCATTGCAATTTGTTAGTTTTATTAAAAACTGATATAACTAACTTCATTGCATTTTGTTAGTTTTATTAAAAACTGATATAACTAACTGCAGTGCATTTTGTTAGTTTTATTATAAATGGATATTTCTCACTGCTTAACATTTTGTCAGTTTTATTAAAAACCGAAGAAACTTATTGTATTGCAATTTGTTAGTTTTATTAAAAACTGATATAACTAACTTCATTGCAATTTGTTAGTTTTATTAAAAACTGATATAACTAACTTCATTGCATTTTGTTAGTTTTATTAAAAACTGATATAACTAACTGCAGTGCATTTTGTTAGTTTTATTATAAATGGATATTTCTCACTGCTTAACATTTTGTCAGTTTTATTAAAAACCGAAGAAACTTATTGTATTGCATTTTGTGAGTTTTATTAAAAACTGATATAACTAACTTCATTGCAATTTGTTAGTTTTATTAAAAACTGATATAACTAACTTCATTGCATTTTGTTAGTTTTATTAAAAACTGATATAACTAACTGCAGTGCATTTTGTTAGTTTTATTATAAATGGATATTTCTCACTGCTTAACATTTTGTCAGTTTTATTAAAAACCGAAGAAACTTATTGTATTGCAATTTGTTAGTTTTATTAAAAACTGATATAACTAACTTCATTGCAATTTGTTAGTTTTATTAAAAACTGATATAACTAACTTCATTGCATTTTGTTAGTTTTATTAAAAACTGATATAACTAACTGCAGTGCATTTTGTTAGTTTTATTATAAATGGATATTTCTCACTGCTTAACATTTTGTCAGTTTTATTAAAAACCGAAGAAACTTATTGTATTGCATTTTGTGAGTTTTATTAAAAACTGATATAACTAACTTCATTGCAATTTGTTAGTTTTATTAAAAACTGATATAACTAACTTCATTGCAATTTGTTAGTTTTATTAAAACTGATATAACTAACTTCATTGCATTTTGTTAGTTTTATTAAAAACTGATATAACTAACTGCAGTGCATTTTGTTAGTTTTATTATAAATGGATATTTCTCACTGCTTAACATTTTGTCAGTTTTATTAAAAACCGAAGAAACTTATTGTATTGCATTTTGTGAGTTTTATTAAAAACTGATATAACTAACTTCATTGCAATTTGTTAGTTTTATTAAAAACTGATATAACTAACTTCATTGCATTTTGTTAGTTTTATTAAAAACTGATATAACTAACTGCAGTGCATTTTGTTAGTTTTATTATAAATGGATATTTCTCACTGCTTAACATTTTGTCAGTTTTATTAAAAACCGAAGAAACTTATTGTATTGCAATTTGTTAGTTTTATTAAAAACTGATATAACTAACTTCATTGCAATTTGTTAGTTTTATTAAAAACTGATATAACTAACTTCATTGCATTTTGTTAGTTTTATTAAAAACTGATATAACTAACTGCAGTGCATTTTGTTAGTTTTATTATAAATGGATATTTCTCACTGCTTAACATTTTGTCAGTTTTATTAAAAACCGAAGAAACTTATTGTATTGCATTTTGTGAGTTTTATTAAAAACTGATATAACTAACTTCATTGCAATTTGTTAGTTTTATTAAAAACTGATATAACTAACTTCATTGCATTTTGTTAGTTTTATTAAAAACTGATATAACTAACTGCAGTGCATTTTGTTAGTTTTATTATAAATGGATATTTCTCACTGCTTAACATTTTGTCAGTTTTATTAAAAACCGAAGAAACTTATTGTATTGCAATTTGTTAGTTTTATTAAAAACTGATATAACTAACTTCATTGCAATTTGTTAGTTTTATTAAAAACTGATATAACTAACTTCATTGCATTTTGTTAGTTTTATTAAAAACTGATATAACTAACTGCAGTGCATTTTGTTAGTTTTATTATAAATGGATATTTCTCACTGCTTAACATTTTGTCAGTTTTATTAAAAACCGAAGAAACTTATTGTATTGCATTTTGTGAGTTTTATTAAAAACTGATATAACTAACTTCATTGCAATTTGTTAGTTTTATTAAAAACTGATATAACTAACTTCATTGCATTTTGTTAGTTTTATTAAAAACTGATATAACTAACTGCAGTGCATTTTGTTAGTTTTATTATAAATGGATATTTCTCACTGCTTAACATTTTGTCAGTTTTATTAAAAACCGAAGAAACTTATTGTATTGCATTTTGTGAGTTTTATTAAAAACTGATATAACTAACTTCATTGCAATTTGTTAGTTTTATTAAAAACTGATATAACTAACTTCATTGCATTTTGTTAGTTTTATTAAAAACTGATATAACTAACTGCAGTGCATTTTGTTAGTTTTATTATAAATGGATATTTCTCACTGCTTAACATTTTGTCAGTTTTATTAAAAACCGAAGAAACTTATTGTATTGCATTTTGTGAGTTTTATTAAAAACTGATATAACTAACTTCATTGCAATTTGTTAGTTTTATTAAAAACTGATATAACTAACTTCATTGCATTTTGTTAGTTTTATTAAAAACTGATATAACTAACTTCATTGCATTTTGTTAGTTTTATTAAAAACTGATATAACTAACTGCAGTGCATTTTGTTAGTTTTATTATAAATGGATATTTCTCACTGCTTAACATTTTGTCAGTTTTATTAAAAACCGAAGAAACTTATTGTATTGCATTTTGTGAGTTTTATTAAAAACTGATATAACTAACTTCATTGCATTTTGTTAGTTTTATTAAAAACTGATATAACTAACTGCAGTGCATTTTGTTAGTTTTATTATAAATGGATATTTCTCACTGCTTAACATTTTGTCAGTTTTATTAAAAACCGAAGAAACTTATTGTATTGCATTTTGTTAGTTTTATTAAAAACTGATATAACTAACTTCATTGCATTTTGTTAGTTTTATTATAAATGGATATTTCTCACTGCTTAACATTTTGTCAGTTTTATTAAAACCGAAGAAACTTATTGTATTGCAATTTGTTAGTTTTATTAAAAACTGATATAACTAACTGCAGTGCATTTTGTTAGTTTTATTATAAATGGATATTTCTCACTGCTTAACATTTTGTCAGTTTTATTAAAAACCGAAGAAACTTATTGTATTGCATTTTGTGAGTTTTATTAAAAACTGATATAACTAACTTCATTGCAATTTGTTAGTTTTATTAAAAACTGATATAACTAACTTCATTGCATTTTGTTAGTTTTATTAAAAACTGATATAACTAACTGCAGTGCATTTTGTTAGTTTTATTATAAATGGATATTTCTCACTGCTTAACATTTTGTCAGTTTTATTAAAAACCGAAGAAACTTATTGTATTGCATTTTGTGAGTTTTATTAAAAACTGATATAACTAACTTCATTGCAATTTGTTAGTTTTATTAAAAACTGATATAACTAACTTCATTGCATTTTGTTAGTTTTATTAAAAACTGATATAACTAACTTCATTGCATTTTGTTAGTTTTATTAAAAACTGATATAACTAACTGCAGTGCATTTTGTTAGTTTTATTATAAATGGATATTTCTCACTGCTTAACATTTTGTCAGTTTTATTAAAAACCGAAGAAACTTATTGTATTGCATTTTGTGAGTTTTATTAAAAACTGATATAACTAACTTCATTGCATTTTGTTAGTTTTATTAAAAACTGATATAACTAACTGCAGTGCATTTTGTTAGTTTTATTATAAATGGATATTTCTCACTGCTTAACATTTTGTCAGTTTTATTAAAAACCGAAGAAACTTATTGTATTGCATTTTGTGAGTTTTATTAAAAACTGATATAACTAACTTCATTGCATTTTGTTAGTTTTATTAAAAACTGATATAACTAACTGCAGTGCATTTTGTTAGTTTTATTATAAATGGATATTTCTCACTGCTTAACATTTTGTCAGTTTTATTAAAAACCGAAGAAACTTATTGTATTGCATTTTGTGAGTTTTATTAAAAACTGATATAACTAACTGCAGTGCATTTTGTTAGTTTTATTATAAATGGATATTTCTCACTGCTTAACATTTTGTCAGTTTTATTAAAAACCGAAGAAACTTATTGTATTGCAATTTGTTAGTTTTATTAAAAACTGATATAACTAACTGCAGTGCATTTTGTTAGTTTTATTATAAATGGATATTTCTCACTGCTTAACATTTTGTCAGTTTTATTAAAAACCGAAGAAACTTATTGTATTGCATTTTGTGAGTTTTATTAAAAACTGATATAACTAACTTCATTGCAATTTGTTAGTTTTATTAAAAACTGATATAACTAACTTCATTGCATTTTGTTAGTTTTATTAAAAACTGATATAACTAACTGCAGTGCATTTTGTTAGTTTTATTATAAATGGATATTTCTCACTGCTTAACATTTTGTCAGTTTTATTAAAAACCGAAGAAACTTATTGTATTGCATTTTGTGAGTTTTATTAAAAACTGATATAACTAACTGCAGTGCATTTTGTTAGTTTTATTATAAATGGATATTTCTCACTGCTTAACATTTTGTCAGTTTTATTAAAAACCGAAGAAACTTATTGTATTGCAATTTGTTAGTTTTATTAAAAACTGATATAACTAACTGCAGTGCATTTTGTTAGTTTTATTATAAATGGATATTTCTCACTGCTTAACATTTTGTCAGTTTTATTAAAAACCGAAGAAACTTATTGTATTGCAATTTGTTAGTTTTATTAAAAACTGATATAACTAACTTCATTGCATTTTGTTAGTTTTATTAAAAACTGATATAACTAACTTCATTGCATTTTGTTAGTTTTATTAAAAACTGATATAACTAACTGCAGTGCATTTTGTTAGTTTTATTATAAATGGATATTTCTCACTGCTTAACATTTTGTCAGTTTTATTAAAAACCGAAGAAACTTATTGTATTGCATTTTGTGAGTTTTATTAAAAACTGATATAACTAACTTCATTGCATTTTGTTAGTTTTATTAAAAACTGATATAACTAACTGCAGTGCATTTTGTTAGTTTTATTATAAATGGATATTTCTCACTGCTTAACATTTTGTCAGTTTTATTAAAAACCGAAGAAACTTATTGTATTGCATTTTGTGAGTTTTATTAAAAACTGATATAACTAACTTCATTGCATTTTGTTAGTTTTATTAAAAACTGATATAACTAACTTCATTGCATTTTGTTAGTTTTATTATAAATGGATATTTCTCACTGCTTAACATTTTGTCAGTTTTATTAAAAACCGAAGAAACTTATTGTATTGCAATTTGTTAGTTTTATTAAAAACTGATATAACTAACTGCAGTGCATTTTGTTAGTTTTATTATAAACTGATATAACTAACTTCATTGCATTTTGTTAGTTTTATTAAAAACTGATATAACTAACTGCAGTGCATTTTGTTAGTTTTATTATAAATGGATATTTCTCACTGCTTAACATTTTGTCAGTTTTATTAAAAACCGAAGAAACTTATTGTATTGCATTTTGTGAGTTTTATTAAAAACTGATATAACTAACTTCATTGCAATTTGTTAGTTTTATTAAAAACTGATATAACTAACTTCATTGCATTTTGTTAGTTTTATTAAAAACTGATATAACTAACTTCATTGCATTTTGTTAGTTTTATTAAAAACTGATATAACTAACTGCAGTGCATTTTGTTAGTTTTATTATAAATGGATATTTCTCACTGCTTAACATTTTGTCAGTTTTATTAAAAACCGAAGAAACTTATTGTATTGCATTTTGTGAGTTTTATTAAAAACTGATATAACTAACTTCATTGCATTTTGTTAGTTTTATTAAAAACTGATATAACTAACTGCAGTGCATTTTGTTAGTTTTATTATAAATGGATATTTCTCACTGCTTAACATTTTGTCAGTTTTATTAAAAACCGAAGAAACTTATTGTATTGCATTTTGTGAGTTTTATTAAAAACTGATATAACTAACTGCAGTGCATTTTGTTAGTTTTATTATAAATGGATATTTCTCACTGCTTAACATTTTGTCAGTTTTATTAAAAACCGAAGAAACTTATTGTATTGCATTTTGTGAGTTTTATTAAAAACTGATATAACTAACTTCATTGCAATTTGTTAGTTTTATTAAAAACTGATATAACTAACTTCATTGCATTTTGTTAGTTTTATTAAAAACTGATATAACTAACTTCATTGCATTTTGTTAGTTTTATTATAAATGGATATTTCTCACTGCTTAACATTTTGTCAGTTTTATTAAAAACCGAAGAAACTTATTGTATTGCAATTTGTTAGTTTTATTAAAAACTGATATAACTAACTTCATTGCAATTTGTTAGTTTTATTAAAAACTGATATAACTAACTTCATTGCATTTTGTTAGTTTTATTAAAAACTGATATAACTAACTTCATTGCAATTTGTTAGTTTTATTAAAAACTGATATAACTAACTTCATTGCATTTTGTCAGTTTTATTAAAAACCGAAGAAACTTATTGTATTGCAATTTGTTAGTTTTATTAAAAACTGATATAACTAACTTCATTGCAATTTGTTAGTTTTATTATAAATGGATATTTCTCACTGCTTAACATTTTGTCAGTTTTATTAAAAACCGAAGAAACTTATTGTATTGCAATTTGTTAGTTTTATTAAAAACTGATATAACTAACTTCATTGCAATTTGTTAGTTTTATTATAAATGGATATTTCTCACTGCTTAACATTTTGTCAGTTTTATTAAAAACCGAAGAAACTTATTGTATTGCAATTTGTTAGTTTTATTAAAAACTGATATAACTAACTTCATTGCATTTTGTTAGTTTTATTAAAAACTGATATAACTAACTTCATTGCATTTTGTTAGTTTTATTAAAAACTGATATAACTAACTGCAGTGCATTTTGTTAGTTTTATTATAAATGGATATTTCTCACTGCTTAACATTTTGTCAGTTTTATTAAAAACCGAAGAAACTTATTGTATTGCAATTTGTTAGTTTTATTAAAAACTGATATAACTAACTTCATTGCAATTTGTTAGTTTTATTATAAATGGATATTTCTCACTGCTTAACATTTTGTCAGTTTTATTAAAAACCGAAGAAACTTATTGTATTGCAATTTGTTAGTTTTATTAAAAACTGATATAACTAACTTCATTGCATTTTGTTAGTTTTATTAAAAACTGATATAACTAACTTCATTGCATTTTGTTAGTTTTATTAAAAACTGATATAACTAACTTCATTGCATTTTGTTAGTTTTATTAAAAACTGATATAACTAACTGCAGTGCATTTTGTTAGTTTTATTATAAATGGATATTTCTCACTGCTTAACATTTTGTCAGTTTTATTAAAAACCGAAGAAACTTATTGTATTGCAATTTGTTAGTTTTATTAAAAACTGATATAACTAACTTCATTGCAATTTGTTAGTTTTATTATAAATGGATATTTCTCACTGCTTAACATTTTGTCAGTTTTATTAAAAACCGAAGAAACTTATTGTATTGCAATTTGTTAGTTTTATTAAAAACTGATATAACTAACTTCATTGCATTTTGTTAGTTTTATTAAAAACTGATATAACTAACTTCATTGCATTTTGTTAGTTTTATTAAAAACTGATATAACTAACTGCAGTGCATTTTGTTAGTTTTATTATAAATGGATATTTCTCACTGCTTAACATTTTGTCAGTTTTATTAAAAACCGAAGAAACTTATTGTATTGCAATTTGTTAGTTTTATTAAAAACTGATATAACTAACTTCATTGCAATTTGTTAGTTTTATTATAAATGGATATTTCTCACTGCTTAACATTTTGTCAGTTTTATTAAAAACCGAAGAAACTTATTGTATTGCAATTTGTTAGTTTTATTAAAAACTGATATAACTAACTTCATTGCAATTTGTTAGTTTTATTATAAATGGATATTTCTCACTGCTTAACATTTTGTCAGTTTTATTAAAAACCGAAGAAACTTATTGTATTGCAATTTGTTAGTTTTATTAAAAACTGATATAACTAACTTCATTGCAATTTGTTAGTTTTATTATAAATGGATATTTCTCACTGCTTAACATTTTGTCAGTTTTATTAAAAACCGAAGAAACTTATTGTATTGCAATTTGTTAGTTTTATTAAAAACTGATATAACTAACTTCATTGCATTTTGTTAGTTTATTAAAAACTGATATAACTAACTTCATTGCATTTTGTTAGTTTTATTAAAAACTGATATAACTAACTTCATTGCATTTTGTTAGTTTTATTAAAAACTGATATAACTAACTGCAGTGCATTTTGTTAGTTTTATTATAAATGGATATTTCTCACTGCTTAACATTTTGTCAGTTTTATTAAAAACCGAAGAAACTTATTGTATTGCAATTTGTTAGTTTTATTAAAAACTGATATAACTAACTTCATTGCAATTTGTTAGTTTTATTATAAATGGATATTTCTCACTGCTTAACATTTTGTCAGTTTTATTAAAAACCGAAGAAACTTATTGTATTGCAATTTGTTAGTTTTATTAAAAACTGATATAACTAACTTCATTGCAATTTGTTAGTTTTATTATAAATGGATATTTCTCACTGCTTAACATTTTGTCAGTTTTATTAAAAACCGAAGAAACTTATTGTATTGCAATTTGTTAGTTTTATTAAAAACTGATATAACTAACTTCATTGCAATTTGTTAGTTTTATTATAAATGGATATTTCTCACTGCTTAACATTTTGTCAGTTTTATTAAAAACCGAAGAAACTTATTGTATTGCAATTTGTTAGTTTTATTAAAAACTGATATAACTAACTTCATTGCATTTTGTTAGTTTTATTAAAAACTGATATAACTAACTTCATTGCATTTTGTTAGTTTTATTAAAAACTGATATAACTAACTGCAGTGCATTTTGTTAGTTTTATTATAAATGGATATTTCTCACTGCTTAACATTTTGTCAGTTTTATTAAAAACCGAAGAAACTTATTGTATTGCAATTTGTTAGTTTTATTAAAAACTGATATAACTAACTTCATTGCAATTTGTTAGTTTTATTATAAATGGATATTTCTCACTGCTTAACATTTTGTCAGTTTTATTAAAAACCGAAGAAACTTATTGTATTGCAATTTGTTAGTTTTATTAAAAACTGATATAACTAACTTCATTGCATTTTGTTAGTTTTATTAAAAACTGATATAACTAACTTCATTGCATTTTGTTAGTTTTATTAAAAACTGATATAACTAACTTCATTGCATTTTGTTAGTTTTATTAAAAACTGATATAACTAACTGCAGTGCATTTTGTTAGTTTTATTATAAATGGATATTTCTCACTGCTTAACATTTTGTCAGTTTTATTAAAAACCGAAGAAACTTATTGTATTGCAATTTGTTAGTTTTATTAAAAACTGATATAACTAACTTCATTGCAATTTGTTAGTTTTATTATAAATGGATATTTCTCACTGCTTAACATTTTGTCAGTTTTATTAAAAACCGAAGAAACTTATTGTATTGCAATTTGTTAGTTTTATTAAAAACTGATATAACTAACTTCATTGCAATTTGTTAGTTTTATTATAAATGGATATTTCTCACTGCTTAACATTTTGTCAGTTTTATTAAAAACCGAAGAAACTTATTGTATTGCAATTTGTTAGTTTTATTAAAAACTGATATAACTAACTTCATTGCATTTTGTTAGTTTTATTAAAAACTGATATAACTAACTTCATTGCATTTTGTTAGTTTTATTAAAAACTGATATAACTAACTTCATTGCATTTTGTTAGTTTTATTAAAAACTGATATAACTAACTGCAGTGCATTTTGTTAGTTTTATTATAAATGGATATTTCTCACTGCTTAACATTTTGTCAGTTTTATTAAAAACCGAAGAAACTTATTGTATTGCAATTTGTTAGTTTTATTAAAAACTGATATAACTAACTTCATTGCAATTTGTTAGTTTTATTATAAATGGATATTTCTCACTGCTTAACATTTTGTCAGTTTTATTAAAAACCGAAGAAACTTATTGTATTGCAATTTGTTAGTTTTATTAAAAACTGATATAACTAACTTCATTGCATTTTGTTAGTTTTATTAAAAACTGATATAACTAACTTCATTGCATTTTGTTAGTTTTATTAAAACTGATATAACTAACTGCAGTGCATTTTGTTAGTTTTATTATAAATGGATATTTCTCACTGCTTAACATTTTGTCAGTTTTATTAAAAACCGAAGAAACTTATTGTATTGCAATTTGTTGTTTTATTAAAAACTGATATAACTAACTTCATTGCATTTTGTTAGTTTTATTAAAAACTGATATAACTAACTTCATTGCATTTTGTTAGTTTTATTAAAAACTGATATAACTAACTGCAGTGCATTTTGTTAGTTTTATTATAAATGGATATTTCTCACTGCTTAACATTTTGTCAGTTTTATTAAAAACCGAAGAAACTTATTGTATTGCAATTTGTTAGTTTTATTAAAAACTGATATAACTAACTTCATTGCAATTTGTTAGTTTTATTATAAATGGATATTTCTCACTGCTTAACATTTTGTCAGTTTTATTAAAAACCGAAGAAACTTATTGTATTGCAATTTGTTAGTTTTATTAAAAACTGATATAACTAACTTCATTGCATTTTGTTAGTTTTATTAAAAACTGATATAACTAACTTCATTGCATTTTGTTAGTTTTATTAAAAACTGATATAACTAACTGCAGTGCATTTTGTTAGTTTTATTATAAATGGATATTTCTCACTGCTTAACATTTTGTCAGTTTTATTAAAAACCGAAGAAACTTATTGTATTGCAATTGTTAGTTTTATTAAAAACTGATATAACTAACTTCATTGCATTTTGTTAGTTTTATTAAAAACTGATATAACTAACTTCATTGCATTTTGTTAGTTTTATTAAAAACTGATATAACTAACTGCAGTGCATTTTGTTAGTTTTATTATAAATGGATATTTCTCACTGCTTAACATTTTGTCAGTTTTATTAAAAACCGAAGAAACTTATTGTATTGCAATTTGTTAGTTTTATTAAAAACTGATATAACTAACTTCATTGCAATTTGTTAGTTTTATTATAAATGGATATTTCTCACTGCTTAACATTTTGTCAGTTTTATTAAAAACCGAAGAAACTTATTGTATTGCAATTTGTTAGTTTTATTAAAAACTGATATAACTAACTTCATTGCATTTTGTTAGTTTTATTAAAAACTGATATAACTAACTTCATTGCATTTTGTTAGTTTTATTAAAAACTGATATAACTAACTGCAGTGCATTTTGTTAGTTTTATTATAAATGGATATTTCTCACTGCTTAACATTTTGTCAGTTTTATTAAAAACCGAAGAAACTTATTGTATTGCAATTTGTTAGTTTTATTAAAAACTGATATAACTAACTTCATTGCAATTTGTTAGTTTTATTATAAATGGATATTTCTCACTGCTTAACATTTTGTCAGTTTTATTAAAAACCGAAGAAACTTATTGTATTGCAATTTGTTAGTTTTATTAAAAACTGATATAACTAACTTCATTGCATTTTGTTAGTTTTATTAAAAACTGATATAACTAACTGCAGTGCATTTTGTTAGTTTTATTATAAATGGATATTTCTCACTGCTTAACATTTTGTCAGTTTTATTAAAAACCGAAGAAACTTATTGTATTGCAATTTGTTAGTTTTATTAAAAACTGATATAACTAACTTCATTGCATTTTGTTAGTTTTATTAAAAACTGATATAACTAACTGCAGTGCATTTTGTTAGTTTTATTATAAATGGATATTTCTCACTGCTTAACATTTTGTCAGTTTTATTAAAAACCGAAGAAACTTATTGTATTGCAATTTGTTAGTTTTATTAAAAACTGATATAACTAACTTCATTGCAATTTGTTAGTTTTATTATAAATGGATATTTCTCAGTTTTATTAAAAACCGAAGAAACTTATTGTATTGCAATTTGTTAGTTTTATTAAAAACTGATATAACTAACTTCATTGCATTTTGTTAGTTTTATTAAAAACTGATATAACTAACTGCAGTGCATTTTGTTAGTTTTATTATAAATGGATATTTCTCACTGCTTAACATTTTGTCAGTTTTATTAAAAACCGAAGAAACTTATTGTATTGCAATTTGTTAGTTTTATTAAAAACTGATATAACTAACTTCATTGCAATTTGTTAGTTTTATTATAAATGGATATTTCTCACTGCTTAACATTTTGTCAGTTTTATTAAAAACCGAAGAAACTTATTGTATTGCAATTTGTTAGTTTTATTAAAAACTGATATAACTAACTTCATTGCATTTTGTTAGTTTTATTAAAAACTGATATAACTAACTGCAGTGCATTTTGTTAGTTTTATTATAAATGGATATTTCTCACTGCTTAACATTTTGTCAGTTTTATTAAAAACCGAAGAAACTTATTGTATTGCAATTTGTTAGTTTTATTAAAAACTGATATAACTAACTTCATTGCAATTTGTTAGTTTTATTAAAAACTGATATAACTAACTTCATTGCATTTTGTTAGTTTTATTAAAAACTGATATAACTAACTGCAGTGCATTTTGTTAGTTTTATTATAAATGGATATTTCTCACTGCTTAACATTTTGTCAGTTTTATTAAAAACCGAAGAAACTTATTGTATTGCAATTTGTTAGTTTTATTAAAAACTGATATAACTAACTTCATTGCATTTTGTTAGTTTTATTAAAAACTGATATAACTAACTGCAGTGCATTTTGTTAGTTTTATTATAAATGGATATTTCTCACTGCTTAACATTTTGTCAGTTTTATTAAAAACCGAAGAAACTTATTGTATTGCAATTTGTTAGTTTTATTAAAAACTGATATAACTAACTTCATTGCATTTTGTTAGTTTTATTAAAAACTGATATAACTAACTGCATTGCATTTTGTTAGTTTTATTATAAATGGATATTTCTCACTGCTTAACATTTTGTCAGTTTTATTAAAAACCGAAGAAACTTATTGTATTGCATTTTGTGAGTTTTATTAAAAACTGATATAACTAACTTCATTGCAATTTGTTAGTTTTATTAAAAACTGATATAACTAACTTCATTGCATTTTGTTAGTTTTATTAAAAACTGATATAACTAACTGCAGTGCATTTTGTTAGTTTTATTATAAATGGATATTTCTCACTGCTTAACATTTTGTCAGTTTTATTAAAAACCGAAGAAACTTATTGTATTGCATTTTGTGAGTTTTATTAAAAACTGATATAACTAACTTCATTGCAATTTGTTAGTTTTATTAAAAACTGATATAACTAACTTCATTGCATTTTGTTAGTTTTATTAAAAACTGATATAACTAACTGCAGTGCATTTTGTTAGTTTTATTATAAATGGATATTTCTCACTGCTTAACATTTTGTCAGTTTTATTAAAAACCGAAGAAACTTATTGTATTGCATTTTGTGAGTTTTATTAAAAACTGATATAACTAACTTCATTGCAATTTGTTAGTTTTATTAAAAACTGATATAACTAACTTCATTGCATTTTGTTAGTTTTATTAAAAACTGATATAACTAACTGCAGTGCATTTTGTTAGTTTTATTATAAATGGGTATTTCTCACTGCTTAACATTTTGTCAGTTTTATTAAAAACCGAAGAAACTTATTGTATTGCATTTTGTGAGTTTTATTAAAACTGATATAACTAACTTCATTGCAATTTGTTAGTTTTATTAAAAACTGATATAACTAACTTCATTGCATTTTGTTAGTTTTATTAAAAACTGATATAACTAACTGCAGTGCATTTTGTTAGTTTTATTATAAATGGATATTTCTCACTGCTTAACATTTTGTCAGTTTTATTAAAAACCGAAGAAACTTATTGTATTGCATTTTGTGAGTTTTATTAAAAACTGATATAACTAACTGCAGTGCATTTTGTTAGTTTTATTATAAATGGATATTTCTCACTGCTTAACATTTTGTCAGTTTTATTAAAAACCGAAGAAACTTATTGTATTGCATTTTGTGAGTTTTATTAAAAACTGATATAACTAACTTCATTGCATTTTGTTAGTTTTATTAAAAACTGATATAACTAACTGCAGTGCATTTTGTTAGTTTTATTATAAATGGATATTTCTCACTGCTTAACATTTTGTCAGTTTTATTAAAAACCGAAGAAACTTATTGTATTGCATTTTGTGAGTTTTATTAAAAACTGATATAACTAACTTCATTGCAATTTGTTAGTTTTATTAAAAACTGATATAACTAACTTCATTGCATTTTGTTAGTTTTATTAAAAACTGATATAACTAACTGCAGTGCATTTTGTTAGTTTTATTATAAATGGATATTTCTCACTGCTTAACATTTTGTCAGTTTTATTAAAAACCGAAGAAACTTATTGTATTGCATTTTGTGAGTTTTATTAAAAACTGATATAACTAACTTCATTGCAATTTGTTAGTTTTATTAAAAACTGATATAACTAACTTCATTGCAATTTGTTAGTTTTATTAAAAACTGATATAACTAACTTCATTGCATTTTGTTAGTTTTATTAAAAACTGATATAACTAACTGCAGTGCATTTTGTTAGTTTTATTATAAATGGATATTTCTCACTGCTTAACATTTTGTCAGTTTTATTAAAAACCGAAGAAACTTATTGTATTGCATTTTGTGAGTTTTATTAAAAACTGATATAACTAACTTCATTGCATTTTGTTAGTTTTATTATAAATGGATATTTCTCACTGCTTAACATTTTGTCAGTTTTATTAAAAACCGAAGAAACTTATTGTATTGCAATTTGTTAGTTTTATTAAAAACTGATATAACTAACTTCATTGCAATTTGTTAGTTTTATTAAAAACTGATATAACTAACTTCATTGCATTTTGTTAGTTTTATTAAAAACTGATATAACTAACTGCAGTGCATTTTGTTAGTTTTATTATAAATGGATATTTCTCACTGCTTAACATTTTGTCAGTTTTATTAAAAACCGAAGAAACTTATTGTATTGCATTTTGTGAGTTTTATTAAAAACTGATATAACTAACTGCAGTGCATTTTGTTAGTTTTATTATAAATGGATATTTCTCACTGCTTAACATTTTGTCAGTTTTATTAAAAACCGAAGAAACTTATTGTATTGCATTTTGTGAGTTTTATTAAAAACTGATATAACTAACTTCATTGCAATTTGTTAGTTTTATTAAAAACTGATATAACTAACTTCATTGCATTTTGTTAGTTTTATTAAAAACTGATATAACTAACTTCATTGCATTTTGTTAGTTTTATTATAAATGGATATTTCTCACTGCTTAACATTTTGTCAGTTTTATTAAAAACCGAAGAAACTTATTGTATTGCAATTTGTTAGTTTTATTAAAAACTGATATAACTAACTTCATTGCAATTTGTTAGTTTTATTAAAAACTGATATAACTAACTTCATTGCATTTTGTTAGTTTTATTAAAAACTGATATAACTAACTTCATTGCAATTTGTTAGTTTTATTAAAAACTGATATAACTAACTTCATTGCATTTTGTTAGTTTTATTAAAAACTGATATAACTAACTTCATTGCAATTTGTTAGTTTTATTAAAAACTGATATAACTAACTGCAGTGCATTTTGTTAGTTTTATTATAAATGGATATTTCTCACTGCTTAACATTTTGTCAGTTTTATTAAAAACCGAAGAAACTTATTGTATTGCAATTTGTTAGTTTTATTAAAAACTGATATAACTAACTTCATTGCAATTTGTTAGTTTTATTAAAAACTGATATAACTAACTTCATTGCATTTTGTTAGTTTTATTAAAAACTGATATAACTAACTTCATTGCAATTTGTTAGTTTTATTAAAAACTGATATAACTAACTTCATTGCATTTTGTTAGTTTTATTAAAAACTGATATAACTAACTGCAGTGCATTTTGTTAGTTTTATTATAAATGGATATTTCTCACTGCTTAACATTTTGTCAGTTTTATTAAAAACCGAAGAAACTTATTGTATTGCATTTTGTGAGTTTTATTAAAAACTGATATAACTAACTGCAGTGCATTTTGTTAGTTTTATTATAAATGGATATTTCTCACTGCTTACCATTTTGTCAGTTTTATTAAAAACCGAAGAAACTTATTGTATTGCATTTTGTGAGTTTTATTAAAAACTGATATAACTAACTGCAGTGCATTTTGTTAGTTTTATTATAAATGGATATTTCTCACTGCTTAACATTTTGTCAGTTTTATTAAAAACCGAAGAAACTTATTGTATTGCAATTTGTTAGTTTTATTAAAAACTGATATAACTAACTTCATTGCAATTTGTTAGTTTTATTAAAAACTGATATAACTAACTTCATTGCATTTTGTTAGTTTTATTAAAAACTGATATAACTAACTTCATTGCAATTTGTTAGTTTTATTAAAAACTGATATAACTAACTTCATTGCATTTTGTTAGTTTTATTAAAAACTGATATAACTAACTGCAGTGCATTTTGTTAGTTTTATTATAAATGGATATTTCTCACTGCTTAACATTTTGTCAGTTTTATTAAAAACCGAAGAAACTTATTGTATTGCATTTTGTGAGTTTTATTAAAAACTGATATAACTAACTGCAGTGCATTTTGTTAGTTTTATTATAAATGGATATTTCTCACTGCTTACCATTTTGTCAGTTTTATTAAAAACCGAAGAAACTTATTGTATTGCATTTTGTGAGTTTTATTAAAAACTGATATAACTAACTGCAGTGCATTTTGTTAGTTTTATTATAAATGGATATTTCTCACTGCTTAACATTTTGTCAGTTTTATTAAAAACCGAAGAAACTTATTGTATTGCAATTTGTTAGTTTTATTAAAAACTGATATAACTAACTTCATTGCATTTTGTTAGTTTTATTAAAAACTGATATAACTAACTTCATTGCAATTTGTTAGTTTTATTAAAAACTGATATAACTAACTTCATTGCATTTTGTTAGTTTTATTAAAAACTGATATAACTAACTGCAGTGCATTTTGTTAGTTTTATTATAAATGGATATTTCTCACTGCTTAACATTTTGTCAGTTTTATTAAAAACCGAAGAAACTTATTGTATTGCATTTTGTGAGTTTTATTAAAAACTGATATAACTAACTGCAGTGCATTTTGTTAGTTTTATTATAAATGGATATTTCTCACTGCTTACCATTTTGTCAGTTTTATTAAAAACCGAAGAAACTTATTGTATTGCATTTTGTGAGTTTTATTAAAAACTGATATAACTAACTGCAGTGCATTTTGTTAGTTTTATTATAAATGGATATTTCTCACTGCTTAACATTTTGTCAGTTTTATTAAAAACCGAAGAAACTTATTGTATTGCAATTTGTTAGTTTTATTAAAAACTGATATAACTAACTTCATTGCATTTTGTTAGTTTTATTAAAAACTGATATAACTAACTTCATTGCAATTTGTTAGTTTTATTAAAAACTGATATAACTAACTTCATTGCATTTTGTTAGTTTTATTAAAAACTGATATAACTAACTGCAGTGCATTTTGTTAGTTTTATTATAAATGGATATTTCTCACTGCTTAACATTTTGTCAGTTTTATTAAAAACCGAAGAAACTTATTGTATTGCATTTTGTGAGTTTTATTAAAAACTGATATAACTAACTGCAGTGCATTTTGTTAGTTTTATTATAAATGGATATTTCTCACTGCTTACCATTTTGTCAGTTTTATTAAAAACCGAAGAAACTTATTGTATTGCATTTTGTGAGTTTTATTAAAAACTGATATAACTAACTGCAGTGCATTTTGTTAGTTTTATTATAAATGGATATTTCTCACTGCTTAACATTTTGTCAGTTTTATTAAAAACCGAAGAAACTTATTGTATTGCAATTTGTTAGTTTTATTAAAAACTGATATAACTAACTTCATTGCAATTTGTTAGTTTTATTAAAAACTGATATAACTAACTTCATTGCATTTTGTTAGTTTTATTAAAAACTGATATAACTAACTTCATTGCAATTTGTTAGTTTTATTAAAAACTGATATAACTAACTTCATTGCATTTTGTTAGTTTTATTAAAAACTGATATAACTAACTGCAGTGCATTTTGTTAGTTTTATTATAAATGGATATTTCTCACTGCTTAACATTTTGTCAGTTTTATTAAAAACCGAAGAAACTTATTGTATTGCATTTTGTGAGTTTTATTAAAAACTGATATAACTAACTGCAGTGCATTTTGTTAGTTTTATTATAAATGGATATTTCTCACTGCTTACCATTTTGTCAGTTTTATTAAAAACCGAAGAAACTTATTGTATTGCATTTTGTGAGTTTTATTAAAAACTGATATAACTAACTGCAGTGCATTTTGTTAGTTTTATTATAAATGGATATTTCTCACTGCTTAACATTTTGTCAGTTTTATTAAAAACCGAAGAAACTTATTGTATTGCAATTTGTTAGTTTTATTAAAAACTGATATAACTAACTTCATTGCAATTTGTTAGTTTTATTAAAAACTGATATAACTAACTTCATTGCATTTTGTGAGTTTTATTAAAAACTGATATAACTAACTGCAGTGCATTTTGTTAGTTTTATTATAAATGGATATTTCTCACTGCTTAACATTTTGTCAGTTTTATTAAAAACCGAAGAAACTTATTGTATTGCATTTTGTGAGTTTTATTAAAAACTGATATAACTAACTGCAGTGCATTTTGTTAGTTTTATTATAAATGGATATTTCTCACTGCTTAACATTTTGTCAGTTTTATTAAAAACCGAAGAAACTTATTGTATTGCATTTTGTGAGTTTTATTAAAAACTGATATAACTAACTGCAGTGCATTTTGTTAGTTTTATTATAAATGGATATTTCTCACTGCTTAACATTTTGTCAGTTTTATTAAAAACCGAAGAAACTTATTGTATTGCAATTTGTGAGTTTTATTAAAAACTGATATAACTAACTTCATTGCAATTTGTTAGTTTTATTAAAAACTGATATAACTAACTTCATTGCATTTTGTGAGTTTTATTAAAAACTGATATAACTAACTGCAGTGCATTTTGTTAGTTTTATTATAAATGGATATTTCTCACTGCTTAACATTTTGTCAGTTTTATTAAAAACCGAAGAAACTTATTGTATTGCATTTTGTGAGTTTTATTAAAAACTGATATAACTAACTGCAGTGCATTTTGTTAGTTTTATTATAAATGGATATTTCTCACTGCTTAACATTTTGTCAGTTTTATTAAAAACCGAAGAAACTTATTGTATTGCAATTTGTTAGTTTTATTAAAAACTGATATAACTAACTTCATTGCAATTTGTTAGTTTTATTAAAAACTGATATAACTAACTTCATTGCATTTTGTTAGTTTTATTAAAAACTGATATAACTAACTTCATTGCATTTTGTTAGTTTTATTATAAATGGATATTTCTCACTGCTTAACATTTTGTCAGTTTTATTAAAAACCGAAGAAACTTATTGTATTGCAATTTGTTAGTTTTATTAAAAACTGATATAACTAACTTCATTGCAATTTGTTAGTTTTATTAAAAACTGATATAACTAACTTCATTGCATTTTGTTAGTTTTATTAAAAACTGATATAACTAACTTCATTGCAATTTGTTAGTTTTATTAAAAACTGATATAACTAACTTCATTGCATTTTGTTAGTTTTATTATAAATGGATATTTCTCACTGCTTAACATTTTGTCAGTTTTATTAAAAACCGAAGAAACTTATTGTATTGCAATTTGTTAGTTTTATTAAAAACTGATATAACTAACTTCATTGCAATTTGTTAGTTTTATTAAAAACTGATATAACTAACTTCATTGCAATTTGTTAGTTTTATTAAAAACTGATATAACTAACTGCAGTGCATTTTGTTAGTTTTATTATAAATGGATATTTCTCACTGCTTAACATTTTGTCAGTTTTATTAAAAACCGAAGAAACTTATTGTATTGCAATTTGTTAGTTTTATTAAAAACTGATATAACTAACTTCATTGCAATTTGTTAGTTTTATTAAAAACTGATATAACTAACTTCATTGCATTTTGTTAGTTTTATTAAAAACTGATATAACTAACTTCATTGCAATTTGTTAGTTTTATTAAAAACTGATATAACTAACTTCATTGCATTTTGTTAGTTTTATTAAAAACTGATATAACTAACTGCAGTGCATTTTGTTAGTTTTATTATAAATGGATATTTCTCACTGCTTAACATTTTGTCAGTTTTATTAAAAACCGAAGAAACTTATTGTATTGCATTTTGTGAGTTTTATTAAAAACTGATATAACTAACTGCAGTGCATTTTGTTAGTTTTATTATAAATGGATATTTCTCACTGCTTAACATTTTGTCAGTTTTATTAAAAACCGAAGAAACTTATTGTATTGCAATTTGTTAGTTTTATTAAAAACTGATATAACTAACTTCATTGCAATTTGTTAGTTTTATTAAAAACTGATATAACTAACTTCATTGCATTTTGTGAGTTTTATTAAAAACTGATATAACTAACTGCAGTGCATTTTGTTAGTTTTATTATAAATGGATATTTCTCACTGCTTAACATTTTGTCAGTTTTATTAAAAACCGAAGAAACTTATTGTATTGCATTTTGTGAGTTTTATTAAAAACTGATATAACTAACTGCAGTGCATTTTGTTAGTTTTATTATAAATGGATATTTCTCACTGCTTAACATTTTGTCAGTTTTATTAAAAACCGAAGAAACTTATTGTATTGCAATTTGTGAGTTTTATTAAAAACTGATATAACTAACTTCATTGCAATTTGTTAGTTTTATTAAAAACTGATATAACTAACTTCATTGCATTTTGTGAGTTTTATTAAAAACTGATATAACTAACTGCAGTGCATTTTGTTAGTTTTATTATAAATGGATATTTCTCACTGCTTAACATTTTGTCAGTTTTATTAAAAACCGAAGAAACTTATTGTATTGCATTTTGTGAGTTTTATTAAAAACTGATATAACTAACTGCAGTGCATTTTGTTAGTTTTATTATAAATGGATATTTCTCACTGCTTAACATTTTGTCAGTTTTATTAAAAACCGAAGAAACTTATTGTATTGCAATTTGTTAGTTTTATTAAAAACTGATATAACTAACTTCATTGCAATTTGTTAGTTTTATTAAAAACTGATATAACTAACTTCATTGCATTTTGTTAGTTTTATTAAAAACTGATATAACTAACTTCATTGCATTTTGTTAGTTTTATTAAAAACTGATATAACTAACTTCATTGCATTTTGTTAGTTTTATTAAAAACTGATATAACTAACTTCATTGCAATTTGTTAGTTTTATTAAAAACTGATATAACTAACTTCATTGCATTTTGTTAGTTTTATTATAAATGGATATTTCTCACTGCTTAACATTTTGTCAGTTTTATTAAAAACCGAAGAAACTTATTGTATTGCAATTTGTTAGTTTTATTAAAAACTGATATAACTAACTTCATTGCAATTTGTTAGTTTTATTAAAAACTGATATAACTAACTTCATTGCATTTTGTTAGTTTTATTATAAATGGATATTTCTCACTGCTTAACATTTTGTCAGTTTTATTAAAAACCGAAGAAACTTATTGTATTGCAATTTGTTAGTTTTATTAAAAACTGATATAACTAACTTCATTGCAATTTGTTAGTTTTATTAAAAACTGATATAACTAACTGCAGTGCATTTTGTTAGTTTTATTATAAATGGATATTTCTCACTGCTTAACATTTTGTCAGTTTTATTAAAAACCGAAGAAACTTATTGTATTGCAATTTGTTAGTTTTATTAAAAACTGATATAACTAACTTCATTGCAATTTGTTAGTTTTATTAAAAACTGATATAACTAACTTCATTGCATTTTGTTAGTTTTATTAAAAACTGATATAACTAACTTCATTGCAATTTGTTAGTTTTATTAAAAACTGATATAACTAACTTCATTGCATTTTGTTAGTTTTATTAAAAACTGATATAACTAACTGCAGTGCATTTTGTTAGTTTTATTATAAATGGATATTTCTCACTGCTTAACATTTTGTCAGTTTTATTAAAAACCGAAGAAACTTATTGTATTGCATTTTGTGAGTTTTATTAAAAACTGATATAACTAACTGCAGTGCATTTTGTTAGTTTTATTATAAATGGATATTTCTCACTGCTTAACATTTTGTCAGTTTTATTAAAAACCGAAGAAACTTATTGTATTGCATTTTGTGAGTTTTATTAAAAACTGATATAACTAACTGCAGTGCATTTTGTTAGTTTTATTATAAATGGATATTTCTCACTGCTTAACATTTTGTCAGTTTTATTAAAAACCGAAGAAACTTATTGTATTGCATTTTGTGAGTTTTATTAAAAACTGATATAACTAACTTCATTGCATTTTGTTAGTTTTATTATAAATGGATATTTCTCACTGCTTAACATTTTGTCAGTTTTATTAAAAACCGAAGAAACTTATTGTATTGCAATTTGTTAGTTTTATTAAAAACTGATATAACTAACTTCATTGCAATTTGTTAGTTTTATTAAAAACTGATATAACTAACTTCATTGCATTTTGTTAGTTTTATTAAAAACTGATATAACTAACTGCAGTGCATTTTGTTAGTTTTATTATAAATGGATATTTCTCACTGCTTAACATTTTGTCAGTTTTATTAAAAACCGAAGAAACTTATTGTATTGCATTTTGTGAGTTTTATTAAAAACTGATATTGGATGAGTGCATAAGTTCGTGCCCGACTTCAAGTGCAAACTAAAATTGAAATTTTTTGAAGAAAGCGCTTTTATCAATCAATTATGTATTCGCCATCATGTTCGGCAATCCACTCCCAACGTTCAACCAATTTACGGATGCTGATTCATAGAAATCGCGCGGTTTCTCGTTGAAAAAGGTGTCAAGGTGGTTTTTGACGTCTTCCACATTTTTAAATGTTTTTCCATTCAAATTGTTCTGCAGCGATCGAAACAAATGATAATCAGAAGGTGCAATGTCGGGTGAATATGGGGGATGCGGCATGATTTCCCAATTCATCTCCTTCAGTTTGGCCAGGGTCGGTTTTGCAACATGTGGCCTGGCGTTGTCATGATGGAAAAGAACTCCTTTGCGATTGGCCAAAATCGGACGTTTTTCATCAATTGCTTTCTTCAATTCGACCAATTGCTGACAATACTTGTTGGCAGTGATCGTTTCTCCAGCTGGCAAGAGCTCAAAATAGATCACGCCTCGGATATCCCACCAAATGCACAGCAGTACCTTCATCGGATGCAATCCACCTTTCGACATCGGTTCCGCTCCTTCGTGTGCCTGTTTCCATGTTCTTTTGCGTTGAACATTGTTGTACAGGACCCATTTTTCATCACCAGTCACGAGCCGATCCAAAAAAGGTTCGTTTTTGATCCGTCGAAGCAAAGAAATACGGTCCACTTTGTTCTTTTCACTCAACTGATGTGGCACCCATGTATCGAGCTTCAAAGTGTACCCAACCTTTTTTAAATGACGAAACGCAGTTGATTTGTTGACGTTCAATTCACTGGCAACCTCTTCCGTCGAAATACGTGAGTTATTCGCAACTAAAGTCCTTAGAACATCGTCATCAAGCTCAGAAGGCCGTCCACTGCGAGGTTGATCTTCGAGGTTAAAATCTCCAGAACGAAATTTCGCGAACCATTTCTTTACTGTGCGGAGTGCTGGAGCACGGTCCAAATAAACTTCGCGAATATCTTTAGTTGCAGCGCCCACTGTTTTTCCTTTGCGGAATTCGTATAACATAATATGACGCATATGATCTTTTTCGTTGTTCATCTTCCATGCGTCTTTTCACTAAGCAACTCAAATCAAAATGAAGTTATTTTATGCTTGATTTACAGTTCGGACTGTCACCTTTCCAACGATATATAGTATGTATATATTTCTTTCACGAGCGCCACTCTCAAACGATTCGTACGGCATCCAGCGGAATCGGGCACGAACTTATGCACTCATCCAATATAACTAACTTCATTGCAATTTGTTAGTTTTATTAAAAACTGATATAACTAACTTCATTGCATTTTGTTAGTTTTATTAAAAACTGATATAACTAACTGCAGTGCATTTTGTTAGTTTTATTATAAATGGATATTTCTCACTGCTTAACATTTTGTCAGTTTTATTAAAAACCGAAGAAACTTATTGTATTGCATTTTGTGAGTTTTATTAAAAACTGATATAACTAACTTCATTGCAATTTGTTAGTTTTATTAAAAACTGATATAACTAACTTCATTGCATTTTGTTAGTTTTATTAAAAACTGATATAACTAACTTCATTGCATTTTGTTAGTTTTATTAAAAACTGATATAACTAACTTCATTGCATTTTGTTAGTTTTATTAAAAACTGATATAACTAACTGCAGTGCATTTTGTTAGTTTTATTATAAATGGATATTTCTCACTGCTTAACATTTTGTCAGTTTTATTAAAAACCGAAGAAACTTATTGTATTGCATTTTGTGAGTTTTATTAAAAACTGATATAACTAACTTCATTGCAATTTGTTAGTTTTATTAAAAACTGATATAACTAACTTCATTGCATTTTGTTAGTTTTATTATAAATGGATATTTCTCACTGCTTAACATTTTGTCAGTTTTATTAAAAACCGAAGAAACTTATTGTATTGCATTTTGTGAGTTTTATTAAAAACTGATATAACTAACTTCATTGCAATTTGTTAGTTTTATTAAAAACTGATATAACTAACTTCATTGCAATTTGTTAGTTTTATTAAAAACTGATATAACTAACTTCATTGCAATTTGTTAGTTTTATTAAAAACTGATATAACTAACTTCATTGCAATTTGTTAGTTTTATTAAAAACTGATATAACTAACTTCATTGCATTTTGTTAGTTTTATTATAAATGGATATTTCTCACTGCTTAACATTTTGTCAGTTTTATTAAAAACCGAAGAAACTTATTGTATTGCATTTTGTGAGTTTTATTAAAAACTGATATAACTAACTTCATTGCAATTTGTTAGTTTTATTAAAAACTGATATAACTAACTTCATTGCAATTTGTTAGTTTTATTAAAAACTGATATAACTAACTTCATTGCAATTTGTTAGTTTTATTAAAAACAGATATAACTAACTTCATTGCAATTTGTTAGTTTTATTAAAAACTGATATAACTAACTTCATTGCATTTTGTTAGTTTTATTATAAATGGATATTTCTCACTGCTTAACATTTTGTCAGTTTTATTAAAAACCGAAGAAACTTATTGTATTGCATTTTGTGAGTTTTATTAAAAACTGATATAACTAACTTCATTGCAATTTGTTAGTTTTATTAAAAACTGATATAACTAACTTCATTGCATTTTGTTAGTTTTATTAAAAACTGATATAACTAACTTCATTGCATTTTGTTAGTTTTATTAAAAACTGATATAACTAACTTCATTGCATTTTGTTAGTTTTATTAAAAACTGATATAACTAACTGCAGTGCATTTTGTTAGTTTTATTATAAATGGATATTTCTCACTGCTTAACATTTTGTCAGTTTTATTAAAAACCGAAGAAACTTATTGTATTGCATTTTGTGAGTTTTATTAAAAACTGATATAACTAACTTCATTGCAATTTGTTAGTTTTATTAAAAACTGATATAACTAACTTCATTGCATTTTGTTAGTTTTATTAAAAACTGATATAACTAACTGCAGTGCATTTTGTTAGTTTTATTATAAATGGATATTTCTCACTGCTTAACATTTTGTCAGTTTTATTAAAAACCGAAGAAACTTATTGTATTGCATTTTGTGAGTTTTATTAAAAACTGATATAACTAACTTCATTGCAATTTGTTAGTTTTATTAAAAACTGATATAACTAACTTCATTGCAATTTGTTAGTTTTATTAAAAACTGATATAACTAACTGCAGTGCATTTTGTTAGTTTTATTATAAATGGATATTTCTCACTGCTTAACATTTTGTCAGTTTTATTAAAAACCGAAGAAACTTATTGTATTGCATTTTGTGAGTTTTATTAAAAACTGATATAACTAACTTCATTGCAATTTGTTAGTTTTATTAAAAACTGATATAACTAACTTCATTGCATTTTGTTAGTTTTATTAAAAACTGATATAACTAACTTCATTGCAATTTGTTAGTTTTATTAAAAACTGATATAACTAACTGCAGTGCATTTTGTTAGTTTTATTATAAATGGATATTTCTCACTGCTTAACATTTTGTCAGTTTTATTAAAAACCGAAGAAACTTATTGTATTGCATTTTGTGAGTTTTATTAAAAACTGATATAACTAACTTCATTGCAATTTGTTAGTTTTATTAAAAACTGATATAACTAACTTCATTGCATTTTGTTAGTTTTATTAAAAACTGATATAACTAACTTCATTGCAATTTGTTAGTTTTATTAAAAACTGATATAACTAACTGCAGTGCATTTTGTTAGTTTTATTATAAATGGATATTTCTCACTGCTTAACATTTTGTCAGTTTTATTAAAAACCGAAGAAACTTATTGTATTGCATTTTGTGAGTTTTATTAAAAACTGATATAACTAACTTCATTGCAATTTGTTAGTTTTATTAAAAACTGATATAACTAACTTCATTGCAATTTGTTAGTTTTATTAAAAACTGATATAACTAACTTCATTGCAATTTGTTAGTTTTATTAAAAACTGATATAACTAACTGCAGTGCATTTTGTTAGTTTTATTATAAATGGATATTTCTCACTGCTTAACATTTTGTCAGTTTTATTAAAAACCGAAGAAACTTATTGTATTGCATTTTGTGAGTTTTATTAAAAACTGATATAACTAACTTCATTGCAATTTGTTAGTTTTATTAAAAACTGATATAACTAACTTCATTGCAATTTGTTAGTTTTATTAAAAACTGATATAACTAACTGCAGTGCATTTTGTTAGTTTTATTATAAATGGATATTTCTCACTGCTTAACATTTTGTCAGTTTTATTAAAAACCGAAGAAACTTATTGTATTGCATTTTGTGAGTTTTATTAAAAACTGATATAACTAACTTCATTGCAATTTGTTAGTTTTATTAAAAACTGATATAACTAACTGCAGTGCATTTTGTTAGTTTTATTATAAATGGATATTTCTCACTGCTTAACATTTTGTCAGTTTTATTAAAAACCGAAGAAACTTATTGTATTGCATTTTGTGAGTTTTATTAAAAACTGATATAACTAACTTCATTGCAATTTGTTAGTTTTATTAAAAACCGAAGAAACTTATTGTATTGCATTTTGTTAGTTTTATTAAAAACTGATATAACTAACTTCATTGCAATTTGTTAGTTTTATTAAAAACTGATATAACTAACTGCAGTGCATTTTGTTAGTTTTATTATAAATGGATATTTCTCACTGCTTAACATTTTGTCAGTTTTATTAAAAACCGAAGAAACTTATTGTATTGCATTTTGTGAGTTTTATTAAAAACTGATATAACTAACTTCATTGCAATTTGTTAGTTTTATTAAAAACTGATATAACTAACTTCATTGCAATTTGTTAGTTTTATTAAAAACTGATATAACTAACTTCATTGCAATTTGTTAGTTTTATTAAAAACTGATATAACTAACTGCAGTGCATTTTGTTAGTTTTATTATAAATGGATATTTCTCACTGCTTAACATTTTGTCAGTTTTATTAAAAACCGAAGAAACTTATTGTATTGCATTTTGTGAGTTTTATTAAAAACTGATATAACTAACTTCATTGCAATTTGTTAGTTTTATTAAAAACTGATATAACTAACTTCATTGCATTTTGTTAGTTTTATTAAAAACTGATATAACTAACTTCATTGCAATTTGTTAGTTTTATTAAAAACTGATATAACTAACTGCAGTGCATTTTGTTAGTTTTATTATAAATGGATATTTCTCACTGCTTAACATTTTGTCAGTTTTATTAAAAACCGAAGAAACTTATTGTATTGCATTTTGTGAGTTTTATTAAAAACTGATATAACTAACTTCATTGCAATTTGTTAGTTTTATTAAAAACCGAAGAAACTTATTGTATTGCATTTTGTGAGTTTTATTAAAAACTGATATAACTAACTTCATTGCAATTTGTTAGTTTTATTAAAAACTGATATAACTAACTGCAGTGCATTTTGTTAGTTTTATTAAAAACTGATATAACTAACTTCATTGCAATTTGTTAGTTTTATTAAAAACTGATATAACTAACTGCAGTGCATTTTGTTAGTTTTATTATAAATGGATATTTCTCACTGCTTAACATTTTGTCAGTTTTATTAAAAACCGAAGAAACTTATTGTATTGCATTTTGTGAGTTTTATTAAAAACTGATATAACTAACTTCATTGCAATTTGTTAGTTTTATTAAAAACTGATATAACTAACTTCATTGCAATTTGTTAGTTTTATTAAAAACTGATATAACTAACTTCATTGCAATTTGTTAGTTTTATTAAAAACTGATATAACTAACTTCATTGCAATTTGTTAGTTTTATTAAAAACTGATATAACTAACTGCAGTGCATTTTGTTAGTTTTATTATAAATGGATATTTCTCACTGCTTAACATTTTGTCAGTTTTATTAAAAACCGAAGAAACTTATTGTATTGCATTTTGTGAGTTTTATTAAAAACTGATATAACTAACTTCATTGCAATTTGTTAGTTTTATTAAAAACTGATATAACTAACTTCATTGCAATTTGTTAGTTTTATTAAAAACTGATATAACTAACTGCAGTGCATTTTGTTAGTTTTATTATAAATGGATATTTCTCACTGCTTAACATTTTGTCAGTTTTATTAAAAACCGAAGAAACTTATTGTATTGCATTTTGTGAGTTTTATTAAAAACTGATATAACTAACTTCATTGCAATTTGTTAGTTTTATTAAAAACTGATATAACTAACTTCATTGCAATTTGTTAGTTTTATTAAAAACTGATATAACTAACTGCAGTGCATTTTGTTAGTTTTATTATAAATGGATATTTCTCACTGCTTAACATTTTGTCAGTTTTATTAAAAACCGAAGAAACTTATTGTATTGCATTTTGTGAGTTTTATTAAAAACTGATATAACTAACTTCATTGCAATTTGTTAGTTTTATTAAAAACTGATATAACTAACTTCATTGCAATTTGTTAGTTTTATTAAAAACGGACATAACTCACTGCATTGCATTTTGTTAGTTTTAATAAAAACCGAAGTAACTTATTGTATTGCATTTTGTTAGTTTTATTAAAAACGGACATAACTCACTGCATTGCATTTTGTTAGTTTTAATAAAAACCGAAGTAACTTATTGTATTGCATTTTGTTAGTTTTATTAAAAACGGACATAACTCACTGCATTGCATTTTGTTAGTTTTATTAAAAACGGACATAACTCACTGCATTGCATTTTGTTAGTTTTATTAAAAACGGACATAACTCACTGCATTGCATTTTGTTAGTTTTAATAAAAACCGAAGTAACTTATTGTATTGCATTTTGTTAGTTTTATTAAAAACGGACATAACTCACTGCATTGCATTTTGTTAGTTTTATTAAAAACGGACATAACTCACTGCATTGCATTTTGTTAGTTTTAATAAAAACCGAAGTAACTTATTGTATTGCATTTTGTTAGTTTTATTAAAAACGGACATAACTCACTGCATTGCATTTTGTTAGTTTTAATAAAAACCGAAGTAACTTATTGTATTGCATTTTGTTAGTTTTATTAAAAACTGATATAACTAACTTCATTGCAATTTGTTAGTTTTATTAAAAACCGAAGAAACTTATTGTATTGCATTTTGTGAGTTTTATTAAAAACTGATATAACTAACTTCATTGCAATTTGTTAGTTTTATTAAAAACTGATATAACTAACTTCATTGCATTTTGTTAGTTTTATTAAAAACTGATATAACTAACTTCATTGCAATTTGTTAGTTTTATTAAAAACTGATATAACTAACTTCATTGCATTTTGTTAGTTTTAATAAAAACCGAAGTAACTTATTGTATTGCATTTTGTGAGTTTTATTAAAAACTGATATAACTAACTTCATTGCAATTTGTTAGTTTTATTAAAAACCGAAGAAACTTATTGTATTGCATTTTGTGAGTTTTATTAAAAACTGATATAACTAACTTCATTGCAATTTGTTAGTTTTATTAAAAACTGATATAACTAACTTCATTGCATTTTGTTAGTTTTATTAAAAACTGATATAACTAACTTCATTGCAATTTGTTAGTTTTATTAAAAACTGATATAACTAACTGCAGTGCATTTTGTTAGTTTTATTATAAATGGATATTTCTCACTGCTTAACATTTTGTCAGTTTTATTAAAAACCGAAGAAACTTATTGTATTGCATTTTGTGAGTTTTATTAAAAACTGATATAACTAACTTCATTGCAATTTGTTAGTTTTATTAAAAACTGATATAACTAACTTCATTGCAATTTGTTAGTTTTATTAAAAACGGACATAACTCACTGCATTGCATTTTGTTAGTTTTAATAAAAACCGAAGTAACTTATTGTATTGCATTTTGTTAGTTTTATTAAAAACGGACATAACTCACTGCATTGCATTTTGTTAGTTTTAATAAAAACCGAAGTAACTTATTGTTTTGCATTTTGTTAGTTTTATTAAAAACGGACATAACTCACTGCATTGCATTTTGTTAGTTTTAATAAAAACCGAAGTAACTTATTGTATTGCATTTTGTTAGTTTTATTAAAAACGGACATAACTCACTGCATTGCATTTTGTTAGTTTTATTAAAAACGGACATAACTCACTGCATTGCATTTTGTTAGTTTTATTAAAAACGGACATAACTCACTGCATTGCATTTTGTTAGTTTTAATAAAAACCGAAGTAACTTATTGTATTGCATTTTGTTAGTTTTATTAAAAACGGACATAACTCACTGCATTGCATTTTGTTAGTTTTATTAAAAACGGACATAACTCACTGCATTGCATTTTGTTAGTTTTAATAAAAACCGAAGTAACTTATTGTATTGCATTTTGTGAGTTTTATTAAAAACTGATATAACTAACTTCATTGCAATTTGTTAGTTTTATTAAAAACTGATATAACTAACTTCATTGCATTTTGTTAGTTTTATTAAAAACTGATATAACTAACTTCATTGCAATTTGTTAGTTTTATTAAAAACTGATATAACTAACTGCAGTGCATTTTGTTAGTTTTATTATAAATGGATATTTCTCACTGCTTAACATTTTGTCAGTTTTATTAAAAACCGAAGAAACTTATTGTATTGCATTTTGTGAGTTTTATTAAAAACTGATATAACTAACTTCATTGCAATTTGTTAGTTTTATTAAAAACTGATATAACTAACTTCATTGCATTTTGTTAGTTTTATTAAAAACTGATATAACTAACTTCATTGCAATTTGTTAGTTTTATTAAAAACCGAAGAAACTTATTGTATTGCATTTTGTGAGTTTTATTAAAAACTGATATAACTAACTTCATTGCATTTTGTTAGTTTTATTAAAAACTGATATAACTAACTTCATTGCATTTTGTTAGTTTTATTAAAAACTGATATAACTAACTTCATTGCAATTTGTTAGTTTTATTAAAAACTGATATAACTAACTTCATTGCAATTTGTTAGTTTTATTAAAAACTGATATAACTAACTTCATTGCAATTTGTTAGTTTTATTAAAAACTGATATAACTAACTTCATTGCATTTTGTTAGTTTTATTAAAAACGGACATAACTCACTGCATTGCATTTTGTTAGTTTTAATAAAAACCGAAGTAACTTATTGTATTGCATTTTGTTAGTTTTATTAAAAACGGACATAACTCACTGCATTGCATTTTGTTAGTTTTATTAAAAACGGACATAACTCACTGCATTGCATTTTGTTAGTTTTATTAAAAACGGACATAACTCACTGCATTGCATTTTGTTAGTTTTAATAAAAACCGAAGTAACTTATTGTATTGCATTTTGTGAGTTTTATTAAAAACTGATATAACTAACTTCATTGCAATTTGTTAGTTTTATTAAAAACTGATATAACTAACTTCATTGCATTTTGTTAGTTTTATTAAAAACTGATATAACTAACTTCATTGCAATTTGTTAGTTTTATTAAAAACTGATATAACTAACTGCAGTGCATTTTGTTAGTTTTATTATAAATGGATATTTCTCACTGCTTAACATTTTGTCAGTTTTATTAAAAACCGAAGAAACTTATTGTATTGCATTTTGTGAGTTTTATTAAAAACTGATATAACTAACTTCATTGCAATTTGTTAGTTTTATTAAAAACTGATATAACTAACTTCATTGCAATTTGTTAGTTTTATTAAAAACTGATATAACTAACTTCATTGCAATTTGTTAGTTTTATTAAAAACTGATATAACTAACTTCATTGCAATTTGTTAGTTTTATTAAAAACTGATATAACTAACTTCATTGCATTTTGTTAGTTTTATTAAAAACGGACATAACTCACTGCATTGCATTTTGTTAGTTTTAATAAAAACCGAAGTAACTTATTGTATTGCATTTTGTTAGTTTTATTAAAAACGGACATAACTCACTGCATTGCATTTTGTTAGTTTTAATAAAAACCGAAGTAACTTATTGTATTGCATTTTGTTAGTTTTATTAAAAACGGACATAACTCACTGCATTGCATTTTGTTAGTTTTATTAAAAACGGACATAACTCACTGCATTGCATTTTGTTAGTTTTATTAAAAACGGACATAACTCACTGCATTGCATTTTGTTAGTTTTAATAAAAACCGAAGTAACTTATTGTATTGCATTTTGTGAGTTTTATTAAAAACTGATATAACTAACTTCATTGCAATTTGTTAGTTTTATTAAAAACTGATATAACTAACTTCATTGCATTTTGTTAGTTTTATTAAAAACTGATATAACTAACTTCATTGCAATTTGTTAGTTTTATTAAAAACTGATATAACTAACTGCAGTGCATTTTGTTAGTTTTATTATAAATGGATATTTCTCACTGCTTAACATTTTGTCAGTTTTATTAAAAACCGAAGAAACTTATTGTATTGCATTTTGTGAGTTTTATTAAAAACTGATATAACTAACTTCATTGCAATTTGTTAGTTTTATTAAAAACTGATATAACTAACTTCATTGCATTTTGTTAGTTTTATTAAAAACTGATATAACTAACTTCATTGCAATTTGTTAGTTTTATTAAAAACTGATATAACTAACTGCAGTGCATTTTGTTAGTTTTATTATAAATGGATATTTCTCACTGCTTAACATTTTGTCAGTTTTATTAAAAACCGAAGAAACTTATTGTATTGCATTTTGTGAGTTTTATTAAAAACTGATATAACTAACTTCATTGCAATTTGTTAGTTTTATTAAAAACTGATATAACTAACTTCATTGCAATTTGTTAGTTTTATTAAAAACGGACATAACTCACTGCATTGCATTTTGTTAGTTTTAATAAAAACCGAAGTAACTTATTGTATTGCATTTTGTTAGTTTTATTAAAAACGGACATAACTCACTGCATTGCATTTTGTTAGTTTTAATAAAAACCGAAGTAACTTATTGTATTGCATTTTGTTAGTTTTATTAAAAACGGACATAACTCACTGCATTGCATTTTGTTAGTTTTAATAAAAACCGAAGTAACTTATTGTATTGCATTTTGTTAGTTTTATTAAAAACGGACATAACTCACTGCATTGCATTTTGTTAGTTTTATTAAAAACGGACATAACTCACTGCATTGCATTTTGTTAGTTTTATTAAAAACGGACATAACTCACTGCATTGCATTTTGTTAGTTTTAATAAAAACCGAAGTAACTTATTGTATTGCATTTTGTTAGTTTTATTAAAAACGGACATAACTCACTGCATTGCATTTTGTTAGTTTTATTAAAAACGGACATAACTCACTGCATTGCATTTTGTTAGTTTTAATAAAAACCGAAGTAACTTATTGTATTGCATTTTGTTAGTTTTATTAAAAACGGACATAACTCACTGCATTGCATTTTGTTAGTTTTAATAAAAACCGAAGTAACTTATTGTATTGCATTTTGTTAGTTTTATTAAAAACTGATATAACTAACTTCATTGCAATTTGTTAGTTTTATTAAAAACCGAAGAAACTTATTGTATTGCATTTTGTGAGTTTTATTAAAAACTGATATAACTAACTTCATTGCAATTTGTTAGTTTTATTAAAAACTGATATAACTAACTTCATTGCATTTTGTTAGTTTTATTAAAAACTGATATAACTAACTTCATTGCAATTTGTTAGTTTTATTAAAAACTGATATAACTAACTTCATTGCATTTTGTTAGTTTTAATAAAAACCGAAGTAACTTATTGTATTGCATTTTGTGAGTTTTATTAAAAACTGATATAACTAACTTCATTGCAATTTGTTAGTTTTATTAAAAACCGAAGAAACTTATTGTATTGCATTTTGTGAGTTTTATTAAAAACTGATATAACTAACTTCATTGCAATTTGTTAGTTTTATTAAAAACTGATATAACTAACTTCATTGCATTTTGTTAGTTTTATTAAAAACTGATATAACTAACTTCATTGCAATTTGTTAGTTTTATTAAAAACTGATATAACTAACTTCATTGCATTTTGTTAGTTTTAATAAAAACCGAAGTAACTTATTGTATTGCATTTTGTGAGTTTTATTAAAAACTGATATAACTAACTTCATTGCAATTTGTTAGTTTTATTAAAAACCGAAGAAACTTATTGTATTGCATTTTGTGAGTTTTATTAAAAACTGATATAACTAACTTCATTGCAATTTGTTAGTTTTATTAAAAACTGATATAACTAACTTCATTGCATTTTGTTAGTTTTATTAAAAACTGATATAACTAACTTCATTGCAATTTGTTAGTTTTATTAAAAACTGATATAACTAACTTCATTGCATTTTGTTAGTTTTAATAAAAACCGAAGTAACTTATTGTATTGCATTTTGTGAGTTTTATTAAAAACTGATATAACTAACTTCATTGCAATTTGTTAGTTTTATTAAAAACCGAAGAAACTTATTGTATTGCATTTTGTGAGTTTTATTAAAAACTGATATAACTAACTTCATTGCAATTTGTTAGTTTTATTAAAAACTGATATAACTAACTTCATTGCATTTTGTTAGTTTTATTAAAAACTGATATAACTAACTTCATTGCATTTTGTTAGTTTTATTAAAAACTGATATAACTAACTTCATTGCAATTTGTTAGTTTTATTAAAAACTGATATAACTAACTTCATTGCATTTTGTTAGTTTTAATAAAAACCGAAGTAACTTATTGTATTGCATTTTGTGAGTTTTATTAAAAACTGATATAACTAACTTCATTGCAATTTGTTAGTTTTATTAAAAACCGAAGAAACTTATTGTATTGCATTTTGTGAGTTTTATTAAAAACTGATATAACTAACTTCATTGCAATTTGTTAGTTTTATTAAAAACTGATATAACTAACTTCATTGCATTTTGTTAGTTTTATTAAAAACTGATATAACTAACTTCATTGCAATTTGTTAGTTTTATTAAAAACTGATATAACTAACTTCATTGCATTTTGTTAGTTTTATTAAAAACCGAAGAAACTTATTGTATTGCATTTTGTGAGTTTTATTAAAAACTGATATAACTAACTTCATTGCAATTTGTTAGTTTTATTAAAAACCGAAGAAACTTATTGTATTGCATTTTGTTAGTTTTATTAAAAACTGATATAACTAACTTCATTGCAATTTGTTAGTTTTATTAAAAACCGAAGAAACTTATTGTATTGCATTTTGTGAGTTTTATTAAAAACTGATATAACTAACTTCATTGCAATTTGTTAGTTTTATTAAAAACCGAAGAAACTTATTGTATTGCATTTTGTTAGTTTTATTAAAAACTGATATAACTAACTTCATTGCAATTTGTTAGTTTTATTAAAAACCGAAGAAACTTATTGTATTGCATTTTGTTAGTTTTATTAAAAACTGATATAACTAACTTCATTGCATTTTGTTAGTTTTATTAAAAACCGAAGAAACTTATTGTATTGCATTTTGTGAGTTTTATTAAAAACTGATATAACTAACTTCATTGCATTTTGTTAGTTTTATTAAAAACCGAAGAAACTTATTGTATTGCATTTTGTTAGTTTTATTAAAAACTGATATAACTAACTTCATTGCAATTTGTTAGTTTTATTAAAAACCGAAGAAACTTATTGTATTGCATTTTGTGAGTTTTATTAAAAACTGATATAACTAACTTCATTGCAATTTGTTAGTTTTATTAAAAACTGATATAACTAACTTCATTGCATTTTGTTAGTTTTATTAAAAACTGATATAACTAACTTCATTGCATTTTGTTAGTTTTATTAAAAACTGATATAACTAACTTCATTGCAATTTGTTAGTTTTATTAAAAACTGATATAACTAACTTCATTGCATTTTGTTAGTTTTAATAAAAACCGAAGTAACTTATTGTATTGCATTTTGTGAGTTTTATTAAAAACTGATATAACTAACTTCATTGCAATTTGTTAGTTTTATTAAAAACCGAAGAAACTTATTGTATTGCATTTTGTGAGTTTTATTAAAAACTGATATAACTAACTTCATTGCAATTTGTTAGTTTTATTAAAAACTGATATAACTAACTTCATTGCATTTTGTTAGTTTTATTAAAAACTGATATAACTAACTTCATTGCAATTTGTTAGTTTTATTAAAAACTGATATAACTAACTTCATTGCATTTTGTTAGTTTTAATAAAAACCGAAGTAACTTATTGTATTGCATTTTGTGAGTTTTATTAAAAACTGATATAACTAACTTCATTGCAATTTGTTAGTTTTATTAAAAACCGAAGAAACTTATTGTATTGCATTTTGTGAGTTTTATTAAAAACTGATATAACTAACTTCATTGCAATTTGTTAGTTTTATTAAAAACTGATATAACTAACTTCATTGCATTTTGTTAGTTTTATTAAAAACTGATATAACTAACTTCATTGCAATTTGTTAGTTTTATTAAAAACTGATATAACTAACTGCAGTGCATTTTGTTAGTTTTATTATAAATGGATATTTCTCACTGCTTAACATTTTGTCAGTTTTATTAAAAACCGAAGAAACTTATTGTATTGCATTTTGTGAGTTTTATTAAAAACTGATATAACTAACTTCATTGCAATTTGTTAGTTTTATTAAAAACTGATATAACTAACTTCATTGCAATTTGTTAGTTTTATTAAAAACGGACATAACTCACTGCATTGCATTTTGTTAGTTTTAATAAAAACCGAAGTAACTTATTGTATTGCATTTTGTTAGTTTTATTAAAAACGGACATAACTCACTGCATTGCATTTTGTTAGTTTTAATAAAAACCGAAGTAACTTATTGTATTGCATTTTGTTAGTTTTATTAAAAACGGACATAACTCACTGCATTGCATTTTGTTAGTTTTATTAAAAACGGACATAACTCACTGCATTGCATTTTGTTAGTTTTAATAAAAACCGAAGTAACTTATTGTATTGCATTTTGTTAGTTTTATTAAAAACGGACATAACTCACTGCATTGCATTTTGTTAGTTTTAATAAAAACCGAAGTAACTTATTGTATTGCATTTTGTTAGTTTTATTAAAAACGGACATAACTCACTGCATTGCATTTTGTTAGTTTTATTAAAAACGGACATAACTCACTGCATTGCATTTTGTTAGTTTTATTAAAAACGGACATAACTCACTGCATTGCATTTTGTTAGTTTTAATAAAAACCGAAGTAACTTATTGTATTGCATTTTGTTAGTTTTATTAAAAACGGACATAACTCACTGCATTGCATTTTGTTAGTTTTATTAAAAACGGACATAACTCACTGCATTGCATTTTGTTAGTTTTAATAAAAACCGAAGTAACTTATTGTATTGCATTTTGTTAGTTTTATTAAAAACGGACATAACTCACTGCATTGCATTTTGTTAGTTTTATTAAAAACGGACATAACTCACTGCATTGCATTTTGTTAGTTTTAATAAAAACCGAAGTAACTTATTGTATTGCATTTTGTTAGTTTTATTAAAAACGGACATAACTCACTGCATTGCATTTTGTTAGTTTTAATAAAAACCGAAGTAACTTATTGTATTGCATTTTGTTAGTTTTATTAAAAACGGACATAACTCACTGCATTGCATTTTGTTAGTTTTATTAAAAACGGACATAACTCACTGCATTGCATTTTGTTAGTTTTAATAAAAACCGAAGTAACTTATTGTATTGCATTTTGTTAGTTTTATTAAAAACGGATATAACTTACTGCATTGCATTTTGTTAGTTTTATTAAAAACGGATATAACTTACTGCATTGCATTTTGTTAGTTTTAATAAAAACCGAAGTAACTTATTGTATTGCATTTTGTTAGTTTTATTAAAAACGGACATAACTCACTGCATTGCATTTTGTTAGTTTTATTAAAAACGGACATAACTCACTGCATTGCATTTTGTTAGTTTTAATAAAAACCGAAGTAACTTATTGTATTGCATTTTGTTAGTTTTATTAAAAACGGACATAACTCACTGCATTGCATTTTGTTAGTTTTATTAAAAACGGACATAACTCACTGCATTGCATTTTGTTAGTTTTAATAAAAACCGAAGTAACTTATTGTATTGCATTTTGTTAGTTTTATTAAAAACGGACATAACTCACTGCATTGCATTTTGTTAGTTTTAATAAAAACCGAAGTAACTTATTGTATTGCATTTTGTTAGTTTTATTAAAAACGGATATAACTTACTGCATTGCATTTTGTTAGTTTTATTAAAAACGGACATAACTCACTGCATTGCATTTTGTTAGTTTTAATAAAAACCGAAGTAACTTATTGTATTGCATTTTGTTAGTTTTATTAAAAACGGACATAACTCACTGCATTGCATTTTATTAGTTTTAATAAAAACCGAAGTAACTTATTGTATTGCATTTTGTTAGTTTTATTAAAAACGGATATAACTTACTGCATTGCATTTTGTTCGCTTTAATAAAACCGGATCTAACTCCCTGTATTGCATTTTGTAAATTGTAATAAAAAATTATATAACTCACTGCATTGCATTTTGTTAGTTTTAATAAAAACCGAAGTAACTTATTGTATTGCATTTTGTTAGTTTTATTAAAAACGGATATAACTTACTGCATTGCATTTTGTTAGTTTTATTAAAAACGGACATAACTCACTGCATTGCATTTTGTTAGTTTTAATAAAAACCGAAGTAACTTATTGTATTGCATTTTGTTAGTTTTATTAAAAACGGATATAACTTACTGCATTGCATTTTGTTCGCTTTAATAAAACCGGATCTAACTCCCTGTATTGCATTTTGTAAATTTTAATAAAAAATTATATAACTCACTGCATTGCATTTTGTTAGTTTTAATAAAAACCGAAGTAACTTATTGTATTGCATTTTGTTAGTTTTATTAAAAACGGATATAACTTACTGCATTGCATTTTGTTAGTTTTATTAAAAACGGACATAACTCACTGCATTGCATTTTGTTAGTTTTAATAAAAACCGAAGTAACTTATTGTATTGCATTTTGTTAGTTTTATTAAAAACGGATATAACTTACTGCATTGCATTTTGTTCGCTTTAATAAAACCGGATCTAACTCCCTGTATTGCATTTTGTAAATTTTAATAAAAAATTATATAACTCACTGCATTGCATTTTGTTAGTTTTAATAAAAACCGAAGTAACTTATTGTATTGCATTTTGTTAGTTTTATTAAAAACGGATATAACTTACTGCATTGCATTTTGTTAGTTTTATTAAAAACGGACATAACTCACTGCATTGCATTTTGTTAGTTTTAATAAAAACCGAAGTAACTTATTGTATTGCATTTTGTTAGTTTTATTAAAAACGGATATAACTTACTGCATTGCATTTTGTTCGCTTTAATAAAACCGGATCTAACTCCCTGTATTGCATTTTGTAAATTTTAATAAAAAATTATATAACTCACTGCATTGCATTTTGTTAGTTTTAATAAAAACCGAAGTAACTTATTGTATTGCATTTTGTTAGTTTTATTAAAAACGGATATAACTTACTGCATTGCATTTTGTTAGTTTTATTAAAAACGGACATAACTCACTGCATTGCATTTTGTTAGTTTTATTAAAAACGGACATAACTCACTGCATTGCATTTTGTTAGTTTTATTAAAAACGGACATAACTTACTGCATTGCATTTTGTTAGTTTTATTAAAAACGGACATAACTCACTGCATTGCATTTTGTTAGTTTTAATAAAAACCGAAGTAACTTATTGTATTGCATTTTGTTAGTTTTATTAAAAACGGATATAACTTACTGCATTGCATTTTGTTCGCTTTAATAAAACCGGATCTAACTCCCTGTATTGCATTTTGTAAATTTTAATAAAAAATTATATAACTCACTGCATTGCATTTTGTTAGTTTTAATAAAAACCGAAGTAACTTATTGTATTGCATTTTGTTAGTTTTATTAAAAACGGATATAACTTACTGCATTGCATTTTGTTAGTTTTATTAAAAACGGACATAACTCACTGCATTGCATTTTGTTAGTTTTAATAAAAACCGAAGTAACTTATTGTATTGCATTTTGTTAGTTTTATTAAAAACGGATATAACTTACTGCATTGCATTTTGTTCGCTTTAATAAAACCGGATCTAACTCCCTGTATTGCATTTTGTAAATTTTAATAAAAAATTATATAACTCACTGCATTGCATTTTGTTAGTTTTAATAAAAACCGAAGTAACTTATTGTATTGCATTTTGTTAGTTTTATTAAAAACGGATATAACTTACTGCATTGCATTTTGTTAGTTTTATTAAAAACGGACATAACTCACTGCATTGCATTTTGTTAGTTTTATTAAAAACGGATATAACTTACTGCATTGCATTTTGTTAGTTTTATTAAAAACGGACATAACTCACTGCATTGCATTTTGTTAGTTTTAATAAAAACCGAAGTAACTTATTGTATTGCATTTTGTTAGTTTTATTAAAAACGGATATAACTTACTGCATTGCATTTTGTTCGCTTTAATAAAACCGGATCTAACTCCCTGTATTGCATTTTGTAAATTTTAATAAAAAATTATATAACTCACTGCATTGCATTTTGTTAGTTTTAATAAAAACCGAAGTAACTTATTGTATTGCATTTTGTTAGTTTTATTAAAAACGGATATAACTTACTGCATTGCATTTTGTTAGTTTTATTAAAAACGGACATAACTCACTGCATTGCATTTTGTTAGTTTTAATAAAAACCGAAGTAACTTATTGTATTGCATTTTGTTAGTTTTATTAAAAACGGATATAACTTACTGCATTGCATTTTGTTCGCTTTAATAAAACCGGATCTAACTCCCTGTATTGCATTTTGTAAATTTTAATAAAAAATTATATAACTCACTGCATTGCATTTTGTTAGTTTTAATAAAAACCGAAGTAACTTATTGTATTGCATTTTGTTAGTTTTATTAAAAACGGATATAACTTACTGCATTGCATTTTGTTAGTTTTATTAAACACGGACATAACTCACTGCATTGCATTTTGTTAGTTTTAATAAAAACCGAAGTAACTTATTGTATTGCATTTTGTTAGTTTTATTAAAAACGGATATAACTTACTGCATTGCATTTTGTTCGCTTTAATAAAACCGGATCTAACTCCCTGTATTGCATTTTGTAAATTTTAATAAAAAATTATATAACTCACTGCATTGCATTTTGTTAGTTTTAATAAAAACCGAAGTAACTTATTGTATTGCATTTTGTTAGTTTTATTAAAAACGGATATAACTTACTGCATTGCATTTTGTTAGTTTTATTAAAAACGGACATAACTCACTGCATTGCATTTTGTTAGTTTTAATAAAAACCGAAGTAACTTATTGTATTGCATTTTGTTAGTTTTATTAAAAACGGATATAACTTACTGCATTGCATTTTGTTCGCTTTAATAAAACCGGATCTAACTCCCTGTATTGCATTTTGTAAATTTTAATAAAAAATTATATAACTCACTGCATTGCATTTTGTTAGTTTTAATAAAAACCGAAGTAACTTATTGTATTGCATTTTGTTAGTTTTATTAAAAACGGATATAACTTACTGCATTGCATTTTGTTAGTTTTATTAAAAACGGACATAACTCACTGCATTGCATTTTGTTAGTTTTATTAAAAACGGACATAACTCACTGCATTGCATTTTGTTAGTTTTATTAAAAACGGATATAACTTACTGCATTGCATTTTGTTAGTTTTATTAAAAACGGACATAACTCACTGCATTGCATTTTGTTAGTTTTAATAAAAACCGAAGTAACTTATTGTATTGCATTTTGTTAGTTTTATTAAAAACGGATATAACTTACTGCATTGCATTTTGTTCGCTTTAATAAAACCGGATCTAACTCCCTGTATTGCATTTTGTAAATTTTAATAAAAAATTATATAACTCACTACATTGCATTTTGTTAGTTTTAATAAAAACCGAAGTAACTTATTGTATTGCATTTTGTTAGTTTTATTAAAAACGGATATAACTTACTGCATTGCATTTTGTTAGTTTTATTAAAAACGGACATAACTCACTGCATTGCATTTTGTTAGTTTTATTAAAAACGGATATAACTTACTGCATTGCATTTTGTTAGTTTTATTAAAAACGGACATAACTCACTGCATTGCATTTTGTTAGTTTTAATAAAAACCGAAGTAACTTATTGTATTGCATTTTGTTAGTTTTATTAAAAACGGATATAACTTACTGCATTGCATTTTGTTCGCTTTAATAAAACCGGATCTAACTCCCTGTATTGCATTTTGTAAATTTTAATAAAAAATTATATAACTCACTGCATTGCATTTTGTTAGTTTTAATAAAAACCGAAGTAACTTATTGTATTGCATTTTGTTAGTTTTATTAAAAACGGATATAACTTACTGCATTGCATTTTGTTAGTTTTATTAAAAACGGACATAACTCACTGCATTGCATTTTGTTAGTTTTATTAAAAACGGACATAACTCACTGCATTGCATTTTGTTAGTTTTAATAAAAACCGAAGTAACTTATTGTATTGCATTTTGTTAGTTTTATTAAAAACGGATATAACTTACTGCATTGCATTTTGTTCGCTTTAATAAAACCGGATCTAACTCCCTGTATTGCATTTTGTAAATTTTAATAAAAAATTATATAACTCACTGCATTGCATTTTGTTAGTTTTAATAAAAACCGAAGTAACTTATTGTATTGCATTTTGTTAGTTTTATTAAAAACGGATATAACTTACTGCATTGCATTTTGTTAGTTTTATTAAAAACGGACATAACTCACTGCATTGCATTTTGTTAGTTTTAATAAAAACCGAAGTAACTTATTGTATTGCATTTTGTTAGTTTTATTAAAAACGGATATAACTTACTGCATTGCATTTTGTTCGCTTTAATAAAACCGGATCTAACTCCCTGTATTGCATTTTGTAAATTTTAATAAAAAATTATATAACTCACTGCATTGCATTTTGTTAGTTTTAATAAAAACCGAAGTAACTTATTGTATTGCATTTTGTTAGTTTTATTAAAAACGGATATAACTTACTGCATTGCATTTTGTTAGTTTTATTAAAAACGGACATAACTCACTGCATTGCATTTTGTTAGTTTTAATAAAAACCGAAGTAACTTATTGTATTGCATTTTGTTAGTTTTATTAAAAACGGATATAACTTACTGCATTGCATTTTGTTCGCTTTAATAAAACCGGATCTAACTCCCTGTATTGCATTTTGTAAATTTTAATAAAAAATTATATAACTCACTGCATTGCATTTTGTTAGTTTTAATAAAAACCGAAGTAACTTATTGTATTGCATTTTGTTAGTTTTATTAAAAACGGATATAACTTACTGCATTGCATTTTGTTAGTTTTATTAAAAACGGATATAACTTACTGCATTGCATTTTGTTAGTTTTATTAAAAACGGACATAACTCACTGCATTGCATTTTGTTAGTTTTAATAAAAACCGAAGTAACTTATTGTATTGCATTTTGTTAGTTTTATTAAAAACGGATATAACTTACTGCATTGCATTTTGTTCGCTTTAATAAAACCGGATCTAACTCCCCGTATTGCATTTTGTAAATTTTAATAAAAAATTATATAACTCACTGCATTGCATTTTGTTAGTTTTAATAAAAACCGAAGTAACTTATTGTATTGCATTTTGTTAGTTTTATTAAAAACGGATATAACTTACTGCATTGCATTTTGTTAGTTTTATTAAAAACGGACATAACTCACTGCATTGCATTTTGTTAGTTTTAATAAAAACCGAAGTAACTTATTGTATTGCATTTTGTTAGTTTTATTAAAAACGGATATAACTTACTGCATTGCATTTTGTTCGCTTTAATAAAACCGGATCTAACTCCCTGTATTGCATTTTGTAAATTTTAATAAAAAATTATATAACTCACTGCATTGCATTTTGTTAGTTTTAATAAAAACCGAAGTAACTTATTGTATTGCATTTTGTTAGTTTTATTAAAAACGGATATAACTTACTGCATTGCATTTTGTTAGTTTTATTAAAAACGGACATAACTCACTGCATTGCATTTTGTTAGTTTTATTAAAAACGGACATAACTCACTGCATTGCATTTTGTTAGTTTTATTAAAAACGGATATAACTTACTGCATTGCATTTTGTTAGTTTTATTAAAAACGGACATAACTCACTGCATTGCATTTTGTTAGTTTTAATAAAAACCGAAGTAACTTATTGTATTGCATTTTGTTAGTTTTATTAAAAACGGATATAACTTACTGCATTGCATTTTGTTCGCTTTAATAAAACCGGATCTAACTCCCTGTATTGCATTTTGTAAATTTTAATAAAAAATTATATAACTCACTACATTGCATTTTGTTAGTTTTAATAAAAACCGAAGTAACTTATTGTATTGCATTTTGTTAGTTTTATTAAAAACGGATATAACTTACTGCATTGCATTTTGTTAGTTTTATTAAAAACGGACATAACTCACTGCATTGCATTTTGTTAGTTTTATTAAAAACGGATATAACTTACTGCATTGCATTTTGTTAGTTTTATTAAAAACGGACATAACTCACTGCATTGCATTTTGTTAGTTTTAATAAAAACCGAAGTAACTTATTGTATTGCATTTTGTTAGTTTTATTAAAAACGGATATAACTTACTGCATTGCATTTTGTTCGCTTTAATAAAACCGGATCTAACTCCCTGTATTGCATTTTGTAAATTTTAATAAAAAATTATATAACTCACTGCATTGCATTTTGTTAGTTTTAATAAAAACCGAAGTAACTTATTGTATTGCATTTTGTTAGTTTTATTAAAAACGGATATAACTTACTGCATTGCATTTTGTTAGTTTTATTAAAAACGGACATAACTCACTGCATTGCATTTTGTTAGTTTTATTAAAAACGGACATAACTCACTGCATTGCATTTTGTTAGTTTTAATAAAAACCGAAGTAACTTATTGTATTGCATTTTGTTAGTTTTATTAAAAACGGATATAACTTACTGCATTGCATTTTGTTCGCTTTAATAAAACCGGATCTAACTCCCTGTATTGCATTTTGTAAATTTTAATAAAAAATTATATAACTCACTGCATTGCATTTTGTTAGTTTTAATAAAAACCGAAGTAACTTATTGTATTGCATTTTGTTAGTTTTATTAAAAACGGATATAACTTACTGCATTGCATTTTGTTAGTTTTATTAAAAACGGACATAACTCACTGCATTGCATTTTGTTAGTTTTAATAAAAACCGAAGTAACTTATTGTATTGCATTTTGTTAGTTTTATTAAAAACGGATATAACTTACTGCATTGCATTTTGTTCGCTTTAATAAAACCGGATCTAACTCCCTGTATTGCATTTTGTAAATTTTAATAAAAAATTATATAACTCACTGCATTGCATTTTGTTAGTTTTAATAAAAACCGAAGTAACTTATTGTATTGCATTTTGTTAGTTTTATTAAAAACGGATATAACTTACTGCATTGCATTTTGTTAGTTTTATTAAAAACGGACATAACTCACTGCATTGCATTTTGTTAGTTTTAATAAAAACCGAAGTAACTTATTGTATTGCATTTTGTTAGTTTTATTAAAAACGGATATAACTTACTGCATTGCATTTTGTTCGCTTTAATAAAACCGGATCTAACTCCCTGTATTGCATTTTGTAAATTTTAATAAAAAATTATATAACTCACTGCATTGCATTTTGTTAGTTTTAATAAAAACCGAAGTAACTTATTGTATTGCATTTTGTTAGTTTTATTAAAAACGGATATAACTTACTGCATTGCATTTTGTTAGTTTTATTAAAAACGGACATAACTCACTGCATTGCATTTTGTTAGTTTTAATAAAAACCGAAGTAACTTATTGTATTGCATTTTGTTAGTTTTATTAAAAACGGATATAACTTACTGCATTGCATTTTGTTCGCTTTAATAAAACCGGATCTAACTCCCTGTATTGCATTTTGTAAATTTTAATAAAAAATTATATAACTCACTGCATTGCATTTTGTTAGTTTTAATAAAAACCGAAGTAACTTATTGTATTGCATTTTGTTAGTTTTATTAAAAACGGATATAACTTACTGCATTGCATTTTGTTCGCTTTAATAAAACCGGATCTAACTCCCTGTATTGCATTTTGTAAATTTTAATAAAAAATTATATAACTCACTGCATTGCATTTTGTTAGTTTTAATAAAAACCGAAGTAACTTATTGTATTGCATTTTGTTAGTTTTATTAAAAACGGATATAACTTACTGCATTGCATTTTGTTAGTTTTATTAAAAACGGACATAACTCACTGCATTGCATTTTGTTAGTTTTAATAAAAACCGAAGTAACTTATTGTATTGCATTTTGTTAGTTTTATTAAAAACGGATATAACTTACTGCATTGCATTTTGTTCGCTTTAATAAAACCGGATCTAACTCCCTGTATTGCATTTTGTAAATTTTAATAAAAAATTATATAACTCACTGCATTGCATTTTGTTAGTTTTAATAAAAACCGAAGTAACTTATTGTATTGCATTTTGTTAGTTTTATTAAAAACGGATATAACTTACTGCATTGCATTTTGTTAGTTTTATTAAAAACGGACATAACTCACTGCATTGCATTTTGTTAGTTTTAATAAAAACCGAAGTAACTTATTGTATTGCATTTTGTTAGTTTTATTAAAAACGGATATAACTTACTGCATTGCATTTTGTTCGCTTTAATAAAACCGGATCTAACTCCCTGTATTGCATTTTGTAAATTTTAATAAAAAATTATATAACTCACTGCATTGCATTTTGTTAGTTTTAATAAAAACCGAAGTAACTTATTGTATTGCATTTTGTTAGTTTTATTAAAAACGGATATAACTTACTGCATTGCATTTTGTTAGTTTTAATAAAAACCGAAGTAACTTATTGTATTGCATTTTGTTAGTTTTATTAAAAACGGATATAACTTACTGCATTGCATTTTGTTAGTTTTATTAAAAACGGACATAACTCACTGCATTGCATTTTGTTAGTTTTAATAAAAACCGAAGTAACTTATTGTATTGCATTTTGTTAGTTTTATTAAAAACGGATATAACTTACTGCATTGCATTTTGTTCGCTTTAATAAAACCGGATCTAACTCCCTGTATTGCATTTTGTAAATTTTAATAAAAAATTATATAACTCACTGCATTGCATTTTGTTAGTTTTAATAAAAACCGAAGTAACTTATTGTATTGCATTTTGTTAGTTTTATTAAAAACGGATATAACTTACTGCATTGCATTTTGTTAGTTTTAATAAAAACCGAAGTAACTTATTGTATTGCATTTTGTTAGTTTTATTAAAAACGGATATAACTTACTGCATTGCATTTTGTTAGTTTTAATAAAAACCGAAGTAACTTATTGTATTGCATTTTGTTAGTTTTATTAAAAACGGATATAACTTACTGCATTGCATTTTGTTCGCTTTAATAAAACCGGATCTAACTCCCTGTATTGCATTTTGTAAATTTTAATAAAAAATTATATAACTCACTGCATTGCATTTTGTTAGTTTTAATAAAAACCGAAGTAACTTATTGTATTGCATTTTGTTAGTTTTATTAAAAACGGATATAACTTACTGCATTGCATTTTGTTAGTTTTAATAAAAACCGAAGTAACTTATTGTATTGCATTTTGTTAGTTTTATTAAAAACGGATATAACTTACTGCATTGCATTTTGTTCGCTTTAATAAAACCGGATCTAACTCCCTGTATTGCATTTTGTAAATTTTAATAAAAAATTATATAACTCACTGCATTGCATTTTGTTAGTTTTAATAAAAACCGAAGTAACTTATTGTATTGCATTTTGTTAGTTTTATTAAAAACGGATATAACTCACTGCATTGCATTTTGTTAGTTTTAATAAAAACCGAAGTAACTTATTGTATTGCATTTTGTTAGTTTTATTAAAAACGGATATAACTTACTGCATTGCATTTTGTTCGCTTTAATAAAACCGGATCTAACTCCCTGTATTGCATTTTGTAAATTTTAATAAAAAATTATATAACTCACTGCATTGCATTTTGTTAGTTTTAATAAAAACCGAAGTAACTTATTGTATTGCATTTTGTTAGTTTTATTAAAAACGGATATAACTCACTGCATTGCATTTTGTTAGTTTTAATAAAAACCGAAGTAACTTATTGTATTGCATTTTGTTAGTTTTATTAAAAACGGATATAACTTACTGCATTGCATTTTGTTCGCTTTAATAAAACCGGATCTAACTCCCTGTATTGCATTTTGTAAATTTTAATAAAAAATTATATAACTCACTGCATTGCATTTTGTTAGTTTTAATAAAAACCGAAGTAACTTATTGTATTGCATTTTGTTAGTTTTATTAAAAACGGATATAACTCACTGCATTGCATTTTGTTAGTTTTAATAAAAACCGAAGTAACTTATTGTATTGCATTTTGTTAGTTTTATTAAAAACGGATATAACTTACTGCATTGCATTTTGTTCGCTTTAATAAAACCGGATCTAACTCCCTGTATTGCATTTTGTAAATTTTAATAAAAAATTATATAACTCACTGCATTGCATTTTGTTAGTTTTAATAAAAACCGAAGTAACTTATTGTATTGCATTTTGTTAGTTTTATTAAAAACGGATATAACTCACTGCATTGCATTTTGTTAGTTTTAATAAAAACCGAAGTAACTTATTGTATTGCATTTTGTTAGTTTTATTAAAAACGGATATAACTTACTGCATTGCATTTTGTTCGCTTTAATAAAACCGGATCTAACTCCCTGTATTGCATTTTGTAAATTTTAATAAAAAATTATATAACTCACTGCATTGCATTTTGTTAGTTTTAATAAAAACCGAAGTAACTTATTGTATTGCATTTTGTTAGTTTTATTAAAAACGGATATAACTCACTGCATTGCATTTTGTTAGTTTTAATAAAAACCGAAGTAACTTATTGTATTGCATTTTGTTAGTTTTATTAAAAACGGATATAACTTACTGCATTGCATTTTGTTCGCTTTAATAAAACCGGATCTAACTCCCTGTATTGCATTTTGTAAATTTTAATAAAAAATTATATAACTCACTGCATTGCATTTTGTTAGTTTTAATAAAAACCGAAGTAACTTATTGTATTGCATTTTGTTAGTTTTATTAAAAACGGATATAACTCACTGCATTGCATTTTGTTAGTTTTAATAAAAACCGAAGTAACTTATTGTATTGCATTTTGTTAGTTTTATTAAAAACGGATATAACTTACTGCATTGCATTTTGTTCGCTTTAATAAAACCGGATCTAACTCCCTGTATTGCATTTTGTAAATTTTAATAAAAAATTATATAACTCACTGCATTGCATTTTGTTAGTTTTAATAAAAACCGAAGTAACTTATTGTATTGCATTTTGTTAGTTTTATTAAAAACGGATATAACTCACTGCATTGCATTTTGTTAGTTTTAATAAAAACCGAAGTAACTTATTGTATTGCATTTTGTTAGTTTTATTAAAAACGGATATAACTTACTGCATTGCATTTTGTTCGCTTTAATAAAACCGGATCTAACTCCCTGTATTGCATTTTGTAAATTTTAATAAAAAATTATATAACTCACTGCATTGCATTTTGTTAGTTTTAATAAAAACCGAAGTAACTTATTGTATTGCATTTTGTTAGTTTTATTAAAAACGGATATAACTCACTGCATTGCATTTTGTTAGTTTTAATAAAAACCGAAGTAACTTATTGTATTGCATTTTGTTAGTTTTATTAAAAACGGATATAACTTACTGCATTGCATTTTGTTCGCTTTAATAAAACCGGATCTAACTCCCTGTATTGCATTTTGTAAATTTTAATAAAAAATTATATAACTCACTGCATTGCATTTTGTTAGTTTTAATAAAAACCGAAGTAACTTATTGTATTGCATTTTGTTAGTTTTATTAAAAACGGATATAACTTACTGCATTGCATTTTGTTAGTTTTAATAAAAACCGAAGTAACTTATTGTATTGCATTTTGTTAGTTTTATTAAAAACGGATATAACTTACTGCATTGCATTTTGTTCGCTTTAATAAAACCGGATCTAACTCCCTGTATTGCATTTTGTAAATTTTAATAAAAAATTATATAACTCACTGCATTGCATTTTGTTAGTTTTAATAAAAACCGAAGTAACTTATTGTATTGCATTTTGTTAGTTTTATTAAAAACGGATATAACTCACTGCATTGCATTTTGTTAGTTTTAATAAAAACCGAAGTAACTTATTGTATTGCATTTTGTTAGTTTTATTAAAAACGGATATAACTTACTGCATTGCATTTTGTTAGTTTTAATAAAAACCGAAGTAACTTATTGTATTGCATTTTGTTAGTTTTATTAAAAACGGATATAACTTACTGCATTGCATTTTGTTAGTTTTAATAAAAACCGAAGTAACTTATTGTATTGCATTTTGTTAGTTTTATTAAAAACGGATATAACTTACTGCATTGCATTTTGTTCGCTTTAATAAAACCGGATCTAACTCCCTGTATTGCATTTTGTAAATTTTAATAAAAAATTATATAACTCACTGCATTGCATTTTGTTAGTTTTAATAAAAACCGAAGTAACTTATTGTATTGCATTTTGTTAGTTTTATTAAAAACGGATATAACTTACTGCATTGCATTTTGTTAGTTTTAATAAAAACCGAAGTAACTTATTGTATTGCATTTTGTTAGTTTTATTAAAAACGGATATAACTTACTGCATTGCATTTTGTTAGTTTTATTAAAAACGGACATAACTCACTGCATTGCATTTTGTTAGTTTTAATAAAAACCGAAGTAACTTATTGTATTGCATTTTGTTAGTTTTATTAAAAACGGATATAACTTACTGCATTGCATTTTGTTAGTTTTAATAAAAACCGAAGTAACTTATTGTATTGCATTTTGTTAGTTTTATTAAAAACGGATATAACTTACTGCATTGCATTTTGTTCGCTTTAATAAAACCGGATCTAACTCCCTGTATTGCATTTTGTAAATTTTAATAAAAAATTATATAACTCACTGCATTGCATTTTGTTAGTTTTAATAAAAACCGAAGTAACTTATTGTATTGCATTTTGTTAGTTTTATTAAAAACGGATATAACTTACTGCATTGCATTTTGTTAGTTTTATTAAAAACGGACATAACTCACTGCATTGCATTTTGTTAGTTTTAATAAAAACCGAAGTAACTTATTGTATTGCATTTTGTTAGTTTTATTAAAAACGGATATAACTTACTGCATTGCATTTTGTTCGCTTTAATAAAACCGGATCTAACTCCCTGTATTGCATTTTGTAAATTTTAATAAAAAATTATATAACTCACTGCATTGCATTTTGTTAGTTTTAATAAAAACCGAAGTAACTTATTGTATTGCATTTTGTTAGTTTTATTAAAAACGGATATAACTTACTGCATTGCATTTTGTTAGTTTTAATAAAAACCGAAGTAACTTATTGTATTGCATTTTGTTAGTTTTATTAAAAACGGATATAACTTACTGCATTGCATTTTGTTAGTTTTATTAAAAACGGACATAACTCACTGCATTGCATTTTGTTAGTTTTAATAAAAACCGAAGTAACTTATTGTATTGCATTTTGTTAGTTTTATTAAAAACGGATATAACTTACTGCATTGCATTTTGTTAGTTTTATTAAAAACGGACATAACTCACTGCATTGCATTTTGTTAGTTTTAATAAAAACCGAAGTAACTTATTGTATTGCATTTTGTTAGTTTTATTAAAAACGGATATAACTTACTGCATTGCATTTTGTTAGTTTTAATAAAAACCGAAGTAACTTATTGTATTGCATTTTGTTAGTTTTATTAAAAACGGATATAACTTACTGCATTGCATTTTGTTAGTTTTATTAAAAACGGACATAACTCACTGCATTGCATTTTGTTAGTTTTAATAAAAACCGAAGTAACTTATTGTATTGCATTTTGTTAGTTTTATTAAAAACGGATATAACTTACTGCATTGCATTTTGTTCGCTTTAATAAAACCGGATCTAACTCCCTGTATTGCATTTTGTAAATTTTAATAAAAAATTATATAACTCACTGCATTGCATTTTGTTAGTTTTAATAAAAACCGAAGTAACTTATTGTATTGCATTTTGTTAGTTTTATTAAAAACGGATATAACTTACTGCATTGCATTTTGTTAGTTTTAATAAAAACCGAAGTAACTTATTGTATTGCATTTTGTTAGTTTTATTAAAAACGGATATAACTTACTGCATTGCATTTTGTTAGTTTTAATAAAAACCGAAGTAACTTATTGTATTGCATTTTGTTAGTTTTATTAAAAACGGATATAACTTACTGCATTGCATTTTGTTAGTTTTATTAAAAACGGACATAACTCACTGCATTGCATTTTGTTAGTTTTAATAAAAACCGAAGTAACTTATTGTATTGCATTTTGTTAGTTTTATTAAAAACGGATATAACTTACTGCATTGCATTTTGTTAGTTTTAATAAAAACCGAAGTAACTTATTGTATTGCATTTTGTTAGTTTTATTAAAAACGGACATAACTCACTGCATTGCATTTTGTTAGTTTTAATAAAAACCGAAGTAACTTATTGTATTGCATTTTGTTAGTTTTATTAAAAACGGATATAACTTACTGCATTGCATTTTGTTAGTTTTATTAAAAACGGACATAACTCACTGCATTGCATTTTGTTAGTTTTAATAAAAACCGAAGTAACTTATTGTATTGCATTTTGTTAGTTTTATTAAAAACGGATATAACTTACTGCATTGCATTTTGTTAGTTTTAATAAAAACCGAAGTAACTTATTGTATTGCATTTTGTTAGTTTTATTAAAAACGGATATAACTTACTGCATTGCATTTTGTTAGTTTTATTAAAAACGGACATAACTCACTGCATTGCATTTTGTTAGTTTTAATAAAAACCGAAGTAACTTATTGTATTGCATTTTGTTAGTTTTATTAAAAACGGATATAACTTACTGCATTGCATTTTGTTCGCTTTAATAAAACCGGATCTAACTCCCTGTATTGCATTTTGTAAATTTTAATAAAAAATTATATAACTCACTGCATTGCATTTTGTTAGTTTTAATAAAAACCGAAGTAACTTATTGTATTGCATTTTGTAAATTTTAATAAAAAATTATATAACTCACTGCATTGCATTTTGTTAGTTTTAATAAAAACCGAAGTAACTTATTGTATTGCATTTTGTTAGTTTTATTAAAAACGGATATAACTTACTGCATTGCATTTTGTTAGTTTTATTAAAAACGGACATAACTCACTGCATTGCATTTTGTTAGTTTTAATAAAAACCGAAGTAACTTATTGTATTGCATTTTGTTAGTTTTATTAAAAACGGATATAACTTACTGCATTGCATTTTGTTCGCTTTAATAAAACCGGATCTAACTCCCTGTATTGCATTTTGTAAATTTTAATAAAAAATTATATAACTCACTGCATTGCATTTTGTTAGTTTTAATAAAAACCGAAGTAACTTATTGTATTGCATTTTGTTAGTTTTATTAAAAACGGATATAACTTACTGCATTGCATTTTGTTAGTTTTAATAAAAACCGAAGTAACTTATTGTATTGCATTTTGTTAGTTTTATTAAAAACGGATATAACTTACTGCATTGCATTTTGTTAGTTTTATTAAAAACGGACATAACTCACTGCATTGCATTTTGTTAGTTTTAATAAAAACCGAAGTAACTTATTGTATTGCATTTTGTTAGTTTTATTAAAAACGGATATAACTTACTGCATTGCATTTTGTTAGTTTTATTAAAAACGGACATAACTCACTGCATTGCATTTTGTTAGTTTTAATAAAAACCGAAGTAACTTATTGTATTGCATTTTGTTAGTTTTATTAAAAACGGATATAACTTACTGCATTGCATTTTGTTAGTTTTAATAAAAACCGAAGTAACTTATTGTATTGCATTTTGTTAGTTTTATTAAAAACGGATATAACTTACTGCATTGCATTTTGTTCGCTTTAATAAAACCGGATCTAACTCCCTGTATTGCATTTTGTAAATTTTAATAAAAAATTATATAACTCACTGCATTGCATTTTGTTAGTTTTAATAAAAACCGAAGTAACTTATTGTATTGCATTTTGTTAGTTTTATTAAAAACGGATATAACTTACTGCATTGCATTTTGTTAGTTTTATTAAAAACGGACATAACTCACTGCATTGCATTTTGTTAGTTTTAATAAAAACCGAAGTAACTTATTGTATTGCATTTTGTTAGTTTTATTAAAAACGGATATAACTTACTGCATTGCATTTTGTTCGCTTTAATAAAACCGGATCTAACTCCCTGTATTGCATTTTGTAAATTTTAATAAAAAATTATATAACTCACTGCATTGCATTTTGTTAGTTTTAATAAAAACCGAAGTAACTTATTGTATTGCATTTTGTTAGTTTTATTAAAAACGGATATAACTTACTGCATTGCATTTTGTTAGTTTTATTAAAAACGGACATAACTCACTGCATTGCATTTTGTTAGTTTTAATAAAAACCGAAGTAACTTATTGTATTGCATTTTGTTAGTTTTATTAAAAACGGACATAACTCACTGCATTGCATTTTGTTAGTTTTATTAAAAACGGACATAACTCACTGCATTGCATTTTGTTAGTTTTAATAAAAACCGAAGTAACTTATTGTATTGCATTTTGTTAGTTTTATTAAAAACGGATATAACTTACTGCATTGCATTTTGTTCGCTTTAATAAAACCGGATCTAACTCCCTGTATTGCATTTTGTAAATTTTAATAAAAAATTATATAACTCACTGCATTGCATTTTGTTAGTTTTAATAAAAACCGAAGTAACTTATTGTATTGCATTTTGTTAGTTTTATTAAAAACGGATATAACTTACTGCATTGCATTTTGTTAGTTTTATTAAAAACGGACATAACTCACTGCATTGCATTTTGTTAGTTTTAATAAAAACCGAAGTAACTTATTGTATTGCATTTTGTTAGTTTTATTAAAAACGGATATAACTTACTGCATTGCATTTTGTTCGCTTTAATAAAACCGGATCTAACTCCCTGTATTGCATTTTGTAAATTTTAATAAAAAATTATATAACTCACTGCATTGCATTTTGTTAGTTTTAATAAAAACCGAAGTAACTTATTGTATTGCATTTTGTTAGTTTTATTAAAAACGGACATAACTCACTGCATTGCATTTTGTTAGTTTTAATAAAAACCGAAGTAACTTATTGTATTGCATTTTGTTAGTTTTATTAAAAACGGATATAACTTACTGCATTGCATTTTGTTCGCTTTAATAAAACCGGATCTAACTCCCTGTATTGCATTTTGTAAATTTTAATAAAAAATTATATAACTCACTGCATTGCATTTTGTTAGTTTTAATAAAAACCGAAGTAACTTATTGTATTGCATTTTGTTAGTTTTATTAAAAACGGACATAACTCACTGCATTGCATTTTGTTAGTTTTAATAAAAACCGAAGTAACTTATTGTATTGCATTTTGTTAGTTTTATTAAAAACGGATATAACTTACTGCATTGCATTTTGTTCGCTTTAATAAAACCGGATCTAACTCCCTGTATTGCATTTTGTAAATTTTAATAAAAAATTATATAACTCACTGCATTGCATTTTGTTAGTTTTAATAAAAACCGAAGTAACTTATTGTATTGCATTTTGTTAGTTTTATTAAAAACGGATATAACTTACTGCATTGCATTTTGTTAGTTTTATTAAAAACGGACATAACTCACTGCATTGCATTTTGTTAGTTTTAATAAAAACCGAAGTAACTTATTGTATTGCATTTTGTTAGTTTTATTAAAAACGGATATAACTTACTGCATCGCATTTTGTTAGTTTTATTAAAAACGGACATAACTCACTGCATTGCATTTTGTTAGTTTTATTAAAAACGGACATAACTCACTGCATTGCATTTTGTTAGTTTTAATAAAAACCGAAGTAACTTATTGTATTGCATTTTGTTAGTTTTATTAAAAACGGATATAACTTACTGCATTGCATTTTGTTCGCTTTAATAAAACCGGATCTAACTCCCTGTATTGCATTTTGTAAATTTTAATAAAAAATTATATAACTCACTGCATTGCATTTTGTTAGTTTTAATAAAAACCGAAGTAACTTATTGTATTGCATTTTGTTAGTTTTATTAAAAACGGATATAACTTACTGCATTGCATTTTGTTAGTTTTATTAAAAACGGACATAACTCACTGCATTGCATTTTGTTAGTTTTAATAAAAACCGAAGTAACTTATTGTATTGCATTTTGTTAGTTTTATTAAAAACGGATATAACTTACTGCATTGCATTTTGTTAGTTTTATTAAAAACGGACATAACTCACTGCATTGCATTTTGTTAGTTTTAATAAAAACCGAAGTAACTTATTGTATTGCATTTTGTTAGTTTTATTAAAAACGGATATAACTTACTGCATTGCATTTTGTTCGCTTTAATAAAACCGGATCTAACTCCCTGTATTGCATTTTGTAAATTTTAATAAAAAATTATATAACTCACTGCATTGCATTTTGTTAGTTTTAATAAAAACCGAAGTAACTTATTGTATTGCATTTTGTTAGTTTTATTAAAAACGGATATAACTTACTGCATTGCATTTTGTTAGTTTTATTAAAAACCGAAGTAACTTATTGTATTGCATTTTGTTAGTTTTATTAAAAACGGATATAACTTACTGCATTGCATTTTGTTAGTTTTATTAAAAACGGACATAACTCACTGCATTGCATTTTGTTAGTTTTAATAAAAACCGAAGTAACTTATTGTATTGCATTTTGTTAGTTTTATTAAAAACGGATATAACTTACTGCATTGCATTTTGTTAGTTTTATTAAAAACGGACATAACTCACTGCATTGCATTTTGTTAGTTTTAATAAAAACCGAAGTAACTTATTGTATTGCATTTTGTTAGTTTTATTAAAAACGGATATAACTTACTGCATTGCATTTTGTTCGCTTTAATAAAACCGGATCTAACTCCCTGTATTGCATTTTGTAAATTTTAATAAAAAATTATATAACTCACTGCATTGCATTTTGTTAGTTTTAATAAAAACCGAAGTAACTTATTGTATTGCATTTTGTTAGTTTTATTAAAAACGGATATAACTTACTGCATTGCATTTTGTTAGTTTTATTAAAAACGGACATAACTCACTGCATTGCATTTTGTTAGTTTTATTAAAAACGGACATAACTCACTGCATTGCATTTTGTTAGTTTTAATAAAAACCGAAGTAACTTATTGTATTGCATTTTGTTAGTTTTATTAAAAACGGATATAACTTACTGCATTGCATTTTGTTAGTTTTATTAAAAACGGACATAACTCACTGCATTGCATTTTGTTAGTTTTATTAAAAACGGACATAACTCACTGCATTGCATTTTGTTAGTTTTAATAAAAACCGAAGTAACTTATTGTATTGCATTTTGTTAGTTTTATTAAAAACGGATATAACTTACTGCATTGCATTTTGTTCGCTTTAATAAAACCGGATCTAACTCCCTGTATTGCATTTTGTAAATTTTAATAAAAAATTATATAACTCACTGCATTGCATTTTGTTAGTTTTAATAAAAACCGAAGTAACTTATTGTATTGCATTTTGTTAGTTTTATTAAAAACGGATATAACTTACTGCATTGCATTTTGTTAGTTTTATTAAAAACGGACATAACTCACTGCATTGCATTTTGTTAGTTTTAATAAAAACCGAAGTAACTTATTGTATTGCATTTTGTTAGTTTTATTAAAAACGGATATAACTTACTGCATTGCATTTTGTTCGCTTTAATAAAACCGGATCTAACTCCCTGTATTGCATTTTGTAAATTTTAATAAAAAATTATATAACTCACTGCATTGCATTTTGTTAGTTTTAATAAAAACCGAAGTAACTTATTGTATTGCATTTTGTTAGTTTTATTAAAAACGGATATAACTTACTGCATTGCATTTTGTTAGTTTTATTAAAAACGGACATAACTCACTGCATTGCATTTTGTTAGTTTTAATAAAAACCGAAGTAACTTATTGTATTGCATTTTGTTAGTTTTATTAAAAACGGATATAACTTACTGCATTGCATTTTGTTCGCTTTAATAAAACCGGATCTAACTCCCTGTATTGCATTTTGTAAATTTTAATAAAAAATTATATAACTCACTGCATTGCATTTTGTTAGTTTTAATAAAAACCGAAGTAACTTATTGTATTGCATTTTGTTAGTTTTATTAAAAACGGATATAACTTACTGCATTGCATTTTGTTAGTTTTATTAAAAACGGACATAACTCACTCCATTGCATTTTGTTCGCTTTAATAAAACCGGATCTAACTCCCTGTATTGCATTTTGTAAATTTTAATAAAAAATTATATAACTCACTGCATTGCATTTTGTTAGTTTTAATAAAAACCGAAGTAACTTATTGTATTGCATTTTGTTAGTTTTATTAAAAACGGATATTGCTCATTGCATTGCATTTTGTTAGTTTTAATAAAAACGGACATAACTCACTGCTTTGCATTTTGTTCGCTTTAATAAAACCGGATCTAACTCCCTGTATTGCCTTTTGTAAATTTTAATAAAAAATTATATAACTCACTGCATTGCATTTTGTTAGTTTTAATAAAAACCGAAGTAACTTATTGTATTGCATTTTGTTAGTTTTATTAAAAACCGAAGTAACTTATTGTATTGTATTTTGTTAGTTTTATTAAAAACGGATATTGCTCATTGCATTGCATTTTGTTAGTTTTAATAAAAACTGTTTTAACTCACTGCATTGCATTTTGTTAGTTTTATTATAAACGGATCTAACTCCCTGTATTGCATTTTGTAAATTTTAATAAAAAATTATATAACTCACTGCATTGCATTTTGTTAGTTTTAATAAAAACCGAAGTAACTTATTGTATTGCACTTTGTTAGTTTTATTAAAAACGGATATTGCTCATTGCATTGCATTTTGTTAGTTTTAATAAAAACGGACATAACTCACTGCTTTGCATTTTGTTCGCTTTAATAAAACCGGATCTAACTCCCTGTATTGCCTTTTGTAAATTTTAATAAAAAATTATATAACTCACTGCATTGCATTTTGTTAGTTTTAATAAAAACCGAAGTAACTTATTGTATTGCATTTTGTTAGTTTTATTAAAAACGGATATTGCTCATTGCATTGCATTTTGTTAGTTTTAATAAAAACGGACATAACTCACTGCTTTGCATTTTGTTCGCTTTAATAAAACCGGATCTAACTCCCTGTATTGCATTTTGTAAATTTTAATAAAAAATTATATAACTCACTGCATTGCATTTTGTTAGTTTTAATAAAAACCGAAGTAACTTATTGTATTGCATTTTGTTAGTTTTATTAAAAACGGATATTGCTCATTGCATTGCATTTTGTTAGTTTTAATAAAAACGGGCATAACTCACTGCTTTGCATTTTGTTCGCTTTAATAAAACCGGATCTAACTCCCTGTATTGCATTTTGTAAATTTTAATAAAAAATTATATAACTCACTGCATTGCATTTTGTTAGTTTTAATAAAAACCGAAGTAACTTATTGTATTGCATTTTGTTAGTTTTAATAAAAACGGACATAACTCACTGCTTTGCATTTTGTTCGCTTTAATAAAACCGGATCTAACTCCTTGTATTGCCTTTTGTAAATTTTAATAAAAAATTATATAACTCACTGCATTGCATTTTGTTAGTTTTAATAAAAACCGAAGTAACTTATTGTATTGCATTTTGTTAGTTTTATTAAAAACCGAAGTAACTTATTGTATTGCATTTTGTTAGTTTTATTAAAAACCGAAGTAACTTATTGTATTGTATTTTGTTAGTTTTATTAAAAACCGAAGTAACTTATTGTATTGTATTTTGTTAGTTTTATTAAAAACGGATATTGCTCATTGCATTGCATTTTGTTAGTTTTAATAAAAACGGACATAACTCACTGCTTTGCATTTTGTTCGCTTTAATAAAACCGGATCTAACTCCCTGTATTGCATTTTGTAAATTTTAATAAAAAATTATATAACTCACTGCATTGCATTTTGTTAGTTTTAATAAAAACCGAAGTAACTTATTGTATTGCATTTTGTTAGTTTTATTAAAAACGGATATTGCTCATTGCATTGCATTTTGTTAGTTTTAATAAAAACGGGCATAACTCACTGCTTTGCATTTTGTTCGCTTTAATAAAACCGGCTCTAACTCCCTGTATTGCCTTTTGTAAATTTTAATAAAAAATTATATAACTCACTGCATTGCATTTTGTTAGTTTTAATAAAAACCGAAGTAACTTATTGTATTGCATTTTGTTAGTTTTATTAAAAACCGAAGTAACTTATTGTATTGCATTTTGTTAGTTTTATTAAAAACCGAAGTAACTTATTGTATTGCATTTTGTTAGTTTTATTAAAAACCGAAGTAACTTATTGTATTGTATTTTGTTAGTTTTATTAAAAACGGATATTGCTCATTGCATTGCATTTTGTTAGTTTTAATAAAAACGGACATAACTCACTGCTTTGCATTTTGTTCGCTTTAATAAAACCGGATCTAACTCCCTGTATTGCCTTTTGTAAATTTTAATAAAAAATTATATAACTCACTGCATTGCATTTTGTTAGTTTTAATAAAAACCGAAGTAACTTATTGTATTGCATTTTGTTAGTTTTATTAAAAACCGAAGTAACTTATTGTATTGTATTTTGTTAGTTTTATTAAAAACGGATATTGCTCATTGCATTGCATTTTGTTAGTTTTAATAAAAACGGACATAACTCACTGCTTTGCATTTTGTTCGCTTTAATAAAACCGGATCTAACTCCCTGTATTGCATTTTGTAAATTTTAATAAAAAATTATATAACTCACTGCATTGCATTTTGTTAGTTTTAATAAAAACCGAAGTAACTTATTGTATTGCATTTTGTTAGTTTTATTAAAAACGGATATTGCTCATTGCATTACATTTTGTTAGTTTTAATAAAAACGGACATAACTCACTGCTTTGCATTTTGTTCGCTTTAATAAAACCGGATCTAACTCCCTGTATTGCCTTTTGTAAATTTTAATAAAAAATTATATAACTCACTGCATTGCATTTTGTTAGTTTTAATAAAAACCGAAGTAACTTATTGTATTGCATTTTGTTAGTTTTATTAAAAACCGAAGTAACTTATTGTATTGTATTTTGTTAGTTTTATTAAAAACGGATATTGCTCATTGCATTGCATTTTGTTAGTTTTAATAAAAACGGACATAACTCACTGCTTTGCATTTTGTTCGCTTTAATAAAACCGGATCTAACTCCCTGTATTGCATTTTGTAAATTTTAATAAAAAATTATATAACTCACTGCATTGCATTTTGTTAGTTTTAATAAAAACCGAAGTAACTTATTGTATTGCATTTTGTTAGTTTTAATAAAAACCGAAGTAACTTATTGTATGGCATTTTGTTAGTTCTATTAAACACGGATATAACTTACTGCATTGCATTTTGTTCGCTTTAATAAAACCGGATCTAACTCACTGTATTGCATTTTGTAAATTTTAATAAAAAATTATATAACTCACTGCATTGCATTTTGTTAGTTTTAATAAAAACCGAAGTAACTTATTGTATTGCATTTTGTTAGTTTTATTAAAAACGGATATTGCTCATTGCATTACATTTTGTTAGTTTTAATAAAAACGGACATAACTCACTGCTTTGCATTTTGTTCGCTTTAATAAAACCGGATCTAACTCCCTGTATTGCATTTTGTAAATTTTAATAAAAAATTATATAACTCACTGCATTGCATTTTGTTAGTTTTAATAAAAACCGAAGTAACTTATTGTATTGCATTTTGTTAGTTTTATTAAAAACGGATATTGCTCATTGCATTGCATTTTGTTAGTTTTAATAAAAACGGACATAACTCACTGCTTTGCATTTTGTTCGCTTTAATAAAACCGGATCTAACTCCCTGTATTGCATTTTGTAAATTTTAATAAAAAATTATATAACTCACTGCATTGCATTTTGTTAGTTTTAATAAAAACCGAAGTAACTTATTGTATTGCATTTTGTTAGTTTTAATAAAAACCGAAGTAACTTATTGTATGGCATTTTGTTAGTTCTATTAAACACGGATATAACTTACTGCATTGCATTTTGTTCGCTTTAATAAAACCGGATCTAACTCACTGTATTGCATTTTGTAAATTTTAATAAAAAATTATATAACTCACTGCATTGCATTTTGTTAGTTTTAATAAAAACCGAAGTAACTTATTGTATTGCATTTTGTTAGTTTTAATAAAAACCGAAGTAACTTATTGTATGGCATTTTGTTAGTTCTATTAAACACGGATATAACTTACTGCATTGCATTTTGTTCGCTTTAATAAAACCGGATCTAACTCACTGTATTGCATTTTGTAAATTTTAATAAAAAATTATATAACTCACTGCATTGCATTTTGTTAGTTTTAATAAAAACCGAAGTAACTTATTGTATTGCATTTTGTTAGTTTTATTAAAAACGGATATTGCTCATTGCATTACATTTTGTTAGTTTTAATAAAAACGGACATAACTCACTGCTTTGCATTTTGTTCGCTTTAATAAAACCGGATCTAACTCCCTGTATTGCCTTTTGTAAATTTTAATAAAAAATTATATAACTCACTGCATTGCATTTTGTTAGTTTTAATAAAAACCGAAGTAACTTATTGTATTGCATTTTGTTAGTTTTATTAAAAACCGAAGTAACTTATTGTATTGTATTTTGTTAGTTTTATTAAAAACGGATATTGCTCATTGCATTGCATTTTGTTAGTTTTAATAAAAACGGACATAACTCACTGCTTTGCATTTTGTTCGCTTTAATAAAAACGGATCTAACTCCCTGTATTGCATTTTGTAAATTTTAATAAAAAATTATATAACTCACTGCATTGCATTTTGTTAGTTTTAATAAAAACCGAAGTAACTTATTGTATTGCATTTTGTTAGTTTTATTAAAAACGGATATTGCTCATTGCATTACATTTTGTTAGTTTTAATAAAAACGGACATAACTCACTGCTTTGCATTTTGTTCGCTTTAATAAAACCGGATCTAACTCCCTGTATTGCCTTTTGTAAATTTTAATAAAAAATTATATAACTCACTGCATTGCATTTTGTTAGTTTTAATAAAAACCGAAGTAACTTATTGTATTGCATTTTGTTAGTTTTATTAAAAACCGAAGTAACTTATTGTATTGTATTTTGTTAGTTTTATTAAAAACGGATATTGCTCATTGCATTGCATTTTGTTAGTTTTAATAAAAACGGACATAACTCACTGCTTTGCATTTTGTTCGCTTTAATAAAACCGGATCTAACTCCCTGTATTGCATTTTGTAAATTTTAATAAAAAATTATATAACTCACTGCATTGCATTTTGTTAGTTTTAATAAAAACCGAAGTAACTTATTGTATTGCATTTTGTTAGTTTTAATAAAAACCGAAGTAACTTATTGTATGGCATTTTGTTAGTTCTATTAAACACGGATATAACTTACTGCATTGCATTTTGTTCGCTTTAATAAAACCGGATCTAACTCACTGTATTGCATTTTGTAAATTTTAATAAAAAATTATATAACTCACTGCATTGCATTTTGTTAGTTTTAATAAAAACCGAAGTAACTTATTGTATTGCATTTTGTTAGTTTTATTAAAAACGGATATTGCTCATTGCATTGCATTTTGTTAGTTTTAATAAAAACGGACATAACTCACTGCTTTGCATTTTGTTCGCTTTAATAAAACCGGATCTAACTCCCTGTATTGCCTTTTGTAAATTTTAATAAAAAATTATATAACTCACTGCATTGCATTTTGTTAGTTTTATTAGAAATCGAAGTAACTTATTGTATTGCATTTTGTTAGTTTTAATAAAAATGGATATTGCTCATTGCATTGCATTTTGTTAGTTTTAATAAAAACGGACATAACTCTCTGCTTTGCATTTGGTTCGCTTTTATAAAACCGGATCTAACTCACTGTATTGCATTTTGTAAATTATAAAAAAAAATTATATAACTCACTGCATTGCATTTTGTTAGTTTTATTAAAAACCGAAGTCCTTTATTGTATTGCATTTAGCTAATTTTATTAAAAACGGATATTGCTCACTGCATTGCATTTTGTTAGTTTTAATAAAAAATAATATAACTCACTGCATTTCATTTTGTTAGTTTTATTAAAAACGGATATTGCTCACTGCATTGCATTTTGTTAGTTTTAATAAAAAATAATATAACTTACTGCATTTCATTTTGTTAGTTTTAATAAAAACCGAAGTACCTTATTGTATTGCATTTTGTTAGTTTTATTAAAAACGGATATTGTTCATTGCATTGCATTTTATTAGTTTTAATAAAAACTGTTATAACTCACTGCATTGCATTTTGTTAGTTTTATTATAAACGGATATAACTCACTGCATTGCATTTTGTTAGTTTTATTATAATTTTGTAAGCTTTAATGAAACTGGATATAACTCACTGCATTGCATTTGATTAGTTTTATAATAAATGGATTTAACTCACTGCATTGCATTTTGTTAGTTTTAATGAAAACTGTTATAACTCACTGCATTGCATTTTGTTAGTTTTATTATAAACGGATATAACTCACTCCATTGCATTTTGTTAGTTTTATTAAAAACGGATATTGCTCATTGCATTGCATTTTGTTAGTTTTAATAAAAACTGTTATAACTCACTGCATTGCATTTTGTTAGTTTTATTATAAACGGATATTGCTCATTGCATTGCATTTTGTTAGTTTTAATAAAAACTGTTTTAACTCACTGCATTGCATTTTGTTAGTTTTATTATAAACGGATATAACTCACTGCATTGCATTTTGTTAGTTTTATTATAAACGGATATAACTCACTGCATTGCATTTTGTTAGTTTTATTATAAACGGATATAACTCACTGCATTGCATTTTGTTAGTTTTATTATAAACGGATATAACTCACTGCATTTCATTTTGTTAGTTTTAATAAAAACTGTTATAACTCACTGCATTGCATTTTATTAGTTTTATTATAAACGGATATAACTCACTGCATTGCATTTTGTTAGTTTTATTAAAAACGGATATTGCTCATTGCATTGCATTTTGTTAGTTTTAATAAAAACTGTTATAACTCACTGCATTGCATTTTGTTAGTTTTATTATAAACGGATATTGCTCATTGCATTGCATTTTGTTAGTTTTAATAAAAACTGTTATAACTCACTGCATTGCATTTTGTTAGTTTTATTATAAACGGATATAACTCACTGCATTGCATTTGGTTAGTTTTATAATAAATGGATTTAACTCACTGCATTGCATTTTGTTAGTTTTAATAAAAACTGTTATAACTCACTGCATTGCATTTTGTTAGTTTTATTATAAACTGATATAACTCACTGCATTGCATTTTGTTAGTTTTATTAAAAACGGATATTGCTCATTGCATTGCATTTTGTTAGTTTTAATAAAAACTGTTATAACTCACTGCATTGCATTTTGTTAGTTTTATTAAAAACGGATATTGCTCATTGCATTGCATTTTGTTAGTTTTAATAAAAACTGTTATAACTCACTGCATTGCATTTTGTTAGTTTTATTATAAACGGATATTGCTCATTGCATTGCATTTTGTTAGTTTTAATAAAAACTGTTATAACTCACTGCATTGCATTTTGTTAGTTTTATTAAAAACGGATATTGCTCATTGCATTGCATTTTGTTAGTTTTAATAAAAACTGTTATAACTCACTGCATTGCATTTTGTTAGTTTTATTATAAACGGATATTGCTCATTGCATTGCATTTTGTTAGTTTTAATAAAAACTGTTATAACTCACTGCATTGCATTTTGTTAGTTTTATTATAAACAGATATTGCTCATTGCATTGCATTTTGTTAGTTTTAATAAAAACTGTTATAACTCACTGCATTGCATTTTGTTAGTTTTATTATAAACGGATATTGCTCATTGCATTGCATTTTGTTAGTTTTATTATAAACGGATATAACTCACTGCATTGCATTTTGTTAGTTTTATTATAAACGGATATAACTCACTGCATTGCATTTTGTTAGTTTTATTATAAACGGATATAACTCACTGCATTGCATTTTGTTAGTTTTATTATAAACGGATATAACTCACTGCATTGCAATTTGTTAGTTTTATTATAAACGGATATTGCTCATTGCATTGCATTTTGTTAGTTTTAATAAAAACTGTTATAACTCACTGCATTGCATTTTGTTAGTTTTATTATAAACGGATATTGCTCATTGCATTGCATTTTCTTAGTTTTAATAAAAACTGTTATAACTCACTGCATTGCATTTTGTTAGTTTTATTATAAACGGATATAACTCACTGCATTGCATTTTGTTAGTTTTATTATAAACGGATATAACTCACTGCATTGCATTTTGTTAGTTTTAATAAAAACTGTTATAACTCACTGCATTGCATTTTGTTAGTTTTATTATAAACGGATATAACTCACTGCATTGCATTTTGTTAGTTTTATTAAAAACGGATATTGCTCATTGCATTTTGTTAGTTTTAATAAAAACTGTTATAACTCACTGCATTGCATTTTGTTAGTTTTATTATAAACGGATATTGCTCATTGCATTGCATTTTGTTAGTTTTATTATAAACGGATATAACTCACTGCATTGCATTTTGTTAGTTTTATTATAAACGGATATAACTCACTGCATTGCATTTTGTTAGTTTTATTATAAACGGATATAACTCACTGCATTGCATTTTGTTAGTTTTATTATAAACGGATATAACTCACTGCATTGCATTTTGTTAGTTTTAATAAAAACTGTTATAACTCACTGCATTGCATTTTGTTAGTTTTATTATAAACGGATATAACTCACTGCATTGCATTTTGTTAGTTTTATTAAAAACGGATATTGCTCATTGCATTGCATTTTGTTAGTTTTAATAAAAACTGTTATAACTCACTGCATTGCATTTTGTTAGTTTTATTATAAACGGATATTGCTCATTGCATTGCATTTTGTTAGTTTTAATAAAAACTGTTATAACTCACTGCATTGCATTTTGTTAGTTTTATTATAAACGGATATTGCTCATTGCATTGCATTTTGTTAGTTTTAATAAAAACTGTTATAACTCACTGCATTGCATTTTGTTAGTTTTATTATAAACGGATATAACTCACTGCATTGCATTTTGTTAGTTTTATTATAATTTTGTAAGCTTTAATGAAACTGGATATAACTCACTGCATTGCATTTGGTTAGTTTTATAATAAATGGATTTAACTCACTGCATTGCATTTTATTAGTTTTAGTAAAAACTGTTATAACTCACTGCATTGCATTTTGTTAGTTTTATTATAAACGGATATAACTCACTGCATTGCATTTTGTTAGTTTTATTAAAAACGGATATTGCTCATTGCATTGCATTTTGTTAGTTTTAATAAAAACTGTTATAACTCACTGCATTGCATTTTGTTAGTTTTATTAAAAACGGATATTGCTCATTGCATTGCATTTTGTTAGCTTCAATAATAGCGGTTTTAAATAAAATAATATAGTTATTTTTAGTTAAATTGTAATTAGTTACTATGCTATTCACTGCTTACTCTTTAGGAAGTTGCTGATGATGCTCCAAAGTGCAGAAATGACAATGGTACCAGTTACATACTTGTACATGGCGCGATTTAATTTACTATTGTTTTGCCTTTTTACCATTTTTCTGTTTTGAACTCACTTTGTTTTGCTTCTAACGCAAAGAATTATTTTCCGAGAAATTGTATTAATGAATCTAAACTAGGATAACTTTAGAGCTTGAATACTTTCTTCAATTACTTCTTTAAATTTTTTACACTAGCGGCTGTGGAATTTGTCAATGGAGCTTCAACTGAATGTTTGAAGTAAATAAATATTTGTTACAACTCGCTTATTGTCAAGTTTGTTTGTTAACAAATTACATGCCACTGAATAATTTTCTTCCGAAGCTGAGAGATTTTCATTATTTCTTTTTGAATTTGAATTTTAGATGTAAATTTTTTGTACTGTGGATATATTTTAAGAATCCACTAATCTATGAAATAGTTCCTTGAACATATTCCATAGTCCTTGAACATATTCCATAGTCCCCATCGAAACATTAAATATCAATTTGTGGAAAATTAAAGGATCTTGCCCTAAACATTTATATTCGGTGACCTGATGGCCAGTAACAATTCATACTGAATTTTACTGAATAGCGATGCAAATTCGTGCTAGGAAGATTTCAGCCAGTAAAAACTAGCAAGTATGTCAACAAAACAAAAATTATTTTATATAAAAGTAATATTAATACTTTAATATGAATGACATACTAACAAAAAAAAGTGATTAAATGTTATTTTGTTTGATTTAACTGAATGATATCAATTATTCAAATCAATGAAAATGTGGTGGCAGTGGAGTGGAATCCATCGCCTGTACACCATCCAGCCTACAATGAGGAATTAGAAGTTATGTATGTTGAAGGCATATTTTATTATTTTTGTAGAATGCAAATTGATTTTAGATTCCTTAAATTTACTAAAAAGCAGTGTCGACCAAAATGAACCGCAAACCTTGCGGAGCAATCGCCGACGGTGCAAATAAAAAAGAATGTTAGGCGCATTTAAAAGGAAAAATAATGCTTTCCAAATTTGCTTGGATTTTATTCAAAAAGATCGGATACTCAATAATAATGTTCAGTTATAGCCAAATTACACGAAAAAAAAATTCCCAGCTCATTTTCGTATTTCAATCATCTTTTCTGAAAATGCAGGCCCCAATTTGTTCCAAAACAAGTTTTACATAAACCTTCATTCTTTCAGGGGACTATTGAAAAAAAAACATACGTGTATTGGTATCTTAATCGTTTCACGGCTGTAAACCAAGTAGAATTTTTTCATTGATGAAATACAATAAACCTCCAAATTAATTAATAAATTGAAAACAGATGTTATACAACTTGCTGGCTAAATTTCAAAAATAAATTTCCCAAAACAAAAAATTTCCCGTGCACAGGGTTTCCGCGTTTTCTCAATTCAGCGTAGATGTGGACGATATTCATTATGAGGCTGATTAGAGAGATTACCAACGGTTTTATTGTTCTCTATTTTATTGCATTACACGTATGCATTCATGCTAAGAATATTGATACTTGATACTTTTTCCTATTAAAACAACTTAAAGGTTGTTTCATGTGCATAAATATCACACAGCATTCTTTTTCATCGTTTTTATCATTTTAGATTTTAGAAATCTAAACCTCATCAGTACTGTTTTCTAGTCATCTGTGTCCTGGACCCACTCGGGTATATTCCAAAAACCTATTAATTGTTGAGGAGGGTTACGGGTTATAGACACCGCTCTTCGAACATTTGTCTTGCTCATCAGTCATCTGTGCGAATTTTCAAAAACCTTAAGGATCATGATCCGAAGTGCTTAGTTGGTATAGCAGGGTGTTTGGTCTTTAGAGTGTTTGATATATGAATTTAATGAAAAATGTCGTGCATGCGTTGGGTACATCGGAGTGGGAGTTAAGTCATTTCATTTTCTAGACGAAAGCTACACGATCACTTTGGTAGTATTCCAATGCGCAAAGGACCACTAAACATTCGCAAAATCTTTCTCTCGAAAAGTCCTAGCGCCGACTCAGCAAATATTGTCACAGCCCATACCTCGGGACCATGTAACAAGACTTGAATGATGAGGGACTTGTATAGCTTTAATTTTAACTGAACTTCGTATGGAATTTTGAACTCTAAGCACTACATATGATTGCCAACTACTCAGATAACTCATGATCGACGAGTTCTCTATATTAGATGGTAGCATTACGTGATGGACAGTGATGAAGGCTTTCAACAAGCCCAACGCTTCAGTTCACGTGCAAAATTTGTTTTGATGGAGACCATAAGTTAAGTTGTGGTGGCGAGGTCATCACTCATGATTTAGATTGTATTTCCAAAGAAAGTCGCCCGTTTGGCTATATTTGTAGGCGAATATGGCTCCTACAACAAGGCGTCGTAATCATCACTCACTCACGTATCTAACGGATGTGTTATTCATATATGTTCTAGTTTGAAACTAAGAACACACTGTGCGAGGAGCTGTAAAACTCTGCTGTTTGTTACCTATAATAGGTAATGGTGCCTGTGGGACCGCCGTGAGCATATCTTATGTTGCATGTAATTGGTGTGGAAGTAAGCAAATGTAGTAGAAATATTCCGTCGGACCATGGTTGAGTCTGACAAAACCTCGGATTACAGAGATTTGCTGCAATCCTGGCAGCAATAGCCTCACCTATTGATCTAAATGGAGTCAAGTTACCGAAAAAGTGAAGTGGTTAATCTTCTAAACTTGATTGGATTATCGCTGTCAATGACTTTTGATTCGTTTTGAAAACGGGAAAGTACTTTGTTTTGAAAATTAAATTTAATATTTTCAATGAATGACATTTCCTTTTGAATCTCGGTAATTTAGTCCCAAATTTAGAAATTTATGTTATTGTTGTTGCTATACCGGTTTCGTTAACCCCGCTTAGGGGACAGGTTAATTAATCTAAGTCGCCGAGGTCATCTAACGGGAGGTCCAGGAAACGTGCTGTTTCGACGCAATCGGGCCAGAGGGAGAAGGGGGTTAGATGTGTTGGCTTTAGGGGGCATGTGAAGAGGTGGTTAGTGCCGTGCGGAGACTCTCCACATGCAGGGCATAAGTTGGGTATATTGGGGTCGATTCTAGATAAGTAGGAGTTTAACTTGCTACAGTATCCAGACCTAAGTTGTGCCAGTGTCACGCGGGTCTCTCGAGGCAGCTAATTGCTCATTATTAGCAATAGGTGATACTTTTTCTCCGAGTACGCCAATCGTGGAAAGGGAGTCTTTGAAGGTGTTGACTGACTCCTGGTGAATGGCGATCAGTGCATGTATGTATGCCGTCCTGTTGCCGGACGGTGTCCTTCATACTACACTCTTTCTAATAGACCTGGGTTGAGGTTGGATGAGATGAATATAAGGGTGCTCTCCGCGGTAGCATCCCAATAGGAATTCCTTGCACAGCAAACTATTATGCTCTTTAACTCGTAGCATAGATGTTTCGCTGTGCAAGTGATGTTCCGGCGACCTCATGAGGTTTCCTGTGCCGGTCCTGAGGGCAATGTTCTGGCATAGTTAACGACCGGCCCGCCAATTGCTTTATAAGTTGCCAGCAAGGTTTCTTTATCTTTACCCCAGGTGCTGCCGGCTAGCGCTTTGAGTATTTTGTTACTGCTCGAGTGTTGCGGCAATTGCGATCGTATGCGGAGTGTGTCACTCACTGGCCGCAACAAAAACTTCTATTGTGTTTGTTTCTTCATTTCCTTTGTTTTGCTTATCTTCCTTTCACTCCAAGTGTTAGGGACATCTGTCGGCAAACAGTTGCATAATTTAAACCCATGAATTGATGGCACGGTTGTATTCGGGTGTGCCTACCCAGTGGTTTAAGTCTCGAAAAGGAGGTGTTCCTACAAAACGGTCCCTGCACTAACAAATATTAGGGAAACGGAGTGCATTGCGCGGGCATTCCGTAAAAAGGTGTGTCGCCTTTCTCTTTATACGGCGAGGGTAAAATTACCCCAGTGTACTTGGTGTGCCATGGTGACGTGCGCTATACAACCCGGTCCCTTTGGGTAATGGGGGCGGCGTCAAATGGCCGACGCTTAGGTCATCAATATCCGTATAAGTAGTGCGGAGATACCAGACGTAGCGAAGTAAAGGCAGCTCCTATTCGTGCTGTCGAAGGCGGCTTTAAAATCGACGAAGAGGTCATCACCTCTTGTGTCGATCCTCTTTTCACGGGTCTTTTCCAAGATTTACCGCATAGTGAATATCTGGCCGATGGTTAACTTACCAGGTCTAAAGCCACACTGATAAGGTCCAATCAGTTTGTTTACGGTGGGCTTTAGTCTTTCGCACAATACGCTCGACAAGACCTTATAGGCGATATTAAGGAGGCTTATCCCACGATAATTGGCGCAGACTGTGGGTCCCCTTTTTTTGGATTGGGCAGAGCACACTTAAATTGCAATCGTCGGGCAGGTTTTCGCACGACCATATTCTGCAAAGTAGCTGATGCATGCACCTTGTCAGCTCTTCACCGCCATGTTTGAATAGTCTAACTCTGAACATCGGTGGCTAGATCACTTCTTTGTGTCCTACAGAAGTCTGTTCCGGTCTTGAAATCTTCCGTAAGTAGTCGTATTTTCTCATAGAATTTTCGAGTATTACCCTTGTTAGCCAGCTTCTCAATCTCTTCATACTCACACATCTAGGCCTCTTTATTTTTTTGTCTGCAGATGCGTATTGCTTCCCTCTTCAGCTCTCGGTGTTTACCCCATTCCGCACGTGTTGTGGTCGATCGCAACGTTGTGAGGTAGGCAGTATGTTTTCTCTCCCCTGCGACACGGCAGTCCTCATTGTGCTGGAATCTAGTACAATAGTACTACAGACAACCATATTTCGGGCCCCGGCGAAGTCGATCAGCCTCAGCCCAATAGGGAATGTTTCGTTATGAAGGCTAAACTTTCCAACCGTCGTACCAAAGATACCTTCTTTGCCCCCTAGCATTAAAATCGCCAAGCACGATTTTCACATCGTGTCGGGGGCAGCGCTCGTAGGTATGCTCTAGGCGCTCGTATGCTCGTATGCTCTTTGGCCAAATCGTCCTTCTCTTCCGTTGGGGCGTGGGCGCAAATCAGAGGTATGTTGACAAAATTTCGCTTTGATGCGGATTGTGGCAAGTCGCTTATCCGATGGGTGAATGCCAGTACTCAACGACGGAATCTCTCTCCCAACACAAATCCGAAACCAAATTTGCGCTCCTTTACATGGCCGCTGTAGTAAATGTCACAAGAACCTACTCGCTTTCGTCCTTTTTCCGTCCATTGAGCTTCTTGGACGTCGGTGATATCAGCCTTTATTCTTACGAGGACATCAACTAGCTGGGCAGCGGCACCTTCCCAATTAAGGGACCTGACATTCCAGGTGCATGACCTCAAATTGTGATCCCTAATTTAATTGCGAATGTCGTCAACAGAAAGGATCTGGTTTCTACGAGGCGGGTTCCAACTCCAGCGCACAACCTCGCTAAGCGAGTAAGTTTAAAGTGTTTACACATTTATATAGCGATCAGGTTGCTTCAAGACCGAGGCCCGTTCACAACTGCACCTTTGGTGAACAGGCGCTGCAATTAGACCTTAGCGAACCCTTAATCCGAATAAGTCGGAGTGGCCGCACTGAAGCTTCATCTCCTATTAGCCGGGACCCAAGGATCCACACTTATTGGTTACCGCGTCCAGAAGCTTGACTATACACATTACACAGTGAGCAACCCCTTGTTTAATTTTCCTTAGTTTCGATGTTTCACCTCGAAATACTACCTATAATTGACGACCACTTAGGAAGCCCATGATCCACCTCTGCAACCACGGCGGTAATAAGGATTCCTCAATGTCCGATAGCAGCACCGAATGATTGACGGTGTCCATTGACTATATGACGTTGTCACCTCCACTTCTAACAATATGTATGTACGTATATACGTATGTATATACTTACATATGCCTACAGAGGTTGTTGTGTTTATACACAAAATAAACTCGAGGTGTGGTCCAACCAAACTGGTTACGAACCCTCTCGCACTACTCCCGTGCTTCCGGGGGTAACTTTAACCCACCTGCACGACTGGGCTCTGTGTGCAGGTTGCTATAAGGATGGGTGCGGACATAACGAAGGGAGTGACAGTGTCGGCACGACAAAATAACGTACGAAACCAAAGCGACACTATCTTACTACACAAAAATTAGGCTTCGACTGCGTTCTCACTATTTATTGCCTCGCTGGCAAAACACTACTCAATTATTATTTGACTATTTTAATTTAATTTTTCCTAAACCACTGATCGCACGTCTGATCAAAAAGGTGTGCACACTTTCGTAGATTGATATAATCTGATCCGGAACGCTCTTACGAGCAGGGCCGCAAGCTACGCGTCGGCATTTTGAATTCTCAGGCGAGTGTGTATTGGTGACGAATTATTTGGCGCCGCCCCCATTGCCCAAAAGGACAGGGTTGTATAGCGCACGCCACCATGGCACACCAAGTACACTGGGATAATTTTCCCCTCTCCGTATATACGCGCAATGCATTACGTTTCCCTAGTATTTGTGAGTGGAGAACCGTTTTGTACGAACAACTCCTTTTGGAGACTTATACCACTGGGTAGGCACACACCGAGTGCAACCGTACCATCAATCCATGGCTTTAAATTATGCAACTATTTGCCGGCAGATGTCACTGCCAACGCTTGAAGTGAAAGGAATATTAGGCAAAACAAAGGAAATGAACAAACAAACACAAAAGAAGTTTTTGTTGCGGCCAGTACACGACAATTCCACCCCTTCCTCAACGAAAAGGAAGGAATCTTCCTTTTGGTCAGGGAACGGAATTTTCCTATCATAACCTATTAATACCTATATGGCCTCAACTCCTCAATGCTCCAAGTCCCTTTGTCTTTGCCTAAGTCATCTGTCAGTATGTATGTCCACGGTGACACTCTTTTCCTAACAATAAACTGCCCAAGATACTTTGGAGCTAACTTCACTGCATAAAAATTCGCTGAGCCCGACAGCATAAAATTTTTCCTCCAAACTACCTCTCCAGGCATGTACTGTTCATCTCGACATCTGAGATTATACTGCCTCGCAAGCTTCTCACTCGTCTGCTCTAACCTGGTTCTAATGCTTGTCCAAATCTCTTCTAGCCTCTTTGCCCGCTCCTGACAATTTAATTTCTACTGATCTCCTAAACTGTCTATGAACTCCCTAGTGCCTTCTACCATCATTTCCCTGCCAAAATTCACAAAATATGACATAGCTCCTAACACTTCGTGCTGCGCTATCTTAATGCAGCATGCTACCTTCGCTAACTGTTGATCCCATGTCCTCTGGTTCTCTGACTCATAAGCCCTAAGTGTTGTCTTAGTTATTTGATTAATCCTCTCGGCCGGGTTAGCCTGTGGGTGACTTCACTAAAGGCCCTGCCAGATCTACACAGATCATCTCCCAAATCTCGACCGCCTTGGTCCTCTCCATCATACCCCCAGCTGGCTGTGAATTTTCAGGTTTCACCTGCTGACATGTTTTACACGCCCTAACATACTTTGCAATATCCAACTTCATCCTTGGCCAGTAGGACTTTTGTGAAACACGAGCATTTTGTTCACACCCATATGGCCTGCCAACGGACTGTCGTGGTATTGTTTTAAAATTTCTACCATCACGCCCTATTACTTCTTTCCACTCTGGAGAATCACAATAAACAGAAGTAAATCTGACCTAATAAACTTGTAGAGGCTACCACCTTCAACTCTCCACGCTGGATACGACAAACGCTTTTTCTTTACTAACCGAATCATTCCTTACCTTTCCGAAGTACAATATCAAAATCATACTACTGGAGCTTTAAAGTCCATCTCGCTAACCAACCACACGGATCCTTGAACCTATTCAACCAAATAAGTGAATAATGATCGGTGACGACCGTAAACTTAGCGCCCTCAACATGCGTGTATGGTCACAGTTTCTCAACCGCCCACAGAACCGCTAGCCACTCCTTTTCGGTCGTCGAATAATTTCCCTCGCCTTTGTTCAAGGACCTACTCAAATAAGATATCACCCTCACACCGTCATCAAATACTTGTGTTAACACCGCACCTACACCGAAATCAGACGCGTCTGTCTGGATTGTGAAAGGCCTATCAAAATCCGAGCAGCTAAAAACCGGAGCTGTCACCAAGCGTTTCTTCGCTTCCTTAAAACTCCTTTCACAATCTTCAGTTCAATTGAACTTTCGGTTCTTCAAATCGGTAAGGGGCCTAACTAGCTCTGCAAAACCTTCAATAAATCTTCGGTACCAGGACATTGTTCCTATAAATGACCGCACCTGCTTTACGTTCTTCGATACCTCAATCCGAAGCATCGCCTCGGGGTCTTCCCCGGTGTAAACCGTTCTTGTCCACCACGTAGCCCAAATATTTTAACTCAGACCTACAAAAATTGCATTTATACCCATTTAATCTAAGTCCTGCACTAGCTAATCTATCTAAAACATCTTTCAAAATTTCTAAATGCTTCTCAAAACTATTTTTAACGATAATAATATCGTTCAAATACACAAAAACATGAGGTTCTAACTCTGGTCCTATGACCGAATCTATAAATCTCTGCCTAGTTGCCGGTGCATTATGCAAACCATATGACATCCGATTAATTTGAAATAAACCTCTACCTGGTACCGTGAACGCTGTTAAGAGCCTCGACTGCTCCTCTACCGGAATTTGCCAATAATCGGACTTAATATTCAGACTGGCGGCCGCGGTTGCCGAGTGGTTAGCATTGCGTACTACCATTCGGAAGGCGCGTGTTCATATCCCGGTGCGATACTAACATCTAAAAATTTATAGAAAATTTTAAATTATTAATTTAAATAAGAAATTTAGTTAAAGTTTCTAACTGCGGTCGCCCCTCGGCAGGAAATGTCAACCCCTCCGAGTGTATTTCTGACATGAAATAAAGCTCCTCTGAAAAAACCATCAGCCGTTCGCAGGCGGCTTAGTATAAACTGAAGATTCCTCCATTTGTTGGGAAAACATCAAGACGCAATTATATGTATGTATATATATATATATATTATATTCAGACTGGACAGAAACTTGGCATCCCTTAGCTTCTCTAAGGTCGCCGACACATATGGAAGGAGGTAACTGTTTTTATCGGTACATTTATTCAAAACCCTATAGTCTACACAATACCTCTATGTATCGTTTTTCGTCCTAATCATTACAACTGGAGATGCCCAAGGACAATGTGATTTTTCTTTCACCCCTTTGTCGAGCATATCCTTAATTTCCTCGTCCATATGCGACTGTATGATGGGAGACTCAGGCTAATACCGCTGTTTCACAGGTTCAACTCCTACTTTTACCCTGATTTTATGTTCGACCAAATGGGTCCGGCCTAGCCTTTCCGGCATAGCCTGCAACGCCCCAGCAATTAAATGACCTAATGCCCTAGATTGTATATCGCCTAACTCGGAGTGGTCCACTATTGCCACCAACGGTTCTGGTTCCGGCCAAGAAAACGACCACCTCATTCTCGATATATCCGGTATAATACCCGCCTTGGCCCAAAAATCGATGCCAAGGATTACGCCATGAGGTAACTCTGGAACCACGAGGCATTCCAGGAAAACCGACTTGCTCTCCACCTCGATTGGCAACAAAACCGAACCTAACACCGAGATATGACCTCACTTTAAAACCGTATGCGCTCAATTTTTGCCTTGCCGACCTACCACTGTTCTGGTCGTACCAGGATCCAACGAAGCCCTAATCTAATATCCAAATACGGGCGTTCGTCGTGACCGTTCGTCACCAACGAAAACGCCAACCTAACCTCTTCAAACTTAACACCTACGTTCGCCAGCTGGGAGTTAGCAGGTTCACTAACTCGCTCTACTAGATCGCCTGTCCTGCTGTCCCAGGGGTCTGTCTCCCGTTTCCGTATCTATTGCCCGATCTGACAACCTTATCGCTTGACCGAGAATTTGCCCTGCTGTCATCCGGCCTATTATCCCTAACGCGCCCTGACCTGAAGAGGTTGTGGTTTCGCCCACCACCAGAATCTGTGCTACGTTGGGTATCCGGGGAGCCACTCGGATCCGCTGCACACGCCGGGCAGTCCCGCTTCATGACTCCAAATCTACCGCAACCGAAGCACTTTATCCCCTTCCTACTTTCTGAAGAAATGTGGCCAAACCGCCTACAATTGAAGCACAACAATTAAAGCTATCTGAATGGTCCGGCTCCGCTACCGCGGCGACCTCTACACCAGCCGAAATATAAGCCAAGTCAGGTTCCAACAATCCCTTGGCCTTATGACTCGGAAGAGGGACAAAAGCTTCCACCGAAGCCCTAGCCGCCTCTAGTTGCATACCTAAAGCAACTAGTTCCCGGTTTCTGAGACCCGACTGTCCCTTCAACCATGCGTCGTATGTACACGGGCGGGATGCTATCGGGTCCGCACGAGTAGCACCCGAGCGCTCGACGGAACCGATTTCCTTTTCTTCGGCTCCTTCGCTGCCGACTACCTCTTGTAGTTCGGCGAGATGGAGCAACAACTTGCTCTTCAGCTCCATCTGCTGAGTCATCTCGCCCGTCCTATTCGCGAAAGGCACTATTCATTTTTCGCCATCGCTTTCGCTCCATGCGATGGCTTGCCTCCACCCGAAACCGATAAAATTAATTTCTCCACCTCTTCCAGTTTCGACTCGACCGCCGTCTTATCCTCGTCGAAACTGAAGGGGTAATCTTGAATGAGGTTTACCGAACCTCTTGTCTCCAATAAACGCGATGCCCTAAGCGACTTACGCATGGCCTCGACCGTACCGACTGGAAGGCCACGTGCCTCCATCTCGTACGCGAGCTCGTCTTGGGCCATCCGATTAATTTCCATTAAAAAAAAGGAAACGTTAACTCGATAAAAGGAAAAAGGCAAATAAAAAAATGTTTATTTAAAAAAAAAATTTAATATAATCAAATTTAATACGTTCACGCCGGCGCTGCAATTCATGTTTCGCGCCCATAGGCGGTTGCGTTGAAAGCTTTTTGTTCTATCAGACGGCGCCGAACTAAATGTTTCAACGAAAGATTATCCCACGGGAAAACGGTCTAATAAAACATAAATAATAATGTTATATTATTGAAATATTTACTTATGTTTTTGTTATTAGTACCATTGAATTAGTTATGTTTGGTGATGCACACTGATTGGTAGTACAATCATATGCGAGCCACCGGTGGTACGCGCCGCCCGATGAGACAATTCTGTGTGAGCCACCGGTGGTACGCGCCGCCCGATCAGGCAGACATGTGCGAGCCACCGGTGGTACACGCCGGCGTGAACGTGTTAAAAAGCAATTACCCTAATGTAATTTCTGCGTTGCCTTATACTGGCTCAACAAAAGACCCTAACACGTAAACAACGGAAAAATTAAAAACAAAAAATATAATATTAAAGCACTAACTACACTTTAGCAACACGATTATTAAACAAAAAAAAATTTTTTTTTTAAATAATTCAAACAAGAAAAGTTAACAGCAAAAACTGCATAACACACAAATGCTCCGGTATTGTGTGCAGAGAACTTAGAGCAACGAGAAGGTTCAATTGCGGACCAGCATTAAAACTGTAAAATGAGCCGGAACTCTATGAGCGTTTTTTTCACCACTGTCACAGGAATTAACAGAGTTTTCTATTAGCGTTTAACATTGGTGAGTATAGTTGTAATAAATATGAAATCTGAAATGTGATTCTCCGTCTCGAAATTACATTATTGTATGTTAACCTTAGATACAAAACTTTTTGTACGTTTGATAACAAAATATGCGAAAATATTATTTTCATTCTGTGTATGCATTAATAAATTTTCAGAATAAGAAGGACAGAATCATGTTTTGTCTTATTTGAACTTTTTTTGTATCATCTTATAGAAAATAATATTAATAATTTAATTAACTTTCAAAGCAAAAAAATGGTCGAGTATAATTCTAAAAAAAATTCTCTTTGATATGTAGTGATAAAACTAGCTTTTGTAGGAATTACAAGCATATGTACCATAGAAAGTACTTAATTTTGTCAAGAGATATATACATGCATACATATTTTTACATAAGTACATACACGCATATGCAAATAATTTCAAACTGATTATTTTTATGTAAAAATACTTCACCTACACTATCTCTCTAAACGCTTCTTCCATCCAAAAGCTTGAAATTCTAATAAAATACAACAAAAACATTTTCATTCATAAATTTATCACACACATGCCCCTGCATATCTGTGCCGACAAGCTGTTGAAAAAATTCAAAAAATCAAAATACAAAAATGGTCGTAATACATTAAGCAACAACAAAATATATTTCCCTGCCCCTTTCCCTTCAACCTGCAAAAATCACATGGCATCTACAAGCATTGATTCAAAATTTAACTGACAAAAATTGAAATTAAAATTTTTCCACTAAAATGAAAAAATCGGCATTCTCTTGTAAAATTTGCTGTTTGCCTTTTAGCTCATATTGGCCGGTAAGAATTTCCTTGCCTTCTCGCAAGCGCCTTGTCCTCAAGCCGAGTTGTGGCGAGGTTGACGAAATTCTTAAATTCTAAAATTTTAGAATATTTTATATTTTGTTCGGGAAAGAAAATTGGCAAGCGAAGAATGGCAACATTGCCCTAGACAATTCCAGTTCAAGCAAAAAATTTACTCTATTTCGTATTTTGGTGTAAGAATTCAGGTACAGTGAATTCTGTGCACTACCAAAATACTTCTATCACAAACCAACTATCCCATACAATGAGTAAAAGTGAGTTTTATAAAGCTTAGCCTAAAATAACCAAATGGTTGGCATTGCGAACTGCAAGGGTTCGGGTCCTGGTTCGGTTAACACCCTTATAAAAATGCATGGGCTGACTTGGAATAAACTGTAGGTACTTCCATTTGTTGGAAAATCAAGACGCATGCCATAAATTGGAGAAGATCAGCCGAAAATTGCTTCTGAGAAATCTTTAATTGTATTAAACTATTAGACATTTTAAAATGTCATTCTTATATTGTTCATAGTTAAAATACATATTAAATTTATATTCATTTGGTAATTATAATGAAAGGGGTTCATTCTATCGATAGTTATTTGCTGTTGTCGCAGAAGAATTCAGGTACAGTGAACTACATATGCATATCGCGAATATTCCTATAATATTTGAATCATATCATGTACATCCAACTGCATTACTTTTGCATACGTAATTTCTCAACTATATTAGACTATATCGAAGTATTAAACATAAATTTAATTCAAAAATATACTTTCAAAATAATGAGGTACTCTTAGACTGGGTCTTGTGGTGAAATACGCTCAGACGAAAAAGTAGGAACGAATTGCGTATTTCACCACAAATTAACAGTGAGCAGGCAGAAACCGCTCTCAAAATAGCAGAATGAATAAAATTGTATGTAAACTGAGAAAATCGGTGTACAATATGATAAAACCTATGCAAATTAAATATTAGCAAATGGTTGTTATCAAAATTTATTTAAACATATAAATTTTTATTATTGGCTTCAATAATTTTAATAATTTCATTAAACAATTTCGAAATATAGAATTCATATATTATTTTTTGTACTATTTTTATATTTTACTTATATATTTCAACGATTATGATAAATTAAAAGTAATAAATAACATCTGCATATTTGATTAAATTCTATTAAATATTCATCAGAGAACTTAAAACAATAATAATTAATAAACATTTTCTGTATTTATTTACATACATAGTTTTAGAGGTAAATATCAGAAAAGCAAGCAAATCAAAATTCATTCACCCACGCAAATATATGTACATTTCTTTACATACATATATATATATACGCACATTAATTCAAATTTACACGTTTGTTTACAAACAAAAAAAATACTGAGCATTGCCATGACAATACTATTATGATGGCCGCAATTTCAAATTAGAAAAAAAACGAGCGTCGCACATCTCCCCTCGCGAGTCTATTCTACAAACCAAAATACAAAAATTTGAAATTGAACAAATTTGTATTTTCAATCGACAATTGTAAAACTCAATCACGATAATGCGAAATGGGTTCTATACAATTATCAAACGAATGTTTAATAAAGGATTGTCTATAATGTGCGTGGCCTTACTGAACCCCTCCCATCTTTCATGTAGCCCAACGCGGCTTTTTCTGAGGCCCCTCCATCCCTGCCGGAAGGACCGCAGATTTCTTTCACACTTCTTTTCATTTTCCTCCACATATGTATGTATGTATTTATTAAAAATATTATTTTTTAAGTGATTAATATAAATATTATTATAAGTATATTTGTAATATATCCTACCCAATTCCTCCTCTTGGCCAAGCTACCTGGTTTATGGACACAGTCTAAGAGTACCTCATTATTTTTAAAGTATATTTTTGAATTAAATTTATGTTTAATACTTCGATATAGTCTAACATTTAATAGAAACTTAAAATAGTTGAGAAATTACGTATGCAAAAGTAATGTAGTTGGATGTACATGATATGATTAAAATATTATAGGAATATTCGCGATATGCATATGTAGTTCTCTGTACCTGAATTCTTCTGCGGCAACAGCAAATAACTATGGATAGAATGAACCCCTTTCATTATAATTACCAAACGAATATAAATTTAATTTGTATTTTAACTATGAACAATACAAGAATACAATTTCAAATGGTCTAAGAATTTAATACAATTAAAGATTTCTCAGAAGCGATTTTCGATTGGTCTCCAATTTATGGTATGCGTCCTGATTTTCCAACAAATGGAAGTACTTACAGTTTATTCTAAGTCGGCCCATGAATTTTTATAAGGGTGTTAGTAGAACCAGGACTCTAACCCTGGCAGTTCGCAATGCCAACCATTTGGCTATTTTGCAATAAGCTTTATAAAACTCACTTTATCTCACTGTTTTTGGGATAGTTAGTTTGTGATAAAAGTATTTTGGTGGTACACAGAACTTACTGTACCTAAATTCTTACACCAAAATATAAAATACTAGCTTTTACCCGCGGCTTCGCTCGCATTAAATCCATCCAATAAGAGAACATTATAGTACAAACGGATCAATATAAAGAATATATTTTATTGCTTGTCTGAGATTATCTATTTGAAAAAATTACTACATGCAATGAAGTTTCAAATTTCAAAGTATACTTTATTGAATCAATACAACAAATATTAAAATATATATGTCACTATAAAGAAAGTAAATAATTCGGAATGGTAACAATTGAAAATATAAAATGCAGATTATTAGTCAAGGATATTTCTATAAACTATATTGTACGTTTTTCCGTTGGGTGTAAATATTTGTAAATTCCGGGCATTAGACACACGCGAACAGGCTACATATAGTTGACCATGAGAAAAGCATGACTTTTCTAAATGCACTCGTGCTACCTGTAATGTCTGTCCTTGTGCTTTCTTTATAGTTACGGCAAAGCTAAGTTTGACGGGAAACTGAACTCTTTTAAATTGGAATGGAAGGTCAGTGGGAATAATTGGAATCCGAGGTATGATTACACTTTTTCCTTTACCGACACCTGTTAAAATAGTAGCACCAAGTATATTCCGTCCCAATTTCGTTATCCGAAGTCGTGTTCCATTACATAGCAGAGGAGCATTTAAATTTCGCATAAGCATTACTGGTACATTTAGTTTCAACTGAAGCTTATGTGATGGTACACCCGACAATTCAAGTGAATTTAAAAACTCTACAGGATATGATGTACTTAATTCTGTATCCATAATTGTATCCATTGATAAATATTCCACCATTCCCCTTCCACCTCTTTTAAAATGTCATTGTTGATTCTATTAACAACTTCATTTTTTGGTGCTAATATTGCTCTTGCGCACAGCCACTGATCACAACCCAAATTCTGTTGCAATTCGGGAAAAACATGAGCAATGAGATCCACATCATTTTCTACTAAATTACAAAATTCTCTTGAAAGTTCAGCATCAACATCTAAACGACCATCACCAATTTTCAATAACATTTCAGCATAAAGTCCTGAATCCACGTCATTATGAAGATGCACTCTCATATTTGTTTTTAGGCTCAGCTTTTCAACTCTCGACCATAAGCTCGATGATTTTAAGCATGCTTGAATTTCATCTGCTGGTGTTCCCCTCTGAATAACTGGAAGGGTTTGACGAAAATCACCAGCCAGTAAAACTACCATTCCTCCCATTATATCTGTACTATCCCGCAGGTCCTGAAGAGTCCGGTTTAAAGCTTCTATAGCCTTTTTGTGAGACATTGTACATTCATCCCACACTAAAAGCTTAGATTCTCGCAGCATCCTACCTCGAGAACTATTTTTACTGAAATTACAGATGGGCGAATCTTCATGTGCAAGGTTCAATGGTAATTTCAAAACGGAATGTGCCGTACGGCCGCCGTTTAAAAGCGTCGCGGCAATACCCGACGAAGCTACTGCAACTGCTATTTTTCTGTTTTTTCTGATGTGCATTAATAATAAGTTGAGCAAAAACGTCTTTCCGGTTCCACCAGGTGCATCGAGAAAGAAGAGTCCACCTTTACCGTATTCTATTCTACGTAAAACTTGATGGAGAACATGAGCCTGCTCTGGAAGTAACAAAGGGATTAATTCTTCTACTTGTCGCTGCAGTGCTATGAAATCATAATCTAACTCTCGAGCAATTCCATTGTTGAAATCATCCTCATTATCTCCTTGAGGACTTTGCATCCCAAAATCATCTAATTTTTTTCCAACCATTGTGAAAACCTTGTTTTCAATTAGAATTAGCGTTTGGTTGTAAATATGTTCATTGAAAGTCATATCTGTATGTACAATACTTGCTGAAGTCGATGTAAAATATCTTTTGCTTTTACCCGCTAGATGGCGTTAACGTAGCGCTCAGCAAATAGATGACCAGGCCACCGCCATACATGTACGTATGTATGCTCACATTTTATGGCCACCATACATGTAGATATGTATGCTGTATACTGTATACTCCCATACACACATACCACACTACTCTCAATGCAGCTACATATATATGTGCCTATACCTATCTATAGTCCCACTCTCTCTCTTGTATGCTTACATTTTATGGCCACCATACATGTAGATATGTATGCTGTATGCTGTATACTCCCATACACACATACCACACTACTCTCAGTGCAGCTACATATGTGCCTATACCTATCTATAGTCCCACTCTCTCTCTCTCTCTGCGCATATGGGGCGTTACTTTATGCATGCGTATGTATATGCTCTATTGTGGCTATTGGACAAAAAAGTTTCTTTTTTTTTATTTAAAAAATAATTATTTTTATTAAATAAAAAGTAGCCTATGTTCATTCTGATACCTCCAAGAGTATGTGTACAAAGTTTCATGATGATCGGTTAAGTAGTTTTTGCGTGAAAGCGCAGCAAACGAAACGACTTTCGCATTTATAATATTAGTATAGATGAATGAAAATGTTATTGTTGTATTTTACTAGAATTTGAATAATTTGTAAATGTCGTATGAATTTTACGGGTTGAAAGGAGAGGGGCATGCAATTTGTTTTGATTTTTTAATATTGTGAAGAGCTTTTTGGCATGGATATGCAAGGGCATGTGTGCGGTAACATTTATGAATGAAAATGTTTTTGTTGTAATTTATTAGAATTTCTAGCTTTTGAATGTGAGAAGTATTTAGAGGGATAATGTAGGTGAAGTATTTTTACATAAAAATAATCAGTTTGAATTTGTTTGCATATGCTTGTATGTACATATGTGTATACAAATATGGTTGTATGTACATATGTACATATATATTTCTTGGCACAACTAAGTACTTTCTAAGGTACATGTGCCTGTATCCCATACAAATTTTAGTCTTATCACTACTTATCAAAGAGAAAATTTTTTTCCGAATTTTACTCTAACCATATTTTTGTTTTAAAAGTTAATCAAATTATTAATATTATTTTCTATAAGATGGTCCAAAAAGAAGTTCAAATATATTGATAAACATGATTATTTCCTTTTTATTCTGAAAATGCATTAATGCACACACAGATTGAAAATAATATTTTCGCATATTTTGATATCAAACGTACAAAAAGTTTTGTATCTAATAGCCTATTTCCACCGGACGTTCACTGCAGTTTAGCTTGAATGCATTTAAACATCGCATTTAAATGCGAAATTCCCATGTGTTTGTTGTTGTATAAAAGTGTGTTAACTCAATTTTCAAAGTGAGTTAACTCACTTTCGGTAATTTAACAGAAAATGTTATGTTAACAGTCGATGCTCTCACTACTAATGTAAACATTTCGGACGTTTCGGTATACTTGTTGCCAGAGTCGTATATTTTCGGATTTAATGAGGGGACAGACTTTTATTTTGCATGCTGAAATTTTTTCTGCAAAAGTTACTTTTTTGCATTAATATTGACATAAAAAAATATATTAAGTAATTGGCGAAGAGAATGCTTCTCCTCTTTTAAAAATAAAATAAAATAAAAATTAAAAACAAACAAAAAGCAATTGTGGAATAGAAAACGATCCCCTCAACATAAAAATATATGCGACTCTGGTAACTATCAGCGCATGCGCAAAACAAATAATTATGTATGTATATATAATTGACGCAAAACATATATTTATGTACAATATATATAATGTGCGCTTTGTAACCGGTTAAGGGATTTTTCGGCCGAGCAAACTGCAAATGTAAACAAAAATCAGCTGTTTGAGTTAACTCAGTTTCGGTGGAAACGTTTGACATTTCATTCACTTAACAGAGGCCTTAAGTGCAGTGAAGTGCTTGGTGGAAATAGGCTATAAGGTTAACATGCAACAATGTTATTTCGAGACGGAGAATTACATTTCAGAACATATTTATTACAACTATTCTCACCAATGTTATGCGCTAATAGAAAACTGTTAATTCCTGTGACAGTGGTGAAAAAAACGCTCATAGCGTTCTGGCTCGTTTGACAGTTTCCACGCCTGTCCGCAATTGAACCTTCTCGTTGTTTTAAGTTCTCTGCTTAAAGTGTCTTTTAGATGCTATACTCAGGGTGCTTCGACGATATTCGTCAGCTTGCATTATTGCATATTTAGATGTTTAGCTCTTTGCTATTATATTGCAATTTATATTGTCTGCTAGTAAATAAATAAAAATAAAAAGCCTAGACAATAAATTCAAATTTTTATACATATGATACTTCGTGAATTATATTCCCAATAAATGAGATTGAATATAGTTATTTCCCATTGAAATGAATTCAATTAAAAAAGTTTTTGTATGAAAAATACAAAATGTATATGTATGTTTGTAGTCAGCACGTATACATATCGAGCCTTATGCGAAAAAAAGAGCCACGTTTTCGATTTTACTTTTTTATGAAAATCAATATATAAATCAACCATCAAAATTTCTAACAAAAATTTAATTTTTGGCTTTACGTATTTTTTGCTCACTTGGCTCAATGAAAGTTCAACTTGATATACACATAGGTACATATGTTTACACATACATATCTATAGGAGGCATATGTGTGTACAATACAGTTTTATTTTCAATTTTGAAATAAAAAATATTTTTGAATGATTTTTTCTTCAATGAAATATTTCAAATATGATATTACCAAATATTTTCGTATTTTCAATTTGTGTATCAATACAATACATATATATACATTCATACGTATATGTACAATTATACAATGAGTTAAATTATGTATTGTACAAGGAATTTTGTTTGTTTCTTTTTAAGGATATGACGAGCCACCGCCACATGTTTGGACAGCGCTTCCACCACGTCGGAAATGCTGTATTGAAGGTTGCATATCTAATTATAAATGCATTCTATACAGCTTTCCGAAGGAAGAGGATCTACGAAAACAGTGGGCTTTGGCTTGCAATATTACAGTGCCCTCTACTGAATGTCAGCAATTAGGACACGCTCACCTAGTATTGTACATAGTGCTGGCTCTGAGTTGAATTGTCTCCCCGTAGAGAAAGTGTACACCGCTTTCAAAGGAAAGGATTTTTTTAAAGAAGAGGTAGATGAGGAAGATGATGATGAAACACTTAATGAATTTAATAGGATAGCGAGCGATTTGCTAAGTATTCTAGTTTTTATAGGAATAGTATTAAAGAACTTAATAGGCAAATTGAGGAGCTACAGCTTGAAAATAGCAAACTTAGGGAACAATTTAAAGATTTGAAATATCGTGCAATAGTTGCGGAAGCGCACTTTTTACAGTGACAATGAAAAGGCATTGGCACAAAATATAAATTACATGTCCACCAAGTCATATAATTTCATGCGTGACGATCTAGGTTTCGCTCTACCGAGCAAATTTAGGTATGTTGTCCCTGGTTTGGATGCCAATGTCATGTCCAATTTGTCGAGATTGGTCGAAAAAATGTCCGATAGGGAACGCAATTGCGTGATTTTGTTTGATGAAATCATCATTAAAACTGATCTAGTTTATAATAGGGTAACTGATATTTTGGATGGCTTCGTAGATTTTGGGCAAGGCCAACGCGAACCTAAGATAGGTAATAAGTGTTGTTTTTTTATGGTAAAGGGGTTGTGCGCTAAATAGAAATATGTTTTTTCTTATTATGTTTCCAAAGGAGGTATTGGCTGCAAGCATTTGCTACCAATATTGCAAAAAAATATCACAGCGCTCAAGAGCATAAGACTTAACGTCAGAGCTATAGTCTGTGATCAAGGGACTTCGAATATTAGCATTTTTCAGGTTCTAGGTATTTCAGAGTCGAAGCCCTTTTTCATGCACGATGATTCAAAAATATATTGCATTTACGACTATTGCCATCTTTTCAAGTCCATTCGTAATACAATTTTGAAATACGATATTAAAACCCCTGATGGCATAGCTAGTTTTGGGGTAATAAAAAAGCTGTACTCCATTGATAAGATGAGCGTAAATTTTAAAATTTGTCCAAAACTTACGGAATCTCATGTCTATCCAGGCCCTTTCGAAAAAATGTCAGTTTCTCGCGCAATCGAAGTCCTTAGTAATTCGGTCGCGGCTGGCATTGAAATGTTGTTTCGCCAAAATAAATTTGACACAGAATTGGCTGCACATGCTGAGCCTACATGGAAATTCGTCAAACAAATGAACGACCTATTTGATGAATTGGATAGAAAGAGTTTTAGGTCTAGTAATCCCTTGAAATGTCCGCTTAAGAGAAATCATTCAGATAAAGTCTAACGCCTCAAAGAAAAGGTAGAGTTTTTGTAGAGTAGGCAGTTGCCAGACAAAGCACGAGTTCACTGCATTAATGGCTTCTGCATAACTATTAGTTCCATTCTAGGGTTGTGCGAAGAGCTTTTTACGCAAGATAGGGGTCTAAAATTTGTTTTTCTTGGTAAGATGAACCAAGACGCGTTGAAAAACTTTTTTTATAAAGTCCGAGCAAGTCAGGGCATAAATATACACCCATCAGTCCACGACATTCAATACATAGTAGCGCGCTTGATTTCAATGAAAATCCTGCGCCATAGGTTTGAGAATAGGACTAGTAATTGTGAGGACGATGACGATCTGAATTTGGATTGGGATCTAAATCCCGAAGATCGTCATCTTGAAGATAGGGAAATAGGGACTCAGCATGAGCAACTCATCCTGGAGGATATCAATATCCCCGATGAGAATTTTGAAGAAAATACCAACGACGCTGAGGTACAAGTGCACCGATACTACACAGACTATGGTATTTACCAGGAAATAATGTGTAAATTGCAATGCGGAAAATGCACCGCAGTCATGGCAAGGACACAGACCGACCTTAACTCCCATTCCGAGGCCCTTATAAGAGCAAAAAATTTCAAAGGTGACAGCGACTTCCTGACAACAGGGTATTCGAAGTGTATCGCCTGCAAATGATGTGGTACTCTCAGCTTTTTTCAAAATATGCTCATTATTCTAGTGTTCGCTGTAGAATATTGTCCATAATTAAAGAAAAAACTATAGAAGTTTTCCCAGAATGGTTTTCGATAACCGACAAATGTCTAGAACACAGAATAAAGCTGATGGAGTTTTTGATTACAGTTTTGTTATTTAAAAATGCTATGTGCTTGTTGGCAAATGAGAAGAACAACCAGAGAAAAATTAAAAATACGAATAAAATAAAAAAACTGTAAATAAATTAGCAAGTCAAAGCTCCCTAACATATTCGTATTCCTCTTAAGTGGTAAGTGTATTGTTAACAATGGTCATAATGCAATTTTATTAATTTCCCCCAATTGCTTTTAGGGTTTTTTCTCTGTTTTTTCTTCTCTTTTCAGCTTTCTCTCTTTTATTACAGGTGTTCTTTTAATGTATTTTCAGTTTTTTTTTTATATTTTCAGGGTATTTGCGTCTGAGCCTAGTTTTCTTTTAAACACAAGTTGGGTCATATTATAGTTTAAATACAGTCGCCTGTGTTTCAATTATGACTTCACCCATTGTGTATACAAAAAACAGGTGAATAATGACTAAATTCATATGTTATGCATACATATGTATATAATGTGCATAATTTATGTATGTATTAAGTCGTGTGAGAAATTGGTAACAATTTCGAAATTCTTTCATGTGCAATTTTTGTATACCTATTAAAATTGAATATTTTTATCAATAAAAATTGTTGTATTAATATCATATTAAAAAAAAAAACATCTTCTCAATTAACGAATTTAAAAACGTAAGTATTTTCCCAAATGTTTTTTCCACAGATCAATGAACGAAAAATGCTTATAACGTGCAAACATACATATGCACATGCGTACAAAGAACTTTACTATTTACATACAATACATAGTATGTATGCATGATTCAATAATTACCATAAAGGTTGGATAAGTAAACAGCTTTCTCGCTCCCTCTTGACAAAAATGCCCCCTTACTGAAAAACAATAATGCTTCTTTGTAAAAAAAAAGCATTTTTCTTGGAAAAATTTTTTAAAAAGTAGCTAAATTCTTTATTTTTTTATGAAAACATTTGCTAGACATCACTTACTCTTTTCTGATTGGTTGATTCAATAATTTGACAACTATTTAATTATTATTTTTTTCTAATTGCGGAATCTGCGAATCGTACACACGTTAAAGTTGGTAATTAATTGTGATTTAAAACGAATTTTGCAGACCAATTGATTTTGTCAGCTCTTTATAGCAAGGTTTGAATAGATTAGCTCAGCTCCAGCCGCTCTGTTGTTCTTTAAACACAATCGCTATTCGAACCTCAATATAATCAGGTAGTGTAAGGTCTTTTCCATGGTCAAATTTTGAGTTCTCTGGTTCACCATCTTCTGGTGTTTCATTTTCACTACCATTCAGTAGACTGGAGAAGTTTTCCCTCCGTAAATGTATCCTGAAACCTTCCATAAGTCGCCGTAAATTTTCGTAGATTTTTCGAATAATAAACCTGTTCCATGCCAGCTTCTTAAGCTCCTCATACTCATGCATTTCGCCCTCTTTCTTTTTTCATGCAAATGCGTCTTGGTTCCTTCTTCAGCTCCAGGTATCTGTCCCACCCAGCAAATGTTGTGGTCGATCGCAAGGTTGTGAGGCAGGCAGCTTGCTTTCTTTTCACTACTGTACTGCACAGCATTCCACATCATTTCGATAACCAATAGTTTCGTTTGCAGCTGTACGCAGCGAGCTTGAAATGCCATCCCATAGTTTTCTTACAACGAGTTGTTGATCGGTGCTCTCTGAGAGCAGGAGTGCAAGTCGAGTAGAAATCCGCTCGGCAGTCTGTTGTAATTGCAGCTTTTCGACGTCGAACTTCCCTTGTGCTTGTTGACGGTCGTTCCTGGCTGCACAGAGGCGTGTGGGTATCCTGGCTACTACAAGATAATGTTCTGATCGGTGTTGGATCCTTGGAGTGAATGCAGGTCAAGAATACTAGAGACATGTATTCCGGAGACAAATAAGTACCATGATGAATTTTCTTGTGCTGCAATCGAGTACTAAATACAACCCTTTTTTTGGCCTCAAGCCACTTGGGAATGTTTCGTTGTTGTAGCTGAATTTTCCGACAGTTGTGCCAAAGATATCCTCTTTGCGCTTACTAAAGGTATTATTTGCCACATCGTTCTTCTTTTTCGACGTGGCGTGGACTCAGGTCAGCGTTGTGTTGAAAAATTTCTTTTTGATGCGAATTGTTGGGAGACGTTCAACACCAATTTATATGGGCGCTGTAGTCTTCACAAGGACCCACCTTCTTCAGTTCTTGTCCCGTCCATCGCACTTCTTGAACGACGGCGATGTCAGCGTTTAATTTTATTTGGACATCAATAAACCAGCTGGGTAGCGGATTAAATTACTCAAATAAAATTTTTTTTTGCTCTATGTATATGCAAATTTGTCTAATTTTACTATTTATAATTTTACTATTGTGCACATACATCCATTCATTTTTACAGTATAGATTTTCATCTCATTGTTACATATAATTTAGAAAATATGGATATATTATTTTAATTTCAAAAGAATTTAAATCGTATTTAAAATGAATGAAATATGATAAATGCCATTGTAAGCAGGTAATTTACTCTTACTTTTTCACTCCTTTTTTACTACCTTTTCCCTGTTTTTTGTTTAAATGGAACATATTTTCTCCCCCTTTCCGCTACTTTCCAAAATACAACCATTTGTAAGGGAGTGTCAAAACTCCCTTGTCACTACTTATCCAATCTTTAATTATTGAATCATGGTAGTATGCATGATGAAATAATATACAGGTGTAGTAAGTAAGCAATTGTCCCTTTCCCACACGCTGCCTTAGCAAAAGATGTTGCTTTTATAGAATTATATTCCAATATTTAAATAAAAATCTTAGAAAAAAAGGGAGAATTTAAAGTTTTTGATCACTGAGAGAAGTAGGCATTATTGGAGGTATTTCAATGTTTGTTTTAACGACATTCCGTTGTAAATAAGCTTTGTTCAAACTTTTTGTTTAAAAAATTATAGTAGGAACAATTTAACACGTTAAGAATTGAATATAACATACATTTTGTTAAATACAAACTCACAATAAATGGATTTATGCATTTTATAATTGGCCAGTGTCGTGTTTTTAACGAAAGGGAAAATTTGTTATTGACCTATCGGTGATCAGCGATTTTGTTTAGTTTCAAGTAATAATTTTGTAGTTACCTTGATATTGCTTTAGATCCAGTGGTTTGAAGTTAATTGTTATTTACTACATAGTCGTAAAGCGATGTTTAAAGGTTATTTTAAACTGAATTGATCATCTAGACCCCTTTTATTGTGTTCGTGCAAAACAAATGTTTGAGCAAAGATTTTAATACTCATTCTACCAGCTTTAATTCAGAGAACGTAAATACAACGAGAAGGTCCAGGGCGTGCCGATTGTCATTTTGTTCCGCTTTTCAGTCGACGCCAGATTTCTATGGGTGCATTTCACCCCAGATATCGATGAGCGCTGTTCACCACAACTTAACAGAGAACTTGCAGAATTTTGCTCAAAATAGTAGAATGAGTACAATAATGAGAATATCCATGCAAAATTGATAAAAACCTATTCAAGATAAATGTAAACATGTAGATGGGTATTATCAGAAATTACTGATTTCAATTTCTGTTTATTTGCTTCAAATAATTTGCAAATTTAAACATTTTTAATTTATTAACTTATCAAATCATATGATAGTATGTACTTACATATTTCTCATTTGTATTAATAATTTTTTAAAGATAAAATTAATGGTAGTCATGATAATTGAGACATAATAAAAGATATTTGATTAAATTCTTTTATATAGAAATTATTATTTTTGGGTAAATATCCAAATAAGTAAACAAGTCAAAATTCATTCATTCATTTAAACGTATGAGCGTGCGTGCATACATATTTACATAGCATTTATGTATGTATGTATATATAAATATATTAAGAAGAAAAAACGTCCACATCTACCAAAAAAAAAATACCACGCCATCACCATGACAACACCATTTGAATGGCCGCTGCTAGTTCAATTGCAAAAAAAATCCTTCTCAAGACGAACGCGGGCGCACCGTCTACTATACGAGCTGCGCAAGCAACACACATCTCCCCGCATGCGACTCGCCTACAAACCAAAGTGCCAAAAATTGGAAGTTGAACAAATTTGTGTCTTCTTCGACAACAGCAATTCGCGCTCTCGATAGAGTGAACTTTTTCATTGGAATCATAAAACGTATTTTAAATGAATGCCAAACAAATGCTTATAAAAAAGTCTCGTTATTTTTAAACATGAATTTTTTTATTTAATTTATGTTTAGTAATTCGAAAATATGTAAAATTTAATAGAAACTTAAAATCTATGAGGAATTAATTATAATATATACAAATGACTCCCATAACTTCTAAATCTTCTTCGATTATTAGATTCATACATATTTTAATTATGAAAAATATAGAAATATTGTTGTATTTACGTTCTCTGATGTATGTTTATACGAATTTCAAATACACGGTATGCCAGCATTTGAAAAAAATACGACTTATTATGCCAGACCTGTCTACATAATAGCTCTGTTCGGTGACTTGATGGGCAGTAACAATTGTTACTAAATTTTACCGAATCGTGTTCAATGAGACTAAAAGCCCATCAAATTTACACCGTGAGAGTATTTCGTTATTTTCAAAACATTTCTCACCGAACATAGCCATTATTTATATATGTAGAACAAAACACAAATATATAGAAGCGCATATGTAGGACGGTGATTGGCATTTTTGCAGGTACAGTGGACTCTAGCTAGCCGAACTTAATTTTGGCAAATTGCTTGTTATTTTTATTAAAAAAAAGGTGATTAGATGGTATTTATTGAAAACCATTTAAGATTATTAACACTAAGTTAAAATTAACTTAATTTTTATTTAAAAAAAATCCAAATACTACAAAATGTTTACGGTATAGTTCAGTTGTAACTAAGCTGTTTTCACAATGCTATGTTCACAACAAAAATGGTTCACTACTTTCAACAAAAAATTTCTTATTCTAAAGGGTGGTTAAATTGTAAGGGCCGATGTTGAATGTGAACCACACCTAAACGCCAAGTTTTTTTCCGAATTTAATTTGACATTTCTCTATTTCAGACTTACTCAATTTGAACCATGGAGAGATACACAATCCAACAACGTGTTAAAGTTATCCAGACTTATTATGAAAATTTTCGAAGAAAATCATCTTCAGTGATGAGGCACATTTTCACCTCAGTGGATTCGTCAATAAACAGAATTGCCGCATTTGGGCGAATGAGAATCCAAGAGTGATTGTCGAAAAACCAATGCACCCACAAAGAGTGACTGTTTGGTGCGGTATATGGGCTGGCGGCATCATCGGGCCGTATTTTTCAGCAGTGGTTTCAGCAGGACGGTGCCACTTGCCACACAGCTAACGAAACAATGGCTCTTTTGCGCAACAAATTCAATGGCCGTGTTATCTCACGTAATGGCGATGTCAATTGGCCCCCAAGATCATGTGATTTGACACCGTTGGACTTTTTTCTCTGGGGTTATTTGAAAGAAAATGTGTACGTCGATGAGCCAGCAACAATTAAAAGAGCTAAAGGATGAGATAATTCGGCACATTAACGGCATAGAAACTCCATTATGCCTCAGCGTCATCGAAAATTTGGACCATCGTATGGAGGTGTGCCGCCGAGGTCGCGGCGCTCATTTGGCCGATATTTTGTTACATACATAATTGAGTAATACCAATATATCATAATAAAATAAAATTTCAATAATTTCCTAAATAGTTTGTGTTTTATTCAAAATCAACATCGGCCCTTGAAAATTTAACCACCCTTTAAAACAAAAAACAAAAAAATAAGATTGCGAAGGCGCGTATGTGACGAGTGCGCAGCTTGCTTCATATTAAAGTAACAGGCGAGCAGAAAATTTGAAGCACGATGACATTTTTTCAGACAATTGACTTATTGTCGGAGTCAAAAGAATTTTAGCAAAGAGCATTGTGTTTTTGTTTTTGCTTTTGCTTTATATTTCCCGACTATGATGATTTTGTCTCCGCCGCGCAGAAGCATTGTTGTTGATATGTACATAGTATATGTATGTATGTATAGTTATTCTTCGCCAATGGCGCATATGTACATTAATATGTATGTATAGCTTCTGGATTTGATTCCTTTTATTGGATATGAAAATAGGAGAGGCGGGAAAAAGTATGGTATATTCTCATTATATACATTGGTACGCATGAACATAGTTATATACATACATGCATGGGTATATCTGAGTAGAACATATATGCATGTATGGTTATATGTATATATCCCTTGTCCAGAATATGTTAAATTACATAGAAGAAATGTCTACATATATAAATACATATGTAGAACAGAATTCCTGACCTACATCAAGTCATATGCTTTTATTTTTTGACCTACATAAATTCATATACATATGTATATGTATGTATATACATAGGATGATGACAAGAGGATCTATGACATTAAAAAATTATTTTTTCGTTATTATTTTATATGTGAAATATGTATATTGTAAGTAATTTAGCGAATGGTAGTTGGAATATACATTGGTTTTTTTATATTTAACGTTTAGTTAAAGTTTGCATGTAATATTATATTAGCGAAAAGGCCACTAATCCATGAATATATCTGATCCGCTCCTTCTTTATATTAATCAGAACACAGTATAATGCAAGTATACAAAGGATCAAAGAGAGGATACAAAATTTATTATTATAACGACATTACTTGAAGCTAAATTAAGACTTTTCCTCAATTTTTACATTTGCATCTCCTTTAGAATACCAATTACAATAAAGAATAGATCCCAGCAAGTTATTAATAGTAAAAAAAAATATATTAACTCATGAAATAAAGAAATATCAACGGCAAATCAACTATTCGAAATGCCGACGGCAAATCAAAATGCTCTATGATATATGTACAGACATAGATCGCCATAAAAAATTTATATTTTTGAAGAAATAAAGTTTTTGCCTTTTTTCTAATATAATATAAAGCCCAAAGCAATTAACATATAATTTCATTAACAAATGTATATCAATTCGCATTTGAGAGCATATAACAGAGCATTTCGTCAGAGTACAGAAAGTTATATTTCTGAGCATACTTATTACAACTATGCTCACCAATGTTATACGCTAATAGAAAACTCTGTTAATTTCTTTGACAGTGGTGAAAAAAACGCTCATAGCGTTCTGGCTCGTTTGACAGTTTCCACGCTGGTCCGCAATTGAACCTCCTCGTTGATTTACATTATCTGGTTAATTCCTGTGACAGTGGTGAAAAAAACGCTCATAGCGTTCTGGCTTATTTGACAGTTTCCACGCTGGTCCGCAATTGAACCTTCTCGTTGCTCTAAGTTCTCTGTTGTGAGCAACAACAAACATCAAAAAAAGAAAACTGCTAATTTGCAAAACGGTGCGGACTCACCAAATACCTTTGTAGGGAGAAAAGACTATATAATGTTCCTCTGGGCCCGAGTTCGACTCCCAATCTTGCGATTCTTTCTCGCTACTTCCACTACTGCAATGCCCTACTAACAGAAAGAAAAATATAAAATTGTTAATAATTATTAAAACAAAAACCAACAACTGGGCTCTGGGTGCAGGATGCTATAAGGATGGGTAGGGACGTAACGAGGGGAGTGACACTGTCGGCACGACAAAATAACGTACGAAAACAATTGTCCTGCCTGTAATGTCATTTAAGTTTAGCATAATTTCATTCTCATTTTGTTTTATATATGTACATGCTCTCATTTGTAGCATACTCATTTTTGTTCTTATTATTCTCATACCTACACGTATGTATGTTCGAAATGCCTATGTACCACAACTGTTTTTCTTAGTCGCGACTTATGCTGCAACTACCCATCTCACGTACCTTCCGTCCATAGCAACCTATCTGATGAGAGCGTCATGCAAATGAAAAGTTGTCCCCGCTCGCCCACACCGTTAATGACGGTTGTCCCAGAGAAACCAGCAGCGATTTGATTTTTTCCGTAAAACCGGCTCAGCTCATTTCTCGCTCTTTTACAAGGTTGCCAGTATAGACTTTGTAAACTAATATGAAATAAACTAATAACTATTAATATGAAAATGCATAGTTTTTTCAAAAGAAATGAAAACTAAATTCGTAATTAATGATTTATTACCATATAGATCATGTACACGGTGTGTCCCAAAAATAACCGAACTTTTTGGATATAAAATAGTAAAATACACATTATATTATCTTTGAAAGTTATTATTTATTCAAAATAGGTTCCATTTGACTCAACACAACATTTGGAACGATCAACCAGCGCATGCATAGATTTTTTTATGTCATTTATAGAAATGTTCTTCAGTACCTCGGTTACGGCTGCTTCATTTTTTCAATTTTTTTTTTAATTTTTTAAACTTCAATTTCAATTTTTTTTCAAGTTTGACACAAAATTTTATATTTGCTCTTTGTTCCATTTTTTTTGGAACAATTAGCACACTTTTGGTTTTATTGAAATGGCTGTCACTTTTACATCTGTCATCCGACTTACATGAAGTTAGGTGCGTTTGAAAGAGGATGAATGTATATTTTTAATGTTGCAAATTTTCAATACATGGCGCTGTATGTTGTATGATTTAAATATAAAGTTCGGTTATTTTTGGGACACACCGTGTATATTTGTTTGGTGTTTATATTCGAACATATAAATTATGAAATTTGTTGACGAAAATTATAAATTTGTTTAAAAGTATGCAAACATACTGGCTGCTGGCAACATTTCTACGCCGTTCGCAGCGTCGATAATTCGTGTATTTACATCGCTCTCCAGTCGGCTGTTATGGACGTTAGCAATGTAAAATGGGTAGTTGCAGCATTATACATAAATGCGAGTATGTTATGTACAAGCGGTAACAGTCAATGCAGTATCGCATTTCCCCTCCATATGTACTGTTTGTACATATACGTGTATATTTGTTAAATTAACGGAAATATTATTTGCAGAGAAGTTATTTACTCTTTGAAGCCATATACCGCAGTATGTAGATCAGCAGCTGTTGTGAGCGCAGAAGCCTTTAACAAAATTCACTGCGGTAAGTAACTATTTCTTAGTTTATTTCTATTTGCTTGACTTTGTATACTTTTTGTTTAGAAATAAATCAAGTGATTTGTTCAACCTGATTTAAAATTCATTTGCGTTAAATTCGCAAGCGGGTCGACGATTACAACAATAGATAAACAAAATGATACTTATGGTTCTCAGTCGGGTGTGGGTACCCATCTTCGGTTGCTCCTCCGGTGATGTCGTCCACTTCAGCTCCCCACTATACACCCACGCGACACTATCTTACTACAAAAAAATTAGTCTTCGACTGCCTTCTCACTTCTTATTGTCTCGTCTGGCAAAACACTACTTATTTATTATTTGACTATTTTATTTTATTTTTTTCCTAAACCACTGATCGCATGTCTGATCAAAAAGGTGTGCACAATTTCGAAGATTGATAGAATCTGATCCGGCACGCTCTTACGAGCCAGGCCGTAAGCTACGTGTCGAACTTCAGAATTCTCAGGTGAGTGTGTATTGGTGCCGAATTATTTGGCGCCGCCCCCATTACCCAAAGGGACAGGGTTGTATGGCGCTCGCCACCATGGCTCACCAAGTACACTGGGATAATTTTCCCCTCCCAGTATAAAAAGAAAGGTGACACCTCTTTTTACGGAATACCCGCGCAATGTATTCCCTTTCCCTAGTATTTGTTCGTGGAGGAACCGTTTTTTAGGAACACCTCATTTCGAAGACTTATACCACTGGGTAGGAACACACCGAATACAACCGTGCCATCAATTCATGGGCTTAAATTATACAACTATTTGCCGACAGATGTCACTGCCAACGCTTGGGAGTGAAAGGAATGTTAGGCAAAACAAAGGAAATGAACAAACAATCACAAAAGAAGTTTTTTTGCGGCCAGTACGCGGCAACGTTAAGTACTGTGCACTTTGCGGAAGCCATAGCACTGATGTGCTGCTCAGATGGTGAGTGAATATCGGGAGCAGCAAGGGGCGATATCGGCCGATAAGAGTCTCCTTTGTTGGCTGGCTTCCCCGGCTTGAGTAGCGAGACCACCCTGCTCATTTTTCACACGTCGGGTATCTTTAAGGTGGTCGAAGATAAATTGAGGACCTTGGTGAGGATGTCTGCTCCCGCCGGTCCTAGATGTTTTAGCTTATTCCGTCGGGCCGATGGATTTTGAGGTTTTCGACTTCACGATGATCTCCTGACTGAACCTCTTTTTGAAGAAATCAAGCACCGCGCTGGTGTTTGGCAGTTTGCGCATACGGCGGGTTACACGTCGTTTCGCTTTGTCTGCCGAAGGATGCAGTGTAAAGTCGGCTGAAATAGCTCGCGCATCTCTTCGCATTCCCGGGATTGGAGTTACGATGATTGTCGCGCCTAGATGCTAAAACCGCCGCTTCTGTCGGGAAATTGGGGCGAATTTCCGCAATTCGGCCTGCCGGGATAAAGCGAGCGGCAGCGGTCACGACGATCCTGCGGAAGGAACGTTCATCAGAAGTGACGTCTGATGGAGTGGGGAGATCACTGAAGGCGTTCTCGGTGAATTCCGTGAAGCCGGTTCAGTTAGCTTTTTTGTAGTTAACAAATGTCCGATGATCCGCGGAAACAAAGTCGGAAGGTCTGTCAATCAAGATATGTATGGGTAAGTGGTCCGATGCTAATGTCAGTATAGGTCGCCGGACTATACTGTTTATCAGACCAGCACTCGCAATTATTATATCAGGCGAGCTTTGGCAATTACCTTCAACTCTGGTGGGGATGTTATCGTTCATTGTGCAAAATGTCGAATCGTCTATCTGTTCCGCCGGCTCCATACCTCTACGGTCTACTAGAATGCCAAAAATCGTTATGCGCGTTAAAGCCACCCAAAACCAAACGGCTTCGGCTCTTTCACACCTATATCAGGGCTATATCCAACTGGGCAACTCGTAACAGGAGAAATGTATATATTAAATATTTCGAGCTCGGCATCACCTGACCGGGTAGCTACGCCCTGACATTCTAGGGTAGTATCGATATCGCCGTCGATAAGCCGATACTGCACGGTGTTGTGTAGGATGAAGGCTGGTGCACAGGCCAAAGCACGTCCGAAAATGGCACCTGCCATAGGATTAGTTGCATCTGACTGATGTCATGTTCCGACGCACTATGGTCTGTAGTATGCGGTGGACTAAGCGCTGCTGGGTGGCCCTAGCACGGGAAGAGGAAGAAGAGCTGTTTGTGGGTAAGGGTGGGGATTTGAGGGAGTCATGCTGCGGGGAGCCCCGTTAGGCCGTAGAAGTATCTTGGTTACCCGAAGTGGGTAGAGGAGCTGAAGGCACTGCCGTGAAGGCTGGGGGCGCTGGCAGCATGAGGCTACGTAACTTGTGGACCACTCCCGATGGGTCGCAAGTCCTGAGCAGACTTTAAGATGACTCTAACCATTGCAATGGTTACATTTAACCGAGGTGGAGTCTTTTATGGCACACGCAGCAGAAATAATCCGTCGGACAAAATTAAAATAATGTTACATGTTGACCTAAACGTCGAAAGGGTGTCAGCCCTTGGCCGGATGAAATCCGGGTCAACTCCGAAGCGTAGAACCGGCTGTCTTGAGAGTTTTTTTTATGTTTTTTTTTTAGAGTTTCTTGTCTTTTCACCTAAAACATTAAGTGTTTATATGTAATAAAACAAAAGTTGAAAATACATATTTATTTATACTCAATTTAATTTTTATATTTTGGTGTGCTTAAAGTCAATATTCTTTCAGTTGTATGTACAACTTTGCAAAATAAAATAGTTATTGCAAAGCATGTCACCATTTCTTAGATCCCTACCATGGCGCCGTGTAATTTGATAACAGCCCGATAATCATTGTATGAGAGCGCCCCTTCTACAGATTTTGACTGTATGCGTTTTAGTTTTTGCAACAACTCTGAATTCGATTCCGACATTTGAATACAATCGTCTAAATAGCGCATTGCTTCGCGAGACCAAAATACCGAAGGTCCCTTTGATGGTGCGCGTTTGACGATAGCTGAGTTATTGATCCGATTGTGAGGACCTCCAGTTAATGCAGTTGTATTATTAACTTTTAAATATGTCAACGCTCCCTGACGATTGAAACCCCCTTCTTTGGCCTTTGTTATGGTTGTGTATTTTTTTTCTGGGTTAAGGAAAGGAGGGACCGCTGAATTGTGTTTCTTATTTGCGGTAGATGTATTCGATTTCTCTTTTGTGACAACTGTTTCTAATGTAATGCGAGTATGTGTTGCGCTGGGTGTTACATTCTTTGCCTTCGATATATATTGCTGGGGTAATAGCGATGATTGACCAAAATATTGATGTTTACCAGCCAATTTAACTTTAGGATGATAAGGAGAATTAGGTATGTTGCTGTCAGATTTCTTAGTCATTGTTGCGTTGTTGACATGTTGCGTTGACATCATTGTTGTTGGTTGCTCGAGCCTTGATTTCTGCTCAACTGTTAGGCTTGTATCAAGTATTTTTTGCCCCAGTAATAATGGATCAATACTTACAATCGCTTTTTGAGTTTTTGACAAATTATTGTAAGCTTTAATAAGTTCGGGATAATTATCATGTCGATATGAAGTAAAGATTACCTTTGAGTGACAGTCAATCTCTTCACGTAGCGACTGCGGGACCACATTATCAATTTGATAATCACTAATAAGGGATTTCAAGTTATCCAAAAGTCTACTCAAATGCTTGTCGCCATCGCAGAGGCCAGCTTGTCCCAGTAAAATCATATTAAGCAAACGGCGATTTTTTTCTGCTAATTTCATATTCGATTTGGTATTCGTTCTTTCCAAACTTTTAATGCGCTGTTGTAAATCATTTACATCGCCTAAATCGCCCTGTAACTGGGAAATACTTTCACGAAGAAAACGAATTAAGGCATCTACACGTTTTGGTACCTTAATACCGTTTGATTGTTTATCATTCATTTCATTCATTAATTCATTACATTTAACAAGTAAGACTTTGTGAAATGTATCTTGGTCGTTGGGAAATCCAAATATGACCAATACATGTCCGACAGAGGTCCAGTCGAGTCTTGCTTTAACGTTACAATCTTTGGATTTTTGAACTAAAAAGTTGTGACCCTCTGGCGACAACAAATAGTTACTATGGAAATTGGTGAGATATATTTTCGCTTCACATGCTTTATTAAGCGATTCTTCTTCTTTCTCTTCTCCAATATCGTCGTCGGAGTATGCAGCAACGAAACGTCGAGATATTCCAGCTTGAGGGTCAAAATCTGGATTGTCGTTCACGTTAACGGCATTGATCCTTGATAATGGTATAAAATCGGGCAGAGGTTCGATTTGACGTACTTGATTTGCTGCTGGTGTTTGGTTAACTAGTAAATTTGTAGATATTAGCTCACCTTCGGTTTCTTCATCTGCCATCGCAGGTTGATCCCTGCTGACATCACTTCGAGAGACTTCAAAGTGGTCTGAAAAACTATAATTTGAGTCAGAATCCGCTGTTAAACAATCTTTGTTTTGAATCGATTGTTGGGAAGTGATTGTTGTAGAAATATCATTAGGTACTTTGAAGTTATTTTCAATTATAAGTTTTTTGTCTCCGATTTCAAAATCTGCTGTTTTATATGTATCGCTTTCATTAGTTACCTCTTCAGCTAAGGAATTTCGTCGTCCATGTGAGGTATCTTCTATTGATAGCACACTACCACTTACTTCTTGTACCTGAATTAAATAATTTCAGAAATTTTCTCCATTTATCTTAACCACTATTATTTATACCTGATTTGGACCTTTTTTTCCTGTAACAATCTCACAATTTGTAACATCAGCGGGTTGTATACCTTCTCTTGCACTAGGGCAATATAAATTCGGCTTATACTGCACTATGCCACTTCGAGCTTGCTTTGCAGGTTTTTCGGGTGGTGAAAAATAATTACTTGGCCTTTTGCGTTTTAGCAAACTGCCTAAACCAACTGATTTCATAAAACGGGCATAATAGCCGTTGAATCCACTTTTCTCAGCCATGCGAAAAATAACTGCGTCCCGGGGTCTGTAAAGCAAGTTAAGAGCAAGTCCAATACATGGAGATTTAAACGATATATCGTTGTATGACTTTTGATGCGACTTTACATGACTGACAATAACTGGATATTCCATAAAACGTACAGCACTGCGACATGTGTCGGACAAATGGCCGTTTCCACCACATATGCAACACATTTTTCGCTTATTAAACTCCAAACGGCAATCGGGATGAGCATTTGGTTGTGTCTATGTAATTAATATTTTTGATTTTGAAATATGTTATCAAGTCTTTTAAATTTTTAAAACTTACCGTGGAATGGTAACGACGCCATTTATCTGGACAAAGATTAATCGAATGACCACGAACTTTGCAAATGGGACAAATAAGTCGGTTTTGGAATGTGCACGCATTGCAACCTTTTGTATACACTTGAGTTTTATTACCACACTGAAAATATACATAGGACTGATCATAAGTATATTACCATCTAATTAAGCAAATCAACTTACTCTAAGGCACATCGTATTTGGACAACGTGGCTCGAAATGACCACATTCTCCACACATGTAACATACAGGTGTTTTTTTAGGTCGCCTACATTTAGCACGAGTATGTCCAAATTCACAGCAGTTAAAGCATTTTAAATTGCTATACGGACGCGTTTTCGGAAACCTGTCTTCAGTAGAAATTTTCCATAATTTGCGGTCCTCTGCAAATATTCAAATAATGAAAAATGATATTGGTTTGAACGTTTAATACATTTATTACAATTTCTTCCTGCAAACATTTATTTTGAAGGGTATTTATTTATATCATTTAAATATGACTTTTACTTACTTTCCATTAAATTTTGTGCTCCAACCAGCGTAAATCGCTCACCGTGCCAAGATGAATTATAAAATTTTATCATTTCCTCATTCCAACCTATACCACCAGAACTAGCATTGCGGTCATTATAAACAATGTGTCGAATGGGCAAAACGTTTCGGTTATCAGTATATTCTACTACATTTATTATAGGTGCTGCCTGATTTAGAACTTCAACATCATCATCTGAACAACTTTCGGCATCCTTTGATGGCATTTCCACTTCTGGTTCAGACAAATTATCAATAGAAGCAAAAATTCTGTCTAATCCAGTCATGGCCTCGCCTGGCACAGCTTCTGATTGATATTGCACAGATCGTAGACTTTTTTTCTCAATTTCAACCATTCGTGGAGTTTCTGATATTGATTTACTTTCTTGAACAAGTAATTTGTTTTCATCATTTACATCATTTTCACCATGATTTCCTTCATTAATATTTTCTTCCATTTCTTTGTTTGGCACATCTTTACATACTTGTACTAAGCTATTCAATGTAGCTATAAATTCTGTGTCAGACATGTTGCCCGTCCTATCATCAGCACTAGTTAAAACTCTGCGAAGATTTAAAGATTGTGAACGTGTCCGCTTTGTACTGCAACGTTCGACAGCCGAGCCACGTAAAATAAATGGAACTGAAGTAGTAGGCACGCCATGACTTTCATCATCTGTGCTTGCATAGCTTTTACGTCCTTCAGAACTGCGGTTACAACTAGAATTTCTTCGTTTAGTAAATCGCTTAATCTTTTGGTTAGATGGAGTTTTTTGTACTTCATCGGCTTCGGAACTACTACAAATAGCATTCACTATTGTTCTTACGCACCTTTTACCTTTAGAGTATACACTATCTGCTACATCAGATTCGCTTTCATAAACGTCTAAAGCTCTGAATTCCGTTTGTTCTACACGATATTTCTCCCGCTGATCCAATGAATTGGAACACAGATTTCCTTTTAAACTGATTGAATATGATAAAGGCACAGAAAACTCAGCTGTACACATTACATCCTCAGTTGACGAAGCATTTGATGCAATCCGATGCTTGTTTACGTTATCAGGTTGAAATTTTGATGTGTGTATCAGGCTGTCCACGTCTGCTGTTAAAAGGACTAAGTCTTGGTCATCCGCAATAAAACTTTCTTCTAATAACCGGCAGCGATCCGACTGTCCAATAAAGTCATCTGATGATAATACAGAGCAAGGTGATGTACACCGACTAATCGCAAGATCAGTACGCTTTTCGTTTGTCTCGCAAGGGGTATTATTATGGGCGTCAGTTGGTTTTAAGAAGTCGATCGGATTTTGTTTGCTATCTAATGCAATGTCAGAGGCATCCATTGCATTTTCTTCTTCGAGTTGGGGTCTGCTCGACTCAAATCGATTATCCTCGTTGTCACTGTCTGAAACTGTGATAGTAGGTGGTGGCTTTGCTGGTATTAAAACTACATCATTATCAGAACTATTGACGCTACCTTCTTCGTTAGATGAAGAATCAAGCACAATGGTTTGTTCTTGATATAGTTCTTTGCGTTTTTTGTTTCGAACCCTTTTAGACTTTTGTTTTTTTGCTCTTACTTTTAAGACTTTTTGTAATTTATTTTCCTGTAGTTCAAATGGTCCATTTCGAGCAACGTGTTGAATATATTTTTTCTTACTCAATTTTTTTTCCGAAGTTAATATGACGGCAGCGGGGTTTATGCGCAGATCCCTACTTGTAGTAATTTTATCTTTTTTTTGTGGTTCTTTTAATTCATCTTTGATATTTTCAACACTTTGTGTTTCTTTTTCTGACGAAAATTCCTCACCGTGAACTTGTAGACTTCCATCGGTCATCGGTATTTTTACTGAAAGAAAAGTTAAATAAATATTGAATCTATTCCTTCTTCTTGTATACCACCATCACTGATTTTACTTAAGTTTTGAGTTTTTCCATAGCTTGTTGCGGATTTAGATAGTGCATTAGTTATTTCAGAGGTTCTTACGTTCTTTCCCCAGTAACGCTTACCGGAAACGGTTAAAGAATTGACATGTCGATTTACGATGCTTTTTTCAGTAACAATGCGTTCTGCAGGTTCTGCAGACTTTCCTTCATTTTTTTGGCTTTGGTGACCAACTTGGTAAATCTTTGTCAAGTCTGCCGTTGTTGATTCGAGAATCCCATGATGTATTTGACTATAAAGCCTAGACTCCAGCTCATTGAAATCCTCAGCTTCTATATCAACCTACGAAATTTAATATAATTTAAGCATGAGGAAAGTGTTAATAAATGTACACGTGTTTTCAAAATCTTATATTTATTACCTCTTCCATTTGTACACAGCTTAATTTCGGTCATTGAAATATCGAAATGTTAGATTCAATGTTACATAGATTTTTGCCACTATTTCCTTAATTTTCCAGACAGATATATTTCCTTATTATTCTCCTATTTTGCTCGTGTACTGAACAGTGTTGGATATCGTAATTACTGGGAGTTGCCATATTTTACATTAAAAGAAGTATTTAAAAAAAATTTTCACGTAAAAACTTAAACAATGACATATAAAATTAAATTCCATAATAAATAACAGAATTATGTGAACTGAGTATACCAAAAAATTGTTATTGACGACAAAGCAAATAAAATCTATAGAACTGGAATAAACGATTATGAAAATCAAGGGATTAATTATATTTTATTTCTTTCTCTTAAATTACTTTGATCTTCTTTAAAGTATCAAAAAATAAATAAGTTAATACCATCTCAGAATGGGCAATTAATATATTTTTACTTTTAGATTCATAATGTTGTTGTTGTTTTAGCTGCTTAGATTCATAATAATGTGATGATTTTGTTAAGTACACCTCGATTATTTCCAAAAATCCTTCGAGTTCGATCATTGGATTTTTAAATAAAAGTCACTAAATTGTTTGTACAATTTCTTAATTGTAAAGAACTTAACCAACGTTTATTTATTACTCAATAACTAACAATTTCCCTTACTATACAATCCGACTTATATTTCATCTTTTACTTTGTACTGATGTTGTCACGAACGAGTTCACTTTGTAATTGACTCCTCACTGTGTTGGACGCTCTCTTATATACCCAATGGATGGTGCTCGTACTCATTTCTAGAAATTTCTGGCTTATACGATTTACAGAATATTGCATACCCGCGGTCGCCTCTTGCTCCTTGTTCCACTCGAAAGTTAAATTTTTTCTGTTGACCTCGTGGAGGCAATTAGCAACGCTGGCGAAACTCGGAACGAATCTTCGATAGTAAGTACAAATCCCAAGAAAACTCCGTGACTCAAGCAAAATCCTAAGGCGTTTGGCAAATCCTTCTATCTTTTCCTTTGCGGCGTTACTTGATGTCTTCAGTAATTCACCTTGTTCTTGAATATTGAGCTTTTTTAAGAACTTAGTTTCTTTATCAAATCTTTCGTTTTCACAAGTACTACCGGAGAACTCCATGAACTTGCCAATGGTTCGATAACACCATTCTCGCACATTTTTTTTTTTTTTTTGTTGTTATTTGGCTCACAACTTAACGATTGGCCAGTGGAACATTTCAAGGAGCCTGATGAATCGGTCATGGCTGGTTTATTGCCATCTTTGGTTCGATTGTCCTTATGCTGGTGCTTGCCTTCCAACACTTCCGTCCATGCATTTATGTCTTTCCCCATGTCCATGTCCCATGTGTACTCGAACTGGAATACATTTATTCATTTGCGTCTTTGCCAGGGTTTTACCAATGTTGTTGTTGTTGTGTTGTTGTTGTTGTAGCGGCTTCGGGTTTTACCAATAAATAAGTCCGGTGTAAAATTTTTGTGCTGCTTCAACAACTCACAATTTGTTTGTCACACAATCTTCATCATTACTGCTGTATGAGCCATTGTATCCAAAGTTATTAAGCGTTCTAGTTTAACGAATGAGAAAATGCTGGCCTGTCTCTTGCCCGTCTTGTATTCCCGTGCGAAAGACCAGACTTTCCACGAGTGTACCACTTCCCGGCACTGGTGTTTTACCAGTTTCAGCGCTGTAAATTTTCTCCTCGAAGAATTTCAGTTTTTCCAGGATCTGATCACTTCTGGACTTTCCACCTCTACACGATTCGCTTTGTAGGTCGGGGGACAGTTTCAGCAAACGTGGATTTTAGGTTCGAATATGTCTCCCGCTTTGTGTATATATCTTTTAATCCGCTGATGAACTTTTGGATATTGATTCTCTCAAGGTTCTCACCAGATGAGTACCTAATGGCTTGATGAGCCAATCTCCCAATTTCGGAATCAAATTACTGAAGAGATTCGTTGGGTTTTTGATTGGGATTCTCCAGCTCCATCTGGTACATTTGCCTCTTGTACTCATTACCATAGCGTCTTTCTACTGCTCATATCAAGGTGTCATAATTATCTACCTCACAGTCGAGAGTTGTCTGCAAAATTACAGCCGCAGGTGCTTTCAACGCAGCGAATAAGGCAGCGGATTTTTCCTCAATACTTCAGTTATTTGCTGTAGCCTGGAAATGGAGCTTTTCGAACTGGGGCTTAAAGGCCTGAAATAGAATGTGTTCATCGAAGTGGTTGGGCGAATGAACTACAAGTCCTGAAATCGACCTTCCAAATCGTTAACTTTGGTCTAAATTTTTCAATTAGTTTCTCAATTTTATCTTCACGTTCCTCGAATTTATCCTGCCCCCCTTTGAGCTCTGCGCAGTCTTTGACCTAACTATCTTGAAGCTGTATGAGCTGCGATGAGATACGGGCTTCTTGGTATTATAGTTGTGAAGTAATGTTTGTTTTCTGTATTTCCATTTTGTGGGACATTCGGGCATCCTTTCTTGCAGTTATGGTGAAATGTTGGCCTTCTGGTCTTGCAACTATGATGAAATGTTGGCCTTCTGATCTTGCAGCTGTGATGAAATGTTGGCATTCATTTGTGACATTGCAGCCAATAGTGCATTTATGTCCAAGACAGTAGATGAAATGGAGCCTTTTCTTCAACCTTAGCTGATGGCTGCTCCAAATTCTTCGCAATATCAACAGCCTCCTCTTTATATAAATCCTTTGTGGATGTGTCTCCGTATCCGCTAGTACTTGTGAAAAAGAAAGATGGTCAGCTGCCGTTCTGCATAGAGAGCGATTATTGGCAAGTGAAAGTAAGTAAGGAAGAAAAGGAGAATTGGCCTTTGACAGCTGACCGTGATGTCCTTTGGATCATGCAGCGTTCCTGATACTTTTGAAAGATTAATGGACCATGTGATCTAGGGATTACGAGTTTTGCCAGCGTTGCTAATTGCTTCCATTAGCTCACCAGGAAAAATAGAGCTTTCAAGTGGAACGAGGAGCAACAAGAGGCCTTCCAAGCTCTGTAGGAATATCTGTACATTACGCCTATGTTAGCATACCCGGTTCCAGGTGCAACATTTATTCTGGATACGGATACTAGTGGATAGGAAGCCTACTTTCACAGATAATTAATGAGCTACAGAAGGCACGGACTGGAGATGGGCCGACGGCCAAGTAAAGAGTGAATGTCAGAGTATGAGAAAACGAAAGATGGCCAGTGCTCCCGCAAATTCCGGAGGGCACCTTGGAATTACGAAAACCTTGGAGAAGACAAAGAGTGGTTCTATTGGGCTGATTGCCGTCAATAGGTCACGGAATGGAATGCAAGCTGCAAGGAGTGTATTGCCGCAAACGGATCGAAATCTAGAAGGTATGGACAGATGAGAACATAGTTCACGTGCTTCATATGAACGAGTTGCTATGGATGTAGCTGACTCATTCTCTACGAGCAAACTAGGAATCAAGTATGTTTTTGTGGTTATGGACTACTTTAACAAATCGCCGGATTTCTACCCAATTCCAAACCAGGAAGCCAGAACTGTGGCACCTAAGAACTGCATTTTAGCCAAGGAAGGAACTTCGAATCGGCGATATTCCAAGAGATATGCCAGATACTGGGTATTCGAAAAACCCGAACGACAGCTCAAGATGAATGAGATACCCACATACCACTGTTCCTGATGGAATATTGGTCCGCGGTGCACGAAACAACGGATAGAACACCAGCAAGGATACTCTTCGGTAGCGGACTTCGGTTGGCTAGTGATTTAAAATTTGGATTAAATGGTGATGCGAGAAAAATTGTGAAGGAAGCGTCTAACGTCTTAGAGGAAGAGCTGGGAGAGCCACTTGCTCTTGTGAGATAGCGAACTCAAATTATGATTGACAAGATGAAGGTTAGGTATAATAACGCGATGAACACCGAAGGTTTTGAAGATGGTGATTTAATATTGCTAAATCCACAACGGAAGAAAGGTCCCCGAAACTTCAATGGAAGCGAAGTGTATCGAATCCGAACTGTTGAAAGGCCAAGAAACAAAATTAAAATTGGTCCACTTGGAAGGGCTGGCAGTGTTTGAAGCAGACTTAGGTGGAGGGCAGTGTGGAGCGGCCAACTCAAGTCAGTTCAGTTATGAAGTAAAAATAGTGAAAGTTATAAAATAAGGGGTCGTGTATAGTAAAGAGAATTGTGATTTATTAAGTAATAAATAAAGATTTATTTCTTTACATTTATTTCGAGGCTTAATAAGCAGCAATATTATGTATTACTTACAAGTTTATATTGCGAAATGGTACCAGCAAAAATAATTTGAATCTTTATTATCTAGAGCAACGAGAACCTTGTTAGCCATCTAGAGCTGCACGCAAGTAATGGATGGCTATATAAGAGCGAAGCGCGCATTGTTTGTATATTTCGTTGTGTAGAGAACTCGTTAGTGACAATACTGGCGTAAAGTGAAGCAGAGCAAGCTATGTGTTTGCAGTCACCATAAGGGTGACAGGTCTTGGTTGAATAAAATCTGATGCGTAGAGCTGGCTGCCGTGGGAGTCGCTCTTCTGCATTCAATGAGACTCCGTATGACACTCATCACTTTTTTGATACTAATCACTTCTTTGATGCCTTTAAATCTACTCATCTAACCTACCGTCCCTATGACTTAGACGAACAGGGAAATAAAGTGTGTGTTTAATTGACGAAAATCATTACAATTTACCTCCTGTCATGAACATGAATATTCTGTTAGATACATTTAAGCAAATAAATGCCGAGAAGATTTCACAAAAGATGGAAGAGCAGATTATAGACGACAAAAAGCAAGTGCAACAGCGGGAGAAGATATCATTCTCATCCAATAGAGTAACAGAATAATTTGGTTAGAGACAATGAAGTCATGAAAGAGAGACAGGATGAGTCGAAAGAAATTCAGAAGAGCATCTCCAGAAACTTCAGTTGAAACACCGCAACAATATTCCAAAGGTGAAAACATCATTCTTCGATGGTGCAATTATTTTTCAAGTTAACAATTTTCAATTCGAGAATGCGGCTTCAACAAACAAAGGGAGTATAGAAGAGAAAACTGCTGCTCTGACTGAACCTGCAGCGGAAATTCTGCTAAAAGTTCCCGAATATTAGAGGGATAACTATGAGCCAATAATAAAAGAGAGTGGCTCTGAAGAACACGCCAAAACGGTAAAAATCCAGAGATGTATGAACGACATACGAGACACAAGCACGAATTGTATGGCCTACGGTAATCCTAAGTCGTCATTTGCTGGAACCGAGTTATAAGCCCTAACCCAAGAAACCGCAGTCCTGTATTAAGAGAATTGGAATTTGGTGAAAAGTCCAGATGTGATGAAAGAGGTGCTAGAAACTCTGAAAATCTTCACTTGTGGAATATTCATTAGCAAGAGCTCGTGTTAGCCTTTAATAAGATGCATCAGATTCTTTCATTTGATCTGACTTATTTACTAGGGAGGTAAATTCATTACCCGGATCCAAGTTGAGAACATTAACTGGTGTGGACTCCCAGGTTGTGTGAGATTTAGACTAAGAGAATGAAGATTGTGGGGAAAACAAAGTTGTGGGTTGTCGAAGCAATTCAAAATTCTACACCGGAAGTACCTATTGGCAAAAGCAATCGCTATGATACAAAAAGATGGCCGCATTCCAGTTAGAATTCTTATTGATTTTACTATATAAAGAGATATTTTATCGGAAGTGAGTGAAAGTGCAGTGATTGAACCAGTCCACTGAATACTCCGGTAGAGCTTGTGATGAAGAAAGATGCCGTTTCACGGTAATGCACTTTGGCTTGTGTAATGTCCCTGCCCCTGCCACCTTCGAAAGATTAATGGACCACTTGGAATGAAAAATGTTGTTTGTTTGACTCAATAATTATAGGTAAAAATTTTAAAGAACAGAAGATGTTTGCACTGTAGAGGAAAATATTGAAGTTTCCTAGTGTTATGCACAAAATACAGTTAGCTCGTTCGTTAAATAGAACAAGGTATTAGAGTTGCTTACTATAGTCGAACGATTGGTAAGCCAGAAAAAATACTGTGTAACTCGGGGAGAAGATTTAGCTTTGGTAGAGTGCTTTAAGCATTTTCACACATACATATGTACCTTTATTGACAGCGATTCCAAGCTCGTACAGATAACGTAGCTCTCAAATTTTTACTGGAGCTAGAAGAACAGCTAGCTCGGTGGATTTAGAGACTTTTCTTTGACAGAATCGATAGCTAAGGTTAAAGAATAAATAATAGATATTCGGCTAATGGCTACCACAAGAAGAAGGGTGGGAGACAAGGCAATTATGGAAATGTCAGCAGCAAGATCTGCAATATATATTAGGTAAAGTAAAATTTTGTTCGGTTTTTATCTAAGAGATGGCGTTATTGTCCATAGTATTAGTGTTACGTGTCGCATCATGTCATACTATACGACACTGAAAACGTGTTTATTCGCGCTAAAAGTTTGTCTTCGACAGTTTTTCGATTGATTGACTCAGTATGTTGTGAGCGCTCGTCAAAGATGGATACCAGCAAAGAGAAAATTCGCTATATTTTACAATTTTTCTTCGATCAAGGCGGGAAAAGCAGCCAAAGCGGCTGAAAAAATTAATTTAGTTTATGGGCCCGATACTGTAAACGAACGCGTAGCACAAAAGTGGTTTGCTAGGTTCCGTTCCGGTAATTTCGATGTCAAAGATTCACCACGCGTCGGGAGGCCTGTCGTCGAAAATTTCGATAAAGTCATGGAAATAGTGGAAGTAGACCGTCACATGAGCACTTATTTAATTGCTGAGGAACTAAAGATAAGCCAGAAAACCGTTTGGAACCATTTGCATAAAAAAAAACCAAACGAACTATTTACTTTATCTAATACCTCATCCTTTTCACTATCTGCAGAGACAATCTGAATAGCTTCTTCAATACATTCTAATATTTCCTGAACTAATTCAACTTCATCTGCAAACTCTATTTTCTGAAATATTAATAATTCGATATACCTATTATATATTCGCATAGGCATATATGTTTGTATGCACATATAAATATTGTAGTAAAAACCCAAAATTCAATTTGAAGTTTAAGGCAGCAGCAATCAGTCAAATCAGTTCAAAGAGAAACACAAAATAAAAGGAAATGTCAAAATCGACAGAGACGAATAGAAACACAAAACGTGTCGAATGAGCACAGCTATACGATGCGCTGCCTCCTTCGTCGTGGCCCTCTCCCCAACAAACTAGTGTTTCGTCCAGAGTATAGAGGAGTATGGAAACTATCAGCTGTTTTACGAAATCTTATAACAGCTGATAGGGGTCTACATATTTGACAAGGGTATCTTGGGGTTGAATATAGGTTTTGACAGCCAGCATGGTGAAATTTCTAAGGGCACAAGGTTTTTTAACATCTTAAAAAAAATTTGCTCAAAAATGTCCACTAAGATAATGTATTTTATATATTTTCGATAGTAAATTTGCTCAAAAATGTCCCTAAGATAATGTGTTTTATATTTTTTCGATGGTAAATATTCAAATATTTATGATTTTTTTTTTACATTTTTTCTATGAGCATTTTTATTTAAATAGTACTTGTTAAGAAATTCACCAAGAAAAATAGTAGTATGCCAATAAGCAACCTTGTCGGGGTGAATTTAACATATTCATAATATTTCAACGAATTTCATAAATGCTGGCAAAAATGTACGAAGAAAGTTCTATTGCTAATTATTTATTAATATTTTAAAATACAATGAAGATGTTTAAAGTGTACATACGAGTACAATAATCGTACGAATGTATGTACTTACATATGTATATATCTATATACGTGTATGTAAATATAATACTGAAAAATGGTTAGTTAAATAATATACTAAATTATTTAAATAATTGATCATTAATATTCCAGGGTGAAATAGTCAAATAAATTCGCCAAGGCGAAGCACAAGTTGCGAATGTCTACTAGGAGTTATATTACAGGGCTAAAAATGATTGATTTTGAATGATGTCCAAAAATGATGGAGTTTTTGGCTAAATAGATGTATTCGGTGATTTTCTTCTCATTTAAAGTGAGGGTAAGCTGAATTTTGAAATTGTTTTATTATTATTAACATTTAAAGTTGCACTAAAATTACTAACAAACACATTACATACGAATGCAAGGTTAAAACAATGTTGCCATACTGTGCAAGACATATATTTTTTAGATTTATTGCATCGAACAAGACCTAAAATAAATAATATTCGAGTATTTTTAATAAAACGACGTCGAAAATACATAATATTCACGTATATATAAAAATATAATACATAAAAAATAAAAATACGTTAATGATATGTACTTTCGTTCTTGTTTCTGTAAAAATGTGTTAGTTATTCATTTTCGTCCTGGTTCATTTTAAAACATCGGAAAAATAAACTGGACCGGACGCACGCAATGCTATTTTTTAGATTTCTTTCACAGTATGACAACATCTTTTTAACCGTATATTTGTATGTAATGTGTGTGTTAGTAATTTTAGTGCAACTTTAAACGTTCATAATAATAAAACTATCATTTTTGGACAGTTTTAGCAAAAGCCGCTGTCCTGTATGATTACCTCTTAGGGCTGTTTTCACCATCTCCGGTTAAGCACTTAATCATAACTTAATCGGAAGGTTGCATGAAATTCGTTTTCACAATGTCCGGTTAAGGCGCATCTGTCAATTAAGTTGTGGTTAACTTAACGCCAACATTGAGTGGCGATTAGCTCTTAACCAGAAGATAATTTGACAACTACAAATAGTAAAATAATAAATAATAACTTTAAAATAAATTTAATTAATTTATTTGATTTTTCAGGAATAAAGCAGCGGAAATTTTTGCTTTTAACACTACGTTTTTAGGCATTGGGTAGTTTTTTAAATTGTGTTGCGGGTTTGTGCGGAATAAAAGGGGCGACTGTTAGTCGGGTGGTAAATAGTGTCCTTTGCTCTAAAGGCACTTGCCTAATCATTCATCAGAATGCCGAAATTGAGAGCACATTTCACCGAATAGCGAAGTTTCCAAAGGTGTTGTGGTGTTTAGATTGCACTCATGTCAAAATCCAATCACCTGGTGAAGAATATGCCGAAAATTTTCGAAGCAAAGAGGGTACTTGCAAAATAGAAATAATGGACTTTGTATGACGATGACCTGCCTCTGGACACGAGGCATTATTTTTAATAGTAGCTGCCTGAATCACCGGTTTGAGCAAAACGAATTTAAGACTTCTTGCGCTGAACGTCTTTACAATGAATCTCAAATCCGTACTCGAAATTACATATCAGAGAGCACTGCATTTAGAGTTTCGCAACTATGAACATCACTGTTGCCTGTAGAGTGTTGCACAATTTTGCTGTCCAAATTGACTCTAATTTGGATGAGATAGAAGTTTAAGCGAATGAACCAGCAGAAACATCAGTCGATGCCGACGAACACAAAGCTGAGGTGCAAGAAAACCATATACATATATTACGTACATTTAATGCATGTAATTTAAAACCATCAAATTCCTTTTTTCCAAAATAAGATATGTGGAATAATTTTCATTAAATTACAATTTTTTTCCCATAACCAAAAAATAAAATTAAAAAAAGTTAAAGGGAAAACGGAAGATCTTAAAAATTACTCAACCATATCGTGTGTGCAAATACCAGCTGTCATGCAGTTGTGATGTGTTCACAACGCAAATTTTTGTGAATTTACATTAAAATATTCACAATGATCAAACTAACCAGAAGTTAAGTAACCAGAACTTGGTGAAAACGAAAGTGTCACATTAGCCTATCTAGCCGGTTAAAGGTTGAATTAATCGGATATTGTGAAAATGGGCCTTAAAGTTCCGACTGTTCGGCTCAATTTGGAGCAAATATTAAGCACTTAATCATATCAAACATTAAGCACTTAATCATAACTTAATCGGAAGGTAGCATAAAATTCGTCTTCACAATGTCCGGTTAAGGCGCATCTGTCAATTAAGTTGGGATTAACTTAACGCCAATATTTGACAGCTACAAATAGTAAAATAATAAATTCAATTGTATTCCGGTGTTAACTTAAAAAAAAATATATTTAATTACAGAAAAGTGAAAAGCACTGATTGCCCCGCTGAAAGGTTTGTGAAAGTAATGTGCTTTGACTAAATAAATATTTTTGATAATTATTTTTTTTTTATTTTACAGTAATAAGGCAGCGGAGATTTTGCTTTTATGCATTGGGAAGTGTTTAATTTATGTTGCTGGAATAAGAGTTGCGATTGCCAGTCGGGTGGTAAATAATATCCATTGCTGTAGCAGCACTTGTCCATTCATTCATCAGAAACAAATAGAAAAAAGCAGGAAAATTGAGAGCACAATACGACATTTCAGAATCCAATCACCTGGTGAAGAAAATATTTTCGAAGATGAAAAGTGTACTTGCAAAATAGAAATAACGGACTTTGTCTGCAGGTGCCTTGGTTCTGGACATCACAACATTATTTTTTAATTATAGTTGTCCGAACCACTGGTTAAAGTAAAACGAATTTAGGGACTGAACTTTTACATCGCAATCTTCGCGCTGAACGGCTTTACAATGAATCCCAAATCCGTACTCGAAATTACATGGAGAGGAGTATGGAAACGCCGTTTTCCAGTGCTATCCCTGTATTTAGAGTTTTGCTCAGCACAACTATGAACATCATTGTTGCCTGTAGTGTGTTGCACAATATTGCCATCCAGAATGACTCTGATTTGAACGAAATAGAAGGTCAAGCGCATGAACCAGCATAAACATCCGTTGGTGCCGACGAAAACACACTATTTCATACGTTTTATACATGTATTTTAAAGCCCTTTTTTCTAAATAAAAATATATGAAATGAATTTCATTAAATTACAATTTATTTTTTTTTTTATCTATAACGTAAATGTAAACAAATATCGGCTGTCATGCAGTTTTCACATCGCAAATTTATGTGAATTCACCTTAAAATATTTACAATGATTAAACTAACCAGAAGTTAAGTAACCAGAACTTGGTGAAAACGAAAGTGTCACATCAGCCTATCTGGCGGTTAGCTATCCTCCGGTTAAGTTAATCGGACATTATGAAAACGACCCGGGCGAATGATCTAAAATATGATAAATGATATTGAACACGAGAATGGTGCATTTTAGTTAGGTGGAGAAATAGATCAAGCGGACAGTGCTATGAAACACACTTGCCATTACTCTTTTGTGCATTGGTATGTAGGAAATAAAAGGAAGAAGGTGGATTCAGGGACAAACGAGAGTGCTTAGATACATTAGATAGTGACTATGAGCGGATGGTGGCAACGTTGATGATAAACTTTAAATTACTTTCACTAAAAAAAATGGAAAATTAATTTAAATAAAAATTAAGTTAAATTTTCTAAATGCGGTCGCCCCTCGGCAGGGAATGTCCACCCCTACGAGTGTATTCTGGACATGAAATAAAAGGCTCCTCATAAAAAACCATCAGCCGTTCGGAGGCGGCTTAGTATAAACTGTAGGTCCCTCCATTTGTTGGGAAAAAATCAATACGCGAAACCACAAATTGGAGGAGGAGCTCGGCCGAAAAATCGCTTCAGCGGTTATAAAGCGCCAATTATATATATATAAAAAAAATTAAATGTTTTTGATACTTATTTCAATAAAAAATAGTTACTTGTATTTTTATGTATTAGTATTAGTATTTCTCGTTTAACTCATCAATAAAACGTTAAAACAGATTGTACTATTTTTTATTAACAAATATCACATGTTAATATATGAAATTTTCAATTTATTATAAAATCCAATCTTCCTTCAATTCTACCCACAAATTTTAAAAATAAAAAATCTCCAACATATGCTAATAGTAAGAAGTAAGGGAAAGGCAAAAATGCTTAAAGAATATTTCAAATGCTATAAAGGATCGAATGTTAATGTTTATTTATTCTTTAACAGTTTTTTATCAAATTTTATTAAAACGCAGCCTATAAATCTATATATTTTATATTCGTTATAAATACCAAACATAAGAAGTAGTAAATGGAATCTCTAAATAATAAATCAGTAAACTAGACAGGGCAGGATGAGCCCCATATTTTGAACTTCTTATATTAAAAAAAAATATATGAATAACGAATTCAGAGCGAAAAATACATATATCATTTGAAAATTCAACTACTACAAATACTACGTATATTAGTACTAAAGGACAAAATAGTATTATTCGAGATTAGTATATATTTCCCAGCTGTGAAAACCCTTGTACGAAAAATCTTATTTCACCATACTTGCGACACCAGCGACATCTGTCTGAGCGGTACATCTCGCAGTACAACAGCTGTAGTTTCCATACTCCTCTATACTCTGGTTTCGTCTCCGAGTAAACTCAGACCAACGGTTCACATCCATCGCTAATATCTATATCACCATCGATTGGGGCTATTTAGTCTGAGTCTACATGAGGATACTTTTGTCGCTTATTATCATAGTTTTCTTTTTTGTGTCGCCTTTCACGTTCACACAGATACCATATTTTTGACTTTTGTTTCTTCATTTCTTCTCTATTCCGCATTATTTTACACTCACAATTTTTCGTTCGCTTCGCGCTTTATAATATTTCTAAAATAAAAACACTTGTTTGTGTAAAGCAAGACACAGCTTTTATTTATCTATTTCTTTTATATATTTTTACATTCGATTAAACATCAACTCTACCCTTTCTAAAGGTCCCCGGTTCATTCCCGGGTTTCGGCATCACACCAGCGAAGTCAATGTCAAAGGAACGAAAACCAGTGCTGCAGCAAAAATATCAGGAGGTCTTGGAAGAATACTTGACCTTGGACCACATGGAACCCACTTCACCTCTCGAAGTAATCAACAAGGGGAAGTACTTCTCCTTCTATCTACCCCATCTCGCTGTCATAAAACCCGACAGTAAATCCACAAAGGTCCGAGTCGTATTAAACGCGTCCAGATTATCACAATCAGGGAACTCATTAAACGACGTCCTACACACAGGCCCAACACTACAAATCGATTTAATGCTAATAATCCTCAATTGGCGACTCTATAAGTACGTATTTAACGGTGACATTGAGAAAATGTACCGTCAAATACTCGATAACCAGGAAGATCAAGACTTCCAGCGAATACTCTTTCGCAGAACCCCCGACTCTCCAACAAAAGATTTCAAGCTAAAGACAGTTACGTTTGGCGTTAACTGTGCCCCATATTTAACTATTCGAACCCTACATCAATTAGCCGAAGATTGCAAAACCGAATACCCTCTCGCAAACAATATCCTACTCAATGAAATTTATGTAGATGACAATATTTCAGGCAGTAATGAAATACAGTCCCCTATCAACTCACTCACCCAAGTTATCGAAGCGTTAAATTCAGCAGGATTCCCTCTTAAGAAAATTACGGCAAACCACCCGAAAATACTCGAAAAAATCCCAGAGTCTTATTTGCTAGATGCCGACTTTCTTAAATTCAGCGAAACAAGCTCAACAAAAACTCTAGGAATACGCTGGAACGCGCTTACAGACACCTTCTCTTACTCATACGATCCTCAACCCGCTGCAAAGTGTAGCACTAAACGTCAGATTTTATCGGCTGTGGCGAAACTATTCGACCCGGCAGGATGGTTATCACCAATTATGATAGTAGCCAAGGTTCTACTCCAAACACTTTGGCTAGAAGGAACGGTTTGGGACGAAAACGAAAAATCCGGTTCCCTACATAAATGGAACTCGTTTCATGAGAATCTCCCGTCAATCAAAGACATCCAAATACCCCGATGGGTGCAGTACTTCCCCGACCAACCGCTTCAACTCCATGGATTCTCAAATGCCTCAGAGAAAGCATTCTGCGGTTGTGTGTACATGAGGGTACAACACGGCGAAAACTCCTTCACCTCACATTTACTGGCTGCAAAAACAAAGGTAGCTCCTCTCCAAACGATAAGTCTCCTCCGTCTAGAGCTCTGTGGAGCAGTTTTACTGGCAAGGTTGGTAAAACAAATACAAACAGAATTAAGTTTACCGCCTCACGAACTTGTTCTGGGGACAGAGTCGACCATCGTCTTAGCATGGCTAGAAAAACCACCACACTCTTGGAAAACATTTGTAGCAAACAGGATAACCCAGATCCTGCAACTGATAAGTAATGCTACGTGGCGGCACGTATGCAGCAGCGACAACCCAGCTGACCTAGGCACCCGAGGATGTCGACTTCAGGATCTCGTTGAATACACCATCTGGTGGAAAGGTCCTGAATGGCTCGCCAAAACCGCCCATGGATGGCTTAGCTCTCGCCTCAACACCCATCGCTTCCGGAGCAAAGGCACATCGCCGCATTCCATAACTCGCCATCCGAAGATATCTTGGAGAGATTTTCTTCCTTAGCCCTTAGAGTAATTGCCTACATATATCGTTTTATTCACAGGTCGCGAAAATTGACATCTCGGATGAGCATGACTCTAAGCCACGAAGAGATAAACGAAGTAAAAAGATGAGATCGCAGATCATGGCAGCACTACCCTCCGAACGAACCACATATACCCTACCGTTTCACATGACTGGGATGGACTTCGCCGGCCCGTTCCTAGTAAAAGTATCTACCCACCGGCGAGCTTCATATTCAAAGGCATACGTTTGTGTGTTTGTATGTTTCTCCACGAAAGCTCTCCGAGCAGCCTTCGCTAGATTTGTTGGACATTGCGGTCTCCACCTTTAAGATTATGTCCGACAATGGGAAAACATTTGTCGGAGCTCACCGCTCCTTCCACCGCGAGTTCGGCGTGTTCTTGAAGGAAGTAGCAGCTGACATCTGCGCTAAATACGCCCCACTCGGCTTCTACTGGGAGTTTATTCCAACGTATGCCCCTCATATAGGTGATCTATGGGAACAGCATTGAAGAGTTTTAAGCTGCACTTCACTAAAGTCACCGGAAATCACAAATTTAGTTTCGAGAAACTCAAAACCCTGATGGTAAGAATAGAAGCAGTTCTCAATCCCCCGAACGCTCTCAGCAATGTCGCAAGACCCGTAAGACCTACTAGCACTCACCAATGGACATTTCCTCCGCGGTGCTTCATTGTTATCGATACCCGAACCCAATGCCAAAGACCTCCCTCTGGTTTCCAAATGGCAGAAACTCAAAGTGCTTCACCATCAATTTAGTACCAGATGGAAGAACGAGTATCTCATAAAATTACACAAGAGGTACAAATGGAAAAGGGCGGAAAGCCCCGTAAAGGAAGGAGATCTAGTTGTCGTCAAGGATGACCTCCTCCCCCGAATGAATGCCGCCTAGGACGTATAACCAAATTGTACCAAGGTGCAAACGAAAAGATCCGTGTGGTCGACATAATCACGCAGAACGGAACGGTAACCCGAAATATAGCCAAATTGTGTGTGCTGCCCGCTGTGTGAACCTTGAACCCTATGACTTAATCCCAACATTTACATTTACATTTACATATACCAACCTTCACTCATATAAAAGCATCTCATGAAATCTCTTCATATACCCTTTTGCAACCATCTACTAAAGTCGTATATTATCACTCTTCTCTCCTAGGTCACGACGAGACGCGATATCGAGGAAGTGCCGTTTATGCGACCGGTTGCATTCGCTGCGCCATTGCCCTGCCATCCTCGCCATGGCACCGGAGGACAGGTATGAGTGCGCAAGGGTGCACCGGTACTGCATCAACTGCCTGGCAACCTCCCATGCGACTCAAGATCTAGTTGCCGTCGGTGCACTCTCGGGCATCATACTCTGCTCCACCGGGCGAAGTTAAGGAGGGTAAGCGGTGCAGCGAATGCAGCCAATTCCAGGCCAGCTTTATCCAGCCGGTCTGCCCAGCAGCGAAAGAAGTTGCAACAAATGGCCAAGGAGATACAGGCACCAACGCCGGGGGGCGCCATGTTGAGGACATGGATCTCCTTTCGTTTTCGGAATGATCCCCCTCAGGTGGCAACGCCGCGTTGTGCTGCCCAATGTTGCTAGCGTTCCGCACCAGCAACACCTTTTGAATTAACTAACCGGCTAAAGTAGCCAACAGCGACACATTCAGTTTTTAACCCCAACGGATCGACATCGCGACCACGGACCGCTCTTCGTCATTTGAATATATACTTCACATTTACTTATATCTTTTTATATCCGTTTAATTTAAATAATTTTAATAAAACAACCTTGTAAATTTTACATACTGTAACATAATCATTATCATTATTTCATTTCATTCGAAACGGCCCATTTTTTACCCCCACTCAACATAATACACAAAGTGTAATCTAATTACATATCTCATCCTTTTTACTATCATCAGAGGCTTCTCAGCGGCTTCTCAGCGGCTTCTTCAATACTCTAATATTTCTTGCATTAATTCAACTTTATCTGCAAACTCCATTATCTGAAATATTTATTAATAATGGCATACATATACGCATTGGCATACGAGTATATGTTTGCCTGCACATACATATGATTACATATTTTAGTAAAACCATATATTTCAATTTCCAAATTTACGGCATTTATTCGTTTGAAATTTAAGACAGCTACAATCAGTACAAAGTGAGAAACAAAATAAAAGGGAATGTAAAAATCTATGAATAGAAACACAAAACGTGTCGAACGAGCACAACGACACGGTGCGCTGCCCCCTTCGTCGTCGCCCTCTCCCAAACAAACGAGTGTTTCGTCGACAAAAAGTCTTCCCGTGTAAACTCAGACTTAGCATCAATTTATCTATATAACTTGCCGGACAACAAAAAAATTTTATTCGTGTTATTGGTTTTAAAACAAAATTATTTTCAATTACGTCTAAATTAGTGTTTATTATTAGTATGTATTTGGGCCTTAAGAAACAAATAATAATTCACTATTAATTTTTAAACGTTCCAACTATCCCAGCCTGATCAATACAGTTCTGCAGTAGCGATGCTGGCAAGCTACTTCTGAAAAAATATATGGCAGCACTGGCTACCATAGTAGCAGTAGTAGTAGTTTGTGAATCTTTGGCAGGGCCACGTACATAATTTAATTGGTTTTGGATCAGGTTTTATAAACAAGTAGTTATTATCAAATATTTTACAATATGTCGATAACATAAGTTCTCTTCTTCAGAAAAATGGAAACTATGCAACGGTACATTTCGCCTGTAAATCCCTCCGTATTCCCACATCTGGCTACGGTATTGCTGACAATTGGTACATTCTTCACCGCCTGGTTTTTTGTATTCGTAGTTTCACGTCCGAGTAATTCGAAGGAGCGTACTTTGTTTAAGGAACTCTCAATTAGCTTATGTGCATCAATATTTCTAGGATTCGGCATAGTGTTTCTCATGCTTTCGGTGGGAATATATATATGAATCACAATGTAATTTTTAACAAACGCCTCGGATAACTTGCGGGAAATTAATTATATGAGCATATGCAATTAGGCACATACGAAATTGTCAACAAATAAATAGGGGAATATGAATTAAAACATAAATACGTGAAATTTTAATAAATAGAATATTACAGGAAATATATTTAACATATTCGAAATTACCATAGGCATAGATGTAAATATGGAAATATAAGGGTAAAAATTTAATATAAGTAAAGATGTGAATAGAGGATTTGGAAAAGAAGGAATATTTCCTTTTGTATATTATTATTTACATATATACTTTGCCCCTTCAAAATTTTAGAAATATAAATTTAAAAAAATTAACCATATTCTAAAAAATATTAGCCGAGCTTAGTCTTGTTGTTTTTCAAATAAGTTGAGGGACCAACAGTTTTTTTTATGAGGTTGACATTCCCTGCCGAGGGAGGACTGCAATTAGAAACTTTAGCTAAATGTTTGATATAAATTAATTTTCTATAACATTTTGGATGTTAGTACTACACCAGGATTTGAACCCGAGCCTTCCGAATTAAAGCCCGCAATGTTATCCACTCGGCTACCGCGGTGAAATAGCTTTAAAAATATCTTTTTTTATTTTGTTGAAAAATATTGACTACTCTTCCATTGTCCGAATGTTGTTGTTGCTGTTGTTTAGGAGCGCATCAAGATATTTTGGACAAGGTACTTTCCAAGACAAAGACGGTGTTGGGAAGACGAACGGTCACTCTTTTATGCTGCAACTACACATTTTACATTGCTAACGTCCATAACAGCCGACTGGAGAGCGATCTACATACACGAATTATCGACGCTGCGAACGGCGTAGAAATGTTGCCAGCAGTCAGTGTGTTTGCATACATTTAAACAAATTTATAATTTTCGTCAACAAATTTCATAATTTATATGTTCGAATATAAACACAAATCAAATATACATGATTTGTATGGTAATAAATAATTAATTACAAATTTAGTTTTCATTTCCTTTGAAAAAACTATGCATTTTCATATTAATAGTTATTAGTTTATTTCATATTAGTTTACAAAGTCCATACTGGCAACCTTGTACAAGAGCGAGAAATGAGCTGAGCCGGTTTTACGGAAAAAATCAAATCGCTGCTGGTTTCTCTGGGACAACCGTCAGTAACGGTATGGGCGAGCGGTGACAACTTTTCATTTGCATGGCGCTCTCATCAGATAGGTTGCTATGGACGGAAGGTACGTGAGATGGGTAGTTGCAGCATAAAGGTTAAGTTCATCGGACATTGTGAAAACGGGCCTAAAGACCAAGATACGGAACTCTTTATTTCGTGAGAGCGCTCAAAAATCCGCATTTTTTATAACATTTCTGAACAGTGCCACTGTGATAGAAAAGTGACTTCTTTGGATTATTAGGTATAATTTGGGTATTTTATTACAAACAGCGACGTCTTTAAATACAATTTCACTAAAATATTTCATTGAGAAACAGTCGAGCATTTAATTATATTAAGTTTTAAGAATAAGATTACAAATATTTCTTTAATATTTACTGCTGAAACAAATTTCTTTTGAAACAGAAACAATGGATTTTTTTTATTGACATAGTGGTACTGGTGTGTTTTGCACATCAGCTGCTGAATGTTCCCCGATCTGACACTTCTGCCAACATTAGAATGTGAGATGGGGGAACGCTCTCAGCTGCAATTTGAGTGATTTTGAGTAAGTTTCGTATCTAGTCATCTTTGCTAAAGACTCGCTGCGCGCCAAAAAAATTAAAATAACTTTATCAATGATTCCAATAATAGTGAAGGCACTCGTTAAACGAAAATGTGGTGGCAGTGGATTGGAATCATCGCCCGCACACCACCCAGCTTCCGTTTCCGAAATTAGAAGTTAGGATAGAATTAGAATATATTATTGGTATAACGGTTGATTTTGGAGTTTTATAATTTACCAGAAAGCAGTGGCGATCAAAGGAGCCGCATAACAAATTCGAAGCAAAGTTACTGCTACAGCCACAATGAGGATGATAGTTTTTATGAGGGGCTTTTATTTCATGCTAGAAATCCAATCGGGAGGGGTTTACGTTCCCTTACTTACTACTGAATTAAATTAAATTTCTATACTTTTTAGACGTTGGTCGGCACAGGACTCGAATCCTCACCTTCCGAATGGCATTACGCAATACTAACTACGAAGATTTACCGCTAAGGGAAAAAGGAAACAAAATTGCTTCCAATACCAGTTACTATTAAAACCGTGAATGAGATAACGATTGACAAAGGTCACAGCGCAAACCAACAGCGACTACTTTACAGCATAACCAAACTCAGCACTACCATGTGCAAACTCAATTCCAGCATCCACCTGAAACATCAACAACATACCTACTTACTCACTCAGTTGCAACCCCAGCAGAAGATCAACAAATTCATTTGTGTACTTTTCTTGCGGGAAATTATAAAAAATTTAAATAATTAAACTTGTTTGTGCTCCATCTTTAGATCTGTTCGGTGACTTGTTGGGTAGTAACATTTGCTATTGAATCGCGTCTGGTGATGCAAAAAGCCAGTAAAATTCGCACCGAGAGACCGCATGTTTGTCATTTCGTTACTGGCTAGTTCTTACTGACATTTCTCACCGAAGAGAGCCTTGTGTTTTCGTAATTATTTAATAAGTTATAAAAACTAAAAATAATTTTAGAAATGTGTAAATAATAATATAAAATAAATGTAATAGTATTGTAACTGCAAAAAATATTATCAACTTAAGATTTTTATATAACATAAATTTAAATGAGTCATATTTAACGTATTTATAGAATTGTAAGGATAGTTGTATATGTAGATTGGATTAATTACAAATATATCGTGAAGCATTCAAATAAAAATGTGTAATTTTTTATGCGAATATATCAAAAAATGTGTAATTTCATATGCGAATGCATACAATTTAAGCTAACTACTTAATTAAAATCAAACCTTTTTTAGAACTAATAACTAACATTGTTCCTTATGTAATCGTTCCTTAAGTGCTTAGTACCTTATAGAAATCCTTTATTTATATGTTTATACATGACTGCATTAAAAATGCGTACGTACTTTCTGAATATTAACCTCGAGAAAATACACTTAAAACACAATATTTTTTTACATAGAGTGTAGATATATTAACCCAATTTTTAAATTTAGTTGGTATTTTATACAATGTTGAATTCACAAAATTTCGGGGAAGATATTGAAAAAAGTGAATTAAATTAGAAAGAAAAAATAGAAATTTAATTGTTATATTAAGACCAAAAACTAATCCTTTTGTAAAGCATCTATACGCATTTGGCAGACTTCGGACGTGTTTTCAAAATGCAACTCTGCCCTTGTGGTGCTCTTATGGAAACTGCTTTGTAAATTGGCAGCCTTCGGTCGTGATTAATGCTGCAACTACCCATCTCACGTACCTTCCGTCCATAGCAACCTATCTGATGAGAGCGCCATGCAAATGAAAAGTTGTCACCGCTCGCCCATACCGTTACTGACGGTTGTCCCAGAGAAACCAGCAGCGATTTGATTTTTTCCGTAAAACCGCCTCAGCTCATTTCTCGCTCTTGTACAAGGTTGCCAGTATAGACTTTGTAAACTAATATGAAATAAACTAATAACTATTAATATGAAAATGCATAGTTTTTTTTCAAAAGAAATGAAAACTAAATTCGTAATTAATGATTTATTACCATATAGATCATGTACATGGTGTGTCCCAAAAATAACCGAACTTTTTGGATATAAAATAGTAAAATACACAATATATTATCTTTGAAAGTTATTATTTATTCAAAATAGGTTCCATTTGACTCAACACAACGTTTGGAACGATCAACCAGCGCATGCATATATTTTTTTATGTCATTTATAGAAATGTTCTTCAGTACCTCGGTTACGGCTGCTTCATTTTTTCAATTTTTTTTTTAATTTTTTAAACTTCAATTTCAATTTTTTTTCAAGTTTGACACAAAATTTTATATTTGCTCTTTGTTCCATTTTTTTTTTTTGGAACCATTAGCACACTTTTGGTTTTATTGAAATGGCTGTCACTTTTACATCTGTTATCCGACTTACATGAAGTTAGGTGCGTTTGAAAGATGATGAATGTATCTTTTTAATGTTGCAAATTTTGAATACATGGCGCTGTATGTTGTATGATTTAAATATAAAGTTCGGTTATTTTTGGGACACACCGTGCATATTTGTTTGGTGTTTACCATATATTCGAACATATAAATTATGTAATTTGTTGACGAAAATTATAAATTTGTTTAAAAGTATGCAAACACGCTGGCTGCTGGCAACATTTCTACGCCGTTCGCAGCGTCGATAATTCGTGTATTTACATCGCTCTTCCAGTCGGCTGTTATGGACGTTAGCAATGTAAAATGGGTAGTTGCAGCATTAACCGGAGAATAGCTAACCGTCAGATAGGCTGATGTGACACTTTCGTTTTAACCAAGTTCTGGTTACTTAACTACTGGTTATTTTGATCATTGTGAATGTTTTAACGTAAATTCACCAAAATTTGCGTTGTGAATACATCAAAACTGCATTACAGCTTCTATTTGCTTACATTTTTCTACACGCTTTTTAAGATCTTCCGTCAAAGATGACTAGATACGAAACTCTTTATTTCGTGAGAGCGCTCAAAAATCCGTATTTTTTATAACATTTCTGAACAGTGCCACTGTGATAGAAAAGTGTCTTCTTTGGATTATTAGGTATAATTTGGGTATTTTATTACAAACAACAACGTCTGTAAATACAATCTCATTAAAATATTTTATTGAGAAACAGTGGAATATTTACCATAATTATATTAAGTTTTAAGAATAAAATTACAATAATTTCTTTAATATTTACTGCTGAAGCAAATTTCTTTTGAAAGAAAAGCCATGGATTTTTTTATTGACAAAGTGGTACTGGTGTGTTTTGCACATCAGCTGCTGAATGTTCCCTGATCTGACACTCCTGTCAACATTAGAAGGTGAGATGGGGGAACGCTCACAGCTGCAATTTGAGTGATTTTGAGTAAGTTTTATTTTTATTATTTATTATAGTTATATTTTTATTTGGAAAAACGGACTTTGATGGTTTTAAATTGCATGTATAAAATTTATATAATATATGTATGTACCATATATGGTTTCCTTGCACCTGAGCTATGTTTTCGTCGGCATCAACGGATGCCACTTGAACTTTACCGCATCCAAGTTAGAGTCATTCTGGATAGCAAAATTGTGCAACGCTCTACAGGCAACAATGATGTTCATAGTTGTGCTGAGCGGAACTCAATCCATAGCTCCTTGATATGCAATTTCGAGTACGGATTTCAGACTCATTCTAAAAACGTTCAGCGCGAAGATTGGTATGTAAAAGACACATCATGTAGCTGCTGACTCCATAACTACTGCCACCCAATTGAAAAAGTCCATAAATACGTTTTGCTCGAGCCGGTGATTCAGACAGCTATTATTAAAAATAATGCTGTAATGTCCAGAACCAGGTCACTTGCATACAAAATCCATTATTTCCATTTTACAAGTACCCATTTCTACTTCGAAAACTTTTGTCATTTTCTTTTCCAGGTGATTGAGATTTCTGGCATGAATGCAATCTAAACACCCCAACACCTTTGGAAACTTCGCTATTCGGTAAATTTCCCTGCTTTTTTCGGTATTCTGATGAAAAGTGCTGCGGTAGCAATATATACTATTTACCATCCGACTTTATCTTCTATTTTTTCCAAAACGTATTTTGCTCTAATTTTGTAAAGACCAAATCTACGAATAAAAACTTCTTCATCATATTCCTCAAAAAAATTTATTTGTGTACCGCACGTTCTTTCCCTATAAATACGCCTCTGAATTAACGCAGGCAGATAGGCAGTGCGTACCAAATTTTCCATAATAAAATTTATTTAAATGCCAATGTCGGAATACTATTTTCTTTATTATTTTACAATTTGCAGCTGTCAAATTAACTTCTGGTTAAGAGCTAATCACCACTCGATGTTGGCGTTAAGTTAACCGCAACTTAATTGGCAGATGCGCCTTAACCGGACATTGTGAAAACGAATTTTTGCTACCTTCCGATTAAATTTTGATTAAGTGTTTAACCGGAGATGGGGAAAACGGCCCTTAGTCTGAGTTTACACGGGGATACTTTTTGCCGACGAAACACTCGTTTGTAGGGGAGAGGGCGACGACGAAGGGGGTAACGCACCGTGGCGCTGTGCTTGTTCGACACATTTTGTGTTTCTATTCGTCTCTGTAGATTTTGACATTCCCTTTTATTTTGTTTCTCACTATGAACTGATTGTAGCTGTCTTAAATTTCAAAACGAATAATGCCGTAAATTTGAAAATTGAAATTTGGGGTTTTTAATACAATATGTGTTTCTAACTTGCCTTGATTTCCGGCGCCAATCGGCCCAAGATAAGTAAAAGATAAATGTTAACTTTGTGCACAAACACGAATCTAAGTTTTATTTTCTTTAGTTTTATTTTCACAATTTCTTCTTTATGTATATTTTTTTTTGTATAGTTTTACACTTGGCTTTTTGAATTCTAGAGATAGTTTTACACTTGGTTTTTTGGACTTCTAGAGATGCCGCGATAAGCTATGCCGTGCGCGCGCGTAGGTAGTTGGATGACAAGTGATTTTTACATACCCTTCTTCGTTAGCTCGAACTACCGCGGCTAAACGATAGTTCGGCTAACGGAGTAGGGTATACACGGAAAGAAGGATAACCGTGTGAAAGGAGACATGGGAAAATAGGATACCGGAAGTTGGCGCGCACGGCATTTACAATGGTATTTTAGGTTGCGCGCTTAAACATCCTGCCCGCCCTGCAGGGATGCGCTGGCTAGCGCGTTCTGCAGCTTTTGGAGGGCGCGTATTGCTTCGCCTATAGCGCCCTTGGTGGTCCGATTTTGAAAAGCTTTGGTTTGCAGCCCGGTGGTCGTGTGTTTGATTGACCGCAACCTTTCACCGCTGCTTTTCTTTATGTCCCGCTGGTTGGTGGCGCGTTGCTGCGTGGCACGTTGTTGGGTGGCACACTGTTGTATGGCCCGTTGCTGTGTGGATTTTTGATGCGTTGTGGCCCGCTGTGATGTTGCGTGCTGCTTTGCGGCACGCTGTTGCGTCGCGTGCTGTTTATTGGCACGTTGTGGTGTTGCGCGCTGCTGGGTTGCGCGCTGCTGGGATACGCGCTGCTGTGGTACGCACTGCTGTTGTACGCGCTGCTGTGGTACGCGCTTTTGTTGCCGCTTCTTCTTGATGGTTGCGGCGGGTGCTGGTGCTGGCTCGCTATGTTGCGGCTCTGATGGGTGCAGCATAGAGTGATGCGCCTTTTTGCATCGTCTGCATTTTCCTCTTGAGTCACACTCTTCCGTGACGTAGGTAAGCGCCAAGCAGTTGCTGCAGTACCCTTGCGCGTTGGCCACCGCGATGCGCTGAGGAGGCCGCATTGCCCGGAAAGCGGCACAATTGCGCAAGGCGTGGTACCGGTGACACAGCCGACACTGCAGGCAGTTTCCGGTGTCTGCCGTCGGCGCGAGGGGCACTGCACTGCGCGTTGCCATTGGTGTCCTTCGTCTGGAAATGGAAAGAAACGGAACAATCGGTAGATTTTTATATGTCGTAAACAATTGTATTAAGAGGGGAATTTCTCTTTATTGCTGTGCTTCGAGCGAAGGTTGCTCATTTGGAATGAAGCACAGTTTTACTAAGGGCCGCGTGATAATCCCGTTTTGCGTGCGGAGGTCCACGACACGCATGTGATTATCAGGCCCACGATGAACATTTTGGATTCGTCCGAGACGCCACTCGGTCGGCGGTAGACCGTCGTCTCGGATTACGGCGCAGTCGCCAACTTGAGGCTCCTTCTGTGGAAATTTCCACTTGTACCTCTTTTGGAGATCTTTGAGGTACTCCTCTTTCCAGCGGCGACTGAATTGATGGTGAAGTGCTTTGACTTTCTCCCATCGGTTAATTCGGGAATGGCTAATAGCGGAGCGCCTCGAATGAAATGACCCGGGGTTAATGCTGTGAAGTCAGCTGGGTCCTGTGACAAAGCCGAAAGTGGCCGAGAGTTGAGTACAGCCTCAATTCGAACTAAGAGTGTCGTGAACTCTTCAAATGTAAATTTATGGGATGCAGCGGTTTTCTTGAAGTGAATTTTAAAACTCTTTACTGCGGATTCCCACAGGCCGCCCATATGTGGGGCGCTGGGTGGTATGTATTGCCAATTGATGCCTTGGGGAGCATACTTCTGGGTGATGTCGGCTGAACATTCGTTAAGGAATTTAACGAATTCGCGTTCAGTTGCTCTCTGTGCTCCGATGAACGTTTTTCCATTATCGCTCATCATTGTGGCGGGATATCCTCGCCTGCCCACGAATCGGGCGAATGCTGCTCTAAATGCCTCGGTGGTAAGATCAGAGCATAACTCGAGATGTACTGCCTTCGTCGCGAAACAAACGAATACGGCAACGTACCCTTTGATGAGTGTAGTGGATCTTAAAACTGAGGCCTTTATTAAAAACGGTCCTGCGAAGTCCACTCCAGTTACAGAAAATGGTAGGGACATTGTGCACCGCTCAGGGGGTAGAGCGGCCATTAGCTGGGAGCGCGTTTGTTGCTTGTATAGAGTGCAAGCTTTGCATTGAAAAATACACCTTTTTATTAAAGGCTTTAGCTTCGGTATGAAGTATTCTTGTCTGACCATTTGAAGCATGAGGCGCGTTTCTGCATGGAGAAGCAGTGCGTGCAAGAAATTCAAATGTAATTGACAGAATCTTGAAGCATTTGGGATGATGATTGGGTGCCGCTCATTATAGCTGAGTGTGGCATGCGCTAGTCTGCCATTGACGCGAAGAAGTCCGTTTTTATCCAGAAATGGATTCAGGTTGAGGAATGAACTTTTTTTGTCAAGTGGCTTTTTGTTTTGTAACGCAACTTTTTCGCCAGGAAAATAGCGGGATTGCGATACTTCGATTAGACGCTGTTTTGCGAATTGGCATTCAGCATGAGTCAGATGTGGCATGGTAGTTGTTGGTTGCATTCTTGATTTATTCCGGGCATTATTCACGAAACGGAACAAGTACGCAGTCACGCGAATTGCTCGAGGGAGTGAAGAGAATCGATCAAGAAAATCGAGTTCTTCTTCGCGTGCATGAAAAGCCTCAATTTTCCGCTTTTCTGGCGGAGAGGTACTGCGTGCCTTTGAATTAGGCCAAGAGTCGATGTGGTGTATGAGCCACTTTGGTCCGTGCCACCAGAGAGAATTGGTGGCTAAGTCTTGGGGTTTGCAACCACGTGTGCCGAGATCAGCGGGGTTATCTCCGCTTGCTACATGACGCCATACTCCGCTTGGGACATATTCCCGAATTTGGGAGGTGCGATTAGACACGTATGTCTTCCATGTGCACGGTGGTTTCTCGAGCCATGCCAGTACTATTTCAGAATCTGACCATAAAAATGTGTTGCACGCTTCTAGGCCTAGCTGGTTTTGGACGGTTGCAGTCAGTTTTGCCAACAGTACTGCTCCGCACAGCTCTAGACTTATCGTTTTCAAAGGTGCAACTTTGCTTTTTGCAACCAGTAGGGTGGATGTTGCATGAGTATTCGCTTCTGTGCGTACATATATGGTTGCACAGAAGGCTTTTTCCGAGGCGTCGCAGAACCCATGGATTTGGGTATTCTGCCCCCGAGTAAAGTTGAGCCATCGAGGAATTTCGATGTCCGAAATGGCTGGCAAGTTTTGAGTAAACTGTTGCCATTTTACCATTGAAGTGGGTTTTGCGCATTCATCCCAATCAATGCCATCGAGCCAAAGTTCTTGAAGTAGAATCTTTGCCCGTATCATAACTGGCGATAGCCATCCTGCCGGGTCAAAAAGTTTTGCGACCGACGACAGAATTTGCCGTTTTGTTGCAGCTGTAGTTGCTGAAACTGGCAGGATGGTGTATGAAAACCTGTTCGTTAATGCGTTCCATCGGATACCGAGAGTTTTGGTTGTGGAAGCATCTTCGAATTTCAAGAAATTGGAGTCGAGAAGGTCTTCTCTCGGGAATGTCTCCAATATGGCCGGGTTATTGGCCGTTAATTTCTTTAGAATAAAGCCGGCTGACTTTAGCGCTTTGATCACTTGGAATAGTGAATCGGTGGCATCGTCAATATCATGACTTCCGGACAGGACATCATCAACATACGTTTGGGTTTTGAGTATAGGTGTGGCCAGTGGAAACTTCGCTTTTGTATCTTCTGCCAATTGATGCAGAGTACGGATAGCGAGATATGGCGCACAATTAACCCCGAATGTTACTGTTTTAAGATTATAATCAGAGATGGGGGAATCCTCTGACTCACGAAACAAAATTCGCTGATAATCTTTATCGTCCTCATGGATGAGGATTTGCCGATACATTTTTTCAATGTCTCCATTGAACACGTATCTGTACATGCGCCATTGTAAAATTAGCAACATGAGGTCCGGTTGGAGTGAAGGACCTGTATGTAAAACATCATTTAGGGAATTACCTGAACTTGATGTTTTCGATGCGTTGAAAACCACTCGCACTTTTGTCGTGATTTTATCTGGTTTTACAACCGCATGATGAAGCAAATAGAACGAATGGTAGTTGCCATTGGAAGTGATTTCACGGGGATTTGTGAGTTCCATATGGCCCAACGTTATGTATTCTTGCAACACATCGTTGTACATTGTCTTTAACTCCCCTTTCTTCTGAAGCGTGCGTTCCATGCTAAGGAATTGCTGGAATGCCGCAGACCGGGAATGGCCTAGGGTGAGTTTTTCTGGAAATGCTTCTTTGAATGGAAGCCTGACAATGTAGCGTCCGCTTGAATTACGGGTCGTTGTTGCTACATAATAATCTTCACACGCCTGATTTTCAGGCGTCCTTTGTGGAGGTATATGGATTTCCTCCTGTTCCCAGAATTGCCTCAGTTGTGCACTGAGCGTTTCATTGGAAACTCGTTCTATTTGGGTGGAAAATGAGGATACCTTTTCGGTCACCGAACCACTAAGTATCCATCCGAATATGGTATTTTGCGCAAGAAGATTGTCGCAAACTTTTTGCAGCCCTTCCACTAGGATTTGTGGAATAAGATCGCTGCCGATAACCATATCGATTTGAGCTGGAATGTGACAATTTGGGTCAGCTAGCTCGAGACTACTCAGTTCATGCCATTTTTCACGACTCGTTGTAAAGGTCGGAAGAAGCTTTGTTAACTGAGGTAATACTATTGCATGGGCCTTAATTCTTTGCTTGGTTTTGGAAGAAACCAGCGTCAAAGAACAAAGCTTAGAGGAATTTTGGACCACTCGGCCACCCATGCCTGAAATTTCGAACCTGAAATGTTCGAACGGTAATTTCAATTTTTTCTGGACTTTTGAGGAAATAAAAGTCCTTTGGGAACCTTGGTCAATCAAGGCCCGTAATTGAAATAATTCTCCTTCATGTTCAACTGCCACCATGGCTGTTGGAAGAAGAACTTTGTTTTCAATGTTCGAATGTAAAGACTGTATGTGTGTATGTTTTGAACAGCACGGTTGCTCGTCGGGATTGGAGCTGGTTTGCGGCTGTCGAGCGGGAATTGTCGACTTTGCCGTTGTATGTTGTACTGTAGCTTCATGGGGTCGGCTACTGGTACGTTGAGCTTGTGGTTTAACATCTATGTGCAGTAGAGTATGATGCCTTTGTTGGCATTTCGCACATGTAAACTTGCTCTGACAGTCTTTGACGTTATGGTTGTAAGCAAGACAGTTTTTACATAGATTGTTGCACACCTAGATGGAGTCGCACACCTGGCAGGAATATGCCTTCTTTGGTTCTACCATAAAATTTTGTGTCCTGATTAAAGGTTTTTGTTGAGCGGCATATGGAGCACTGGGTTTAGGCTTATTAGGATGAAGCCAATTTAGTCTTTCTACAACTTCGTACCGAGAAGTTAGAAAGTCGTCTAATTGAGACCATTGGGGTAGATCTCGTCTTGATGAGAGCGATTGTTCCCAAAGTGACAGTGTTGTTTCTGGTAATTTTGTTGAACAAATGTATACCAGGATAGGATCCCAACTGTCTGTTGAAACGTCTTGAGCATGCAAGACAGACAGACAGTTGTTAATGCTTGTTTGCAGCCTTTGTAATTGTTCGCTATTTTCGGATTGAATAGCAGGCAAGTTCATTAAAATTTTGACCTGATTATCTACTAAAATGCGTTTGTTTTCGTATCTAGATCTAAGCGCTTCCCAAGCCAGATCGAAATTATCGTCACTCAAAGGATATTGTTTGACAATAGCACCGGCTTTTCCTTCTGTTTTATACCTGAGGTGGTATAGTTTTTGAGCACGAGAGAGCTTCGGGTGGTTAATGTACACGGCTGTGAACATGTCACGGAAAGCCGGCCATTCTTCGTAACCCCCATAAAAAGTCTCTGTGTCGCATGGAGGAACTTGCAGAAAAACATTGGAAGCACTTGATTGCTCTGAAGTGGGTTCCACACGGGATGGTGGACTCGGAGCATCGACTAGTTTGAGCATTTTTAGCTGGTCTGACATCTTGATTTGTGTCATCTCGTAGATGTCAAGGCATGCGTCGTACTTGCCTTGAGCTGACTCTTTGAACCTGTCAGGCAAGCAGTCATCCGTTTTGGAAAAAAACGTTATCAAAGGCAGCTTGCAATCGAACAAAATAGTCATTTAGACTTTTGTGTTTGACTTCAAGATACGATTCGGTATGATCTTCAATAGGTGAATTACCGAATTTTGTACAGTATCTCATTAGGCTGTCACTTTCTGTTATGAACTTTTGCGCACAGGGGTCGTACGCTTTACTTCTTGACCGTGTTTGTGAGGATTCCTTCCTCGCACTTGCGGAATCTAGCGCAGTAGTTTTCGTTTTACCCTCAGTATCTGACATCTTGGCAAATTTCGTTTCTTGCTCTAGAGATTTTTTGGGACTGTGTCCAATTGGCATTGAGGGATTTTAGGAAAAAAAACCTTTTTAAGGCCGAAAAAAAATTAATAAAGCAAGAAACTTTGAGAAATACCCACCCAGCAGGTAGCGAAATTAATCTTTGCACTACTGCCCACAGAAAATTTTTTTAAGTTCGGAAAATGAATTTAGTATATGTGCGAGTGTGTGTGTGTGTGTGTATTTTTTTTGTCGGAAATGGTAATTCCAAATGTGACTTATAGAAACTCGTTAAGCTATTGTTTTGAAACAAACAAGCTATGAAAACGAACTTTGAAAATTATTATTATTAATTTAAAATAAAAGGAAATCACACACACTTGCACTTATGTATATACATGAAATGAAATATACGTATGGAAATATACGTGTAGAAATATATAGTATAATTAATATTGTATATAATATATAATAATATATAATTAATAATATTTATGTAAATATGTAAAATATTTTTAATTCGATGGCAAGATATTAGGAAATCTATCTTTTATGTTATTTCATGCATGCATTCGTTTATGTATGTATTTGTGTGCTAAATATGTAAACAAGATACACCAGCTGTTCTGGTACAGCTCATATTAGAATAAATATGTATATATGTATGTATGTTGGTGTATCAATGTTTTGATTTATTGTCTTTGCTGCCAAAGAGAATTGCAGCTGACCAATGCTGAGAAATAGCAATGGTAGAGAGTGTTAAACTATGAGCGTGGGAGTGTGCGCAATGCTCTTGAATTAGTTTGATGCTGTTAAGTGCACTGCTCATCTACTGCAATAAGCGGATATCGCACAAAGGAGAATGGTGGATAATGATTTAGTGAGAAGATCACTTGTTGTTATAACTCTCTTTTTTTATGCGCTCAGTGTATGTATGTAAATTCTTTGCCCTTGATGCGCTGTCGAGCTCGTTCAACTCGGTAACCGCTACCAAAGTTGTTGACAAGTCGCTCTTTTAAAGGTCTTTGAACTTACATTTACTGTAGAATAAGTAGGTCAAGAAGGCAATGACCTTAGAGCCTGCAATAGGAAAATTGCTAAGAGCCGTAAGTAGGCAAATTAAAAGAACTGCAATTAGATGTATGTATATAGTTATGTTTGTACGGAATATGCATACATATGTACTGTATATGAAAATCAGATTTGATTTACCGGAATTTAATAAAATTATTAGCGGCAAGAAGAACCGTTTTCCGCTGGAATTAGCGGATTAAATTTTCTAATTTAATGTTTTTGGCGGGAAGAAGATCCGTCTAAAAAAACCTAATTGCAGTTAAAAAAATGGAAACAGGCCATATGTTTGGTGTCTTTTTAAAGAAAATTAAAAAGTTTGCCTACTTACTACTTATTGGCTTTACTTTCCTTTTTTGGTCTTTGTATGTATTCCGCTTCTTGTATGGGAGGGGGCCTCTCAAGTTTACTTCCTGTAGCTGTTGTGTTTTCGTTGTGGTGCTGTGCTCCAGGTGTTTGTTGTTGCACCTCTCTTGTGGCAATTTGAGTCTGTTGCAGTTGTTTTATATGTATATGTGTGCTTTCACCACACTTTTTTTTTTTTTCTAAAAACTTTTTTTTTTTCTTTAACTTTTTTTCAGAAACTTTTTCTTTGTTTGTTTTTCAAAAAAAAATTTTTTTGTTTTTTCCAGAAACTTTTTCTTCGTTTGTTTTTCGAAAACTTTTTTTGTTTTTTCAAAACTTTTCTATTGCATTGCCACACAACTTCGGTTTTTTTTTTTTCAAATTTAAAAACAAAAAAAATTTTTTTTTTTTTTTTCAATTATTGTATATTTGTATGCATGTGTTTGTATGTGCACTCTATGTGTATGTGTCTCACCACACTTGATTATTTTCAAAATTAAATTTTTTTTTTTTCAATTATGTATGTTTGTATGTACATACATATGTGTTTATTTATTAGATTTCGCACACACTTAATTATTTTCAAATTAATTTTTTTTTTTTTTGAGCGAACGCACGGGGGAGCGACGTTTATGGACTGTATTAGTATTAGTGCTGGTCAAGTTTGGCCTCGAAGGACCATGTCTAACTTGCCTTGATTTCCGGCGCCAATCGGCCCGAGATAAGTAAAAGATAAATGTTAACTTTGTGCACAAACACGAATCTAAGTTTTATTTTCTTTAGTTTTATTTTCACAATTTCTTCTTTATGTATATTTTTTTTTTGTATAGTTTTACACTTGGCTTTTTAAATTCTAGAGATAGTTTTACACTTGGTTTTTTGGACTTCTAGAGATGCCGCGATAAGCTATGCCGTGCGCGCGCGTAGGTAGTTGGATGACAAGTGATTTTTACATACCCTTCTTCGTTAGCTCGAACTACCGCGGCTAAACGATAGCAGAGAACGTAAATACAACGAGAAGGTTCAATTGCGGACCAGCGTGTAAACTGTCAAAAGATGCCAAGCTCGCGAAAGGGAATTTAACAGAATTCAGTTCTGGGCTCATAACATTGATGAGCGTGGTAACAGTGCATATGCTCAGAAATGTTATTTACCGTCTCGAAATAACATTGCTGTATGTTAACGATAGATAACAAATTTTTGTTATCAAATAAACGAAAATACTATTTTCCAAATATTTAATAAATTATGAGAAAATTAGAGCACATTAGCAAAAGGGGACATATGTATTGTATATTCATGAATAATATTTATTAGAGATGAATGAGGGGCTTATCAAACAATTTTATTAGCTCATAGATCTTAAATATATGTATAAATACTAAAGCTTGCTACATCATATGTGCGTATGTACATACCTAAATGCATGTATATATGTTTGTATGCAAAATGCTGACCTACGTCAAGAAACGTATGTACATACATACATACATATGTATATTTGCTTCTGTCGTCCAAAGCTGAAAAATCAAATAAAATACAACAAAAAATGTTTCATTCATTGACGCATGCGTGCAACAACAAAGCGCAGTATGTTCATTCATAAACACCACCGCACATGCAAAGCCAACAAGTTACTTCTTCGGAAGCAAATATGGTCGCGAAAAATGAAGCAACAAAAACATCCATTAGCATACCCTTTTCCCTTCAACCCGTAACATTCATGTTGCGTCTACAAGCATTGCTTCAAATTCTTGCTACTGACAAAAATTCAATCATCGTCTGCAGAAATGAAGCAAATAGGCATCGTGCTACTAAATTTGCTGATCGCCTATTAGCTCATATTGCCCAGCAAGCATTTCCTTGCCTTCCCGCATGCACCTTGTTATGGCGTGGATTATGTGCTAACATTCTAAAAGTTCCAGAAACTTCCAGAATGTTCTATAATATTCTAGAATATTTGATTTCAATGAAGAAAAGTAGACGAAGCATAAACAACAAAAACTCTTCCTCAAGTCGAAGCCAAATTTTAGCAAAAATCTAAAAATTGATGTTGAACTCACTTCGAAGTGAAAACCCATACATGCAAGCAATTTAATATGTATACGCAAAACGCACACAATCTTAATAACGATCACAAAATTTTTGCTAGATTTCATATTTTTGGCAATTTGGTGTACGTATTCAGGTACAGTAAACTTTGTATACCACGAATATATCAATCACCAATAAACAGCTATAGGAGTGATTCTTATATAACTTCATAGATTTGAAATTTTTATTAAAATCTTTAACTATTCTAATTTAATAAACATTTTTAAATAATATGCCTTTATTTTTCATAATTAAAATATGTATGAATTTAATAATCGAAGAAGTTTTAGAAGTTATAAGAGTCATTTGTATATATTATAATTAATTTCTCATAGGATTTAAGTTTTTATTAAATTTTACATATTTTCGTATTACTAAACATAAATTAAATAAAAAAATTCATGTTTAAAAATAATGAGACTTTTTCTAAGCATTTGTTTGGCATTCATTTAAAAAATATTTTGTAATTTTAAAGAAAAGTTCACTCTATCGAGAGCGCGGATTCGCTGTTGTCGAAGAAGACACAAATTTGTTCAACTTCTGCTAGCGCAGCTCGTTTAGTAGACGGTGCGCCAGCGTCCGTCTTGAGGAGGACTTTTTTGCAATTGAACTAGCAGCGGCCATTCAAATAGTGTTGTCATGGTGATGGCGTGGTATTTTTTTCTATATGCGTACGTTTATGCTTCTTTTTAATACATATATAATATGTAAATATGTACGCTCGCCCATACGTTTAAATGAATGAAGGGATTTTGACTTGTTTACTTCTTTCGATATTTACTCTAAAAGTAAATAATATTTAATAGGATTTAATCAAATATATTTTATATATATATATATATCTAAGTTATCATAACTACCATTCATTTAAAATAAAATGAAATATATGGGAGTATATAAAAATCACATGGATAAATTTCAAAAATATTTAGTGAAATTTACAAATTATTAAAAACAATTAAGCAAAAGTTTATAATATCAGAAATTTTTGATAACCATCTGCATGCTTATATTTATCTTGCATAGGCTTTATCTATTTTACATTTATTTTGAATGGATTTTCTCATTTAACATACAATTGTGTTTATTTTGAGCACGATTTCTGTTTGCGCACTGTTATGGCGCTGTAAAATTCCTTTCAGATTTGCTCTGTTAAATTCCCTTTCGCTGGCGAGGCAGCGGAACGATTTGACAAACAGCACGCCCTGGACCTTCTCGTTGTATTTACGTTCTCTGACGATAGTTCGGCTAACGGAGTAGGGTATACACGGAAAGAAGGATAACCGTGTGAAAGGAGACATGGGAAAATAGGATACCGGAAGTTGGCGCGCACGGCATTTACAATGGTATTTTAGATTGCGCGCTTAAACAATGTGTAATACAATATATGTGTGTACATGTGCGCATGCAAACATATGGTGTATGCCTATGCGTATACATATGTATCCAATTATTAATATGGTAAATATTTCAGATAATGCATTTTGCAGATACCGTTGAATTAATGCAAGAAATATTAGAGAGTATTGAAAAAGGCGCTGAGAAGCCTCTGATGATAGTGAAAAGGATGAGATATGAAATTAGATTACACTTTGGAAAGGGTAGAGTTGATGTTTAATCAAATGTAAAAATACATAAAAGAAATAGATAAATAAAAGCTGTGTCTTGCTTTACACAAACAAGTGTTTTTATTTTAGAAATATTAGAAAGCGCGAAGCGAACGAAAAATTGTGAGTGCAAAATAAAGCGGAATAGAGAAAAAAATGAAGAAGAAACACATGTCGAAAAATTGCTTGAAGAAAGTGTCTCTGTGTGATCGTGAAGGACGACACAAAAAGGAAAATTACGATAATAAGTACAAAAGTATCCTCATGTAGAAGTTACCCTGCAAGACGGGTAGCTGTTGCCTAACATGTTATCCGCCTGTTACCTTATATATGTGCATTTGTTATTTGAATTGTTACTTTTGTTCGAGCCGTGGGAAAAAATAACAACTTTCCCCGCTATATTTCACGTACGTGTGATTCTCTTTTTCACTCACTCGCATCGTATTTATCGGTATGCGACATATATTCGCCTTTTTTAATTTTCTCATATTTTTGTTACCCATGTGTTGTTGGAAACATAATCAATTGTTAGCATATCTATAGGGGGTGCGTTATTCAAAACAAATGAATTTGTTACCTGCCTGCCACCGGTGAGTTATTCAAAACAAATGTCTTTGTTATCGGACGAGTTACTGACTAGTTATTAGAAACAAATATCTTTCTTAGCCGACGTGTTACTCATTAGTTATTGAAAACAGATGTCTTTGTTACCCATAGGCTATTGACATTTAGCTATATTTCCTTTAAAATGAAAAATAGCATTTTTTAAGTTTATTTTTGTTTATTAAAAATATAAATAATAAAAATTTACATATTTACATTTTGGATTAAAAAGTTAGTTTTTTAATCAAATAATAAAATGAAAACTGTTAATTTACTTCTTTTTACATATACATATGTTTAACAAAATTAATTGTACATTAATTGCTATTACTTAATAGACAATGGTACTAGAATTTTGAAGAACTAAAAATAAGTTTTAGAGTAATTAAAATATTAAGACAGCCGCTTCAGAGTAAGACCTCCACTCCGTTAGAAATATCATGCGTAGTAGGACCTGGCTGAACAGGCGGCGTTATTAACTTGGTTTTAATCGTGACAGCAATCTACGCCAGTAAAGAAGTATACAAATGAAATCTGAAATATACAAAAAAAAAATAATTATTATGATGTATTTGATTGAATTTTTATCTTTATTGCTAGAATATAAGACTGTTTAATATAATATAATTAATCGCAATAAAAATTTTACAAAGAACATAGCTATTTACATACATTATTTGTGTATGCTTGGTACATACGTACATACGTAACAAATATGTAAAATTTTTACGAAAAACTAATCCTTTTGTAAAGCATCTATACGCATTTGGCAGATTTCGGGCGTGTTTTCAAAATGTAACTCTGCCCTTGTGGGCCTCTTATGGAAACTGCTTTGTAAATTGGCAGCCTTCGGTCGTGATTAATGCTGCAACTACCCATCTCACGTACCTTCCGTCCATAGCAACCTATCTGATGAGAGCGCCATACAAATGAAAAGTTGTCACCGCTCGCCCATACCGTTACTGACGGTTGTCCCAGAGAAACCAGCAGCGATTTGATTTTTTCCGTAAAACCGCCTCAGCTCATTTCTCGCTCTTGTACAAGGTTGCCAGTATAGACTTTGTAAACTAATATGAAATAAACTAATAACTATTAATATGAAAATGCATAGTTTTTTCAAAAGAAATGAAAATTAAATTCGTAATTAATGATTTATTACCCTATAGATCATGTACATGGTGTGTCCCAAAAATAACCGAACTTTTTGGATATAAAATAGTAAAATACACATTATATTATCTCTGAAAGTTATTATTTATTCAAAATAGGTTCCATTTGACTCAACACAACGTTTGGAATGATCAACCAGCGCATGCATAGATTTTTTTATGTCATTTATAGAAATGTTCTTCAGTACCTCGGTTACGGCTGCTTCATTTTTTCAATTTTTTTTTTAATTTTTTAAACTTCAATTTCAATTTTTTTTCAAGTTTGACACAAAATTTTATATTTGCTCTTTGTTCCATTTTTTTTTTGGAACCATTAGCACACTTTTGGTTTTATTGAAATGGCTGTCACTTTTACATCTGTCATCCGACTTACATGAAGTTAGGTGCGTTTGAAAGATGATGAATGTATCTTTTTAATGTTGCAAATTTTCAATACATGGCGCTGTATGTTGTATGATTTAAATATAAAGTTCGGTTATTTTTGGGACACACCGTGTATATTTGTTTGGTGTTCATATTCGAACATATAAATAATGTAATTTGTTGACGAAAATTATAAATTTGTTTAAAAGTATGCAAACACGCTGGCTGCTGGCAACATTTCTACGCCGTTCGCAGCGTCGATAATTCGTGTATTTACATCGCTCTTCCAGTCGGTTGTTATGGACGTTAGCAATGTAAAATGGGTAGTTGCAGCATTAACCGGAGAATAGCTAACCGTCAGATAGGCTGATGTGACACTTTCGTTTTAACCAAGTTCTGGTTACTTAACTACTGGTTATTTTGATCATTGTGAATGTTTTAACGTAAATTCACCAAAATTTGCGTTGTGAATACATCAAAACTGCATGACAGCTTCTATTTGCTTACATTTTTCTACACGCTTTTTAAGATCTTCCGTCAAAGATGACTAGATACGAAACTCTTCATTTCTTGAGAGCGCTCAAAAATCCGCATTTTTTATAACATTTCTGAACAGTGCCACTGTGATAGAAAAGTGACTTCTTTGGATTATTAGGTATAATTTGGGTATTTTATTACAAACAACAACGTCTGTAAATACAATCTCACTAAAATATTTTATTGAGAAACAGTGGAATATTTAATTATATTAAGTTTTAAGAATAAAATTACAATAATTTCTTTAAAATTTACTGCTGAAGCAAATTTCTTTTGAAAGAAAAGCCATGGATTTTTTTATTGACAAAGTGGTACTGGTGTGTTTTGCACATCAGCTGCTGAATGTTCCCTGATCTGACACTCCTGTCAACATTAGAATGTGAGATGGGGGAACGCTCTCAGCTGCAATTTGAGTGATTTTGAGTTTTATTTTTATTATTTATTATAGTTATATTTTTATTTGGAAAAAAGGACTTTGATGGTTTTAAATTGCATGTATAAAATTTATATAATATATGTATGTATATGGTTTCCTTGCACCTGAGCTATGTTTTCGTCGGCATCAACGGATGCCACTTGAACTTTACCGCATCCAAGTTAGAGTCATTCTGGATAGCAAAATTGTGCAACGCTCTACAGGCAACAATGATGTTCATAGTTGTGCTGAGCGAAACTCAATCCATAGCTCCTTGATATGCAATTTCGAGTACGGATTTCAGACTCATTCTAAAAACGTTCAGCGCGAAGATTGGTATGTAAAAGACACATCATGTAGCTGCTGGCTCCATAACTACTGCCACCCAATTGAAAAAGTCCATAAATACGTTTTGCTCGAGCCGGTGATTCAGACAGCTATTATTAAAAATAATGCTGTAATGTCCAGAACCAGGTCACTTGCATACAAAATCCATTATTTCCATTTTACAAGTACCCATTTCTACTTCGAAAACTTTTGTCATTTTCTTTTCTAGGTGATTGAGATTTCTGGCATGAATGCAATCTAAACACCCCAACACCTTTGGAAACTTCGCTATTCGGTAAATTTCCCTGCTTTTTTCGGTATTCTGATGAAAAGTGCTGCGGTAGCAATATATACTATTTACCATCCGACTTTATCTTCTATTTTTTCCAAAACGTATTTTGCTCTAATTTTGTAGAGACCAAATCTACGAATAAAAACTTCTTCATCATATTCCTCAAAAAAATTTATTTGTGTACCGCACGTTCTTTCCCTATAAATACGCCTCTGAATTAACGCAGGCAGATAGGCAGTGCGTTCCAAATTTTCCATAATAAAATTTATTTAAATGCCAATGTCGGAATACTATTTTCTTTATTATTTTACAATTTGCAGCTGTCAAATTAACTTCTGGTTAAGAGCTAATCACCACTCGATGTTGGCGTTAAGTTAACCGCAACTTAACCGGACATTGTGAAAACGAATTTTTGCTACCTTCCGATTAAATTTTGTTTAAGTGCTTAACCGGAGATGGGGAAAACGGCCCTTAGTCTGAGTTTACACGGGGATACTTTTTGCCGACGAAACACTCGTTTGTAGGGGAGAGGGCGACGACGAAGGGGGTAACGCACCGTGTCGCTGTGCCTGTTCGACACATTTTGTGTTTCTATTCGTCTCTGTAGATTTTGACATTCTCTTTTATTTTGTTTCTCACTATGAACTGATTGTATCTGTCTTAAATTTCAAAACGAATAATGCCGTAAATTTGAAAATTGAAATTTGGGGTTTTTAATACAATATGTGTAATACAATTTATGTGTGTACATGTGCGCATGCAAACATATGGTGTATGCCTATGCGTATACATATGTATCCAATTATTAATAAATATTTCAGATAATGGAGTTTGCAGATACCGTTGAATTAATGCAAGAAATATTAGAGAGTATTGAAAAAGGCGCTGAGAAGCCTCTGATGATAGTGAAAAGGATGAGATATGAAATTAGATTACACTTTGGAAAGGGTAGAGTTGATGTTTAATCGAATGTAAAAATACATAAAAGAAATAGATAAATATAAGCTGTGTCTTGCTTTACACAAACAAGTGTTTTTATTTTAGAAATATTAGAAAGCGCGAAGCGAACGAAAAATTGTGAGTTTAAAATAAAGCGGAATAGAGAAAAAAATGAAGAAGAAACACATGTCGAAAAATTGCTTGAAGAAAGTGTCTCTGTGTGATCGTGAAGGGCGACACAAAAAAGAAAATTACAATAATAAGCACAAAAGTATCCTCATGTAGAAGTTACCCTGCAAGACGGGTAGCTGTTGCCTAACATGTTATCCGCCTGTTACCTTATATAGGTATGTGCATTTGTTATTTGAATTGTTCCTTTTGTTCTAGCCGTGGGAAAAAAAATAACAACTTTCCCTGCTATGTTTCACGTACGTGTGATTCTCTTTTTCACTCACTCGCATCGTATTTATCGGTATGCGACATATATTCGCCTTTTTTAATTTTCTTATATTTTTGTTACCCATGTGTTGTTGGAAACATAATCAATTGTTAGCATATCTATAGGGGGTGCGTTATTCAAAACAAATGAATTTGTTACCTGCCTGCCACCGGTGAGTTATTCAAAACAAATGTCTTTGTTATCGGACGAGTTACTGCCTAGTTATTAGAAACAAATATCTTTCTTAGCCGACGTGTTACTCATTAGTTATTGAAAACAGATGTCTTTGTTACCCATAGGCTATTGACCTTTAGCTATATTTCCTTTAAAATGAAAAATAGCATTTTTTAAGTTTATTTTTGTTTATTAAAAATATAAATAATAAAAATTTACATATTTACATTTTGGATTAAAAAGTTAGTTTTTTAATCAAATAATAAAATGAAAATTGTTAATTTACTTCTTTTTACATATACATATGTTTAACAAAATTAATTGTACATTAATTGCTATTACTTAATAGACAATGGTACTAGAATTTTGAAGAACTAAAAATAAGTTTTAGAGTAATTAAAATATTAAGACAGCCGCTTCAGAGTAAGACCTCCACTCCGTTAGAAATATCATGCGTAGTAGGACCTGGCTGAACAGGCGGCGTTATTAACTTGGTTTTAATCGTGACAGCAATCTACGCCAGTAAAGAAGTATACAAATGAAATTTGAAATATACAAAAAAAAAATAATTATTATGATGTATTTGATTGAATTTTTATCTTTATTGCTAGAATATAATACTGTTTAATATAATATAATTAAACGCAATAAAAGTTTTATAAAGAACATAGCTATTTACATACATTATTTGTGTATGCTTGGTACATACGTACATACGTAACAAATATGTAAAATTTTTACGAAAAACTAATCCTTTTGTAAAGCATCTATACGCATTTGGCAGACTTCGGGCGTGTTTTCAAAATGCAACTCTGCCCTTGTGGTGCTCTTATGGAAACTGCTTTGTAAATTGGCAGCCTTCGGTCGTGATTAATGCTGCAACTACCCACCTCACGTACCTTCCGTCCATAGCAACCTATCTGATGAGAGCGCCATGCAAATGAAAAGTTGTCACCGCTCGCCCATACCGTTACTGACGGTTGTCCCAGAGAAACCAGCAGCGATTTGATTTTTTCCGTAAAACCGCCTCAGCTCATTTCTCGCTCTTGTACAAGGTTGCCAGTATAGACTTTGTAAACTAATATGAAATAAACTAATAACTATTAATATGAAAATGCATAGTTTTTTTTCAAAAGAAATGAAAATTAAATTCGTAATTAATGATTTATTACCAATAGATCATGTACATGGTGTGTCCCAAAAATAACCGAACTTTTTGGATATAAAATCTGCTGCTTCATTTTTTCAATTTTTTTTTTTAATTTTTTAAACTTCAATTTCAATTTTTTTTCAAGTTTGACACAAAATTTTATATTTGCTCTTTGTTCCATTTTTTTTTTTGGAACCATTAGCACACTTTTGGTTTTATTGAAATGGCTGTCACTTTTACATCTGTCATCCGACTTACATGAAGTTAGGTGCGTTTGAAAGATGATGAATGTATCTTTTTAATGTTGCAAATTTTCAATACATGGCGCTGTATGTTGTATGATTTAAATATAAAGTTCGGTTATTTTTGGGACACACCGTGCATATTTGTTTGGTGTTTATATTCGAACATATAAATTATGTAATTTGTTGACGAAAATTATAAATTTGTTTAAAAGTATGCAAACACACTGGCTGCTGGCAACATTTCTACGCCGTTCGCAGCGTCGATAATTCGTGTATTTACATCGCTCTTCCAGTCGGTTGTTATGCACGTTAGCAATGTAAAATGGGTAGTTGCAGCATTAACCGGAGAATAGCTAACCGTCAGATAGGCTGCTGTGACACTTTCGTTTTAACCAAGTTCTGGTTACTTAACTACTGGTTATTTTGATCATTGTGAATGTTTTAACGTAAATTCACCAAAATTTGCGTTGTGAATACATCAAAACTGCATTACAGCTTCTATTTGCTTACATTTTTCTACACGCTTTTTAAGATCTTCCGTCAAAGATGACTAGATACGAAACTCTTTATTTCGTGAGAGCGCTCAAAAATCCGTATTTTTTATAACATTTCTGAACAGTGCCACTGTGATAGAAAAGTGTCTTCTTTGGATTATTAGGTATAATTTGGGTATTTTATTACAAACAACAACGTCTGTAAATACAATCTCATTAAAATATTTTATTGAGAAACAGTGGAATATTTAATTATATTAAGTTTTAAGAATAAAATTACAATAATTTCTTTAAAATTTACTGCTGAAGCAAATTTCTTTTGAAAGAAAAGCCATGAATTTTTTTATTGACAAAGTGGTACTGGTGTGTTTTGCACATCAGCTGCTGAAGTTCCCTGATCTGACACTCCTGTCAACATTAGAATGTGAGACGGGGGAACGCTCTCAGCTGCAATTTGAGTGATTTTGAGTAAGTTTCGTATTTAGTAATCTTTGCTTCCGTGTTCTCTTTTATTTTTTTAATTTTATTTTTTGGTCATGGAAAAAAACTTGAATTTAATATATTTTTATTTGGAAAAAAGGACTTTGATGGTTTTAAATTGCATGTATAAAATTTATATAATATATGTATGTATATGGTTTCCTTGCACCTGAGCTATGTTTTCGTCGGCATCAACGGATGCCACTTGAACTTTACCGCATCCAAGTTAGAGTCATTTTGGATAGCAAAATTGTGCAACGCTCTACAGGCAACAATGATGTTCATAGTTGTGCTGAGCGGAACTCAATCCATAGCTCCTTGATATGCAATTTCGAGTACGGATTTCAGACTCATTCTAAAAACGTTCAGCGCGAAGATTGGTATGTAAAAGACACATCATGTAGCTGCTGACTCCATAACTACTGCCACCCAATTGAAAAAGTCCATAAATACGTTTTGCTCGAGCCGGTGATTCAGACAGCTATTATTAAAAATAATGCTGTAATGTCCAGAACCAGGTCACTTGCATACAAAATCCATTATTTCCATTTTACAAGTACCCATTTCTACTTCGAAAACTTTTGTCATTTGCTTCTCCAGGTGATTGAGATTTCTGGCATGAATGCAATCTAAACACCCCAACACCTTTGGAAACTTCGCTATTCGGTAAATTTTCCTGCTTTTTTCGGTATTCTGATGACAAGTGCTGCGGTAGCAATATGTACTATTTACCATCCGACTTTATCTTCTATTTTTTCCAAAACGTATTTTGCTCTAATTTTGTAAAGACCAAATCTACGAATAAAAACTTCTTCATCATATTCCTCAAAAAAATTTATTTGTGTACCGCACGTTCTTTCCCTATAAATACGCCTCTGAATTAACGCAGGCAGATAGGCAGTGCGTTCCAAATTTTCCATAATAAAATTTATTTAAATGCCAATGTCGGAATACTATTTTCTTTATTATTTTACAATTTGCAGCTGTCAAATTAACTTCTGGTTAAGAGCTAATCACCACTCGATGTTGGCGTTAAGTTAACCGCAACTTAATTGGCAGATGCGCCTTAACCGGACATTGTGAAAACGAATGTTTGCTACCTTCCGATTAAATTTTGATTAAGTGCTTAACCGGAGATGGGGAAAACGGTCCTTAGTCTGAGTTTACACGGGGATACTTTTTGCCGACGAAACACTCGTTTGTAGGGGAGAGGGCGACGACGAAGGGGGTAACGCACCGTGTCGCTGTGCTTGTTCGACACATTTTGTGTTTCTATTCGTCTCTGTAGATTTTGACATTCCCTTTTATTTTGTTTCTCACTATGAACTGATTGTAGCTGTCTTAAATTTCAAAACGAATAATGCCGTAAATTTGAAAATTGAAATTTGGGGTTTTTAATACAATATGTGTAATACAATATATGTGTGTACATGTGTGCATGCAAACATATGGTGTATGCCTATGCGTATACATATGTATCCAATTATTAATAAATATTTCAGATAATGGAGTTTGCAGATACCGTTGAATTAATGCAAGAAATATTAGAGAGTATTGAAAAAGGCGCTGAGAAGCCTCTGATGATAGTGAAAAGGATGAGATATGAAATTAGATTACACTTTGGAAAGGGTAGAGTTGATGTTTAATCAAATGTAAAAATACATAAAAGAAATAGATAAATAAAAGCTGTGTCTTGCTTTACACAAACAAGTGTTTTTATTTTAGAAATATTAGAAAGCGCGAAGCGAACGAAAAATTGTGAGTACAAAATAAAGCGGAATAGAGAAAAAAATGAAGAAGAAACACATGTCGAAAAATTGCTTGAAGAAAGTGTCTCTGTGTGATCGTGAAGGGCGACACAAAAAACAAAATTACGATAATAAGCACAAAAGTATCCTCATGTAGAAGTTACCCTGCAAGACGGGTAGCTGTTGCCTAACATGTTATCCGCCTGTTACCTTATATAGGTATGTGCATTTGTTATTTGAATTGTTACTTTTGTTCTAGCCGTGGGAAAAAAATAACAACTTTCCCCGCTATGTTTCACGTACGTGTGATTCTCTTTTTCACTCACTCGCGTCGTATTTATCGGTATGCGACATATATTCGCCTTTTTTAATTTTCTCATATTTTTGTTACCCATGTGTTGTTGGAAACATAATCAATTGTTAGCATATCTATAGGGGGTGCGTTATTCAAAACAAATGAATTTGTTACCTGCCTGCCACCGGTGAGTTATTCAAAACAAATGTCTTTGTTATCGGACGAGTTACTGCCTAGTTATTAGAAACAAATATCTTTCTTAGCCGACGTGTTACTCATTAGTTATTGAAAACAGATGTCTTTGTTACCCATAGGCTATTGACCTTTAGCTATATTTCCTTTAAAATGAAAAATAGCATTTTTTAAGTTTATTTTTGTTTATTAAAAATATAAATAATAAAAATTTACATATTTACATTTTGCATTAAAAAGTTAGTTTTTTAATCAAATAATAAAATGAAAACTGTTAATTTACTTCTTTTTACATATACATATGTTTAACAAAATTAATTGTACATTAATTGCTATTACTTAATAGACAATGGTACTAGAATTTTGAAGAACTAAAAATAAGTTTTAGAGTAATTAAAATATTAAGACAGCCGCTTCAGAGTAAGACCTCCACTCCGTTAGAAATATCATGCGTAGTAGGACCTGGCTGAACAGGCGGCGTTATTAACTTGGTTTTAATCGTGACAGCAATCTACGCCAGTAAAGAAGTATACAAATGAAATCTGAAATATACAAAAAAAAATAATTATTATGATGTATTTAATTGAATTTTTATCTTTATTGCTAGAATATAAGACTGTTTAATATAATATAATTAATCGCAATAAACGTTTTACAAAGAACATAGCTATTTACATACATTATTTGTGTATGCTTGGTACATACGTACATACGTAACAAATATGTAAAATTTTTACGAAAAACTAATCCTTTTGTAAAGCATCTATACGCATTTGGCAGACTTCGGGCGTGTTTTGAAAATGTAACTCTGCCCTTGTGGGCCTCTTATGGAAACTGCTTTGTAAATTGGCAGCCTTCGGTCGTGATTAATGCTGCAACTACCCATCTCACGTATCTTCCGTCCATAGCAACCTATCTGATGAGAGCGCCATGCAAATGAAAAGTTGTCACCGCTCGCCCATACCGTTACTGACGGTTGTCCCAGAGAAACCAGCAGCGATTTGATTTTTTCCGTAAAACCGCCTCAGCTCATTTCTCGCTCTTGTACAAGGTTGCCAGTATAGACTTTGTAAACTAATATGAAATAAACTAATAACTATTAATATGAAAATGCATAGTTTTTTCAAAAGAAATGAAAATTAAATTCGTAATTAATGATTTATTACCATATAGATCATGTACATGGTGTGTCCCAAAAATAACCGAACTTTTTGGATATAAAATAGTAAAATACACATTATATTATCTTTGAAAGTTATTATTTATTCAAAATAGGTTCCATTTGACTCAACACAACGTTTGGAATGATCAACCAGCGCATGCATAGATTTTTTTATGTCATTTATAGAAATGTTCTTCAGTACCTCGGTTACGGCTGCTTCATTTTTTCAATTTTTTTTTTAATTTTTTAAACTTCAATTTCAATTTTTTTTCAAGTTTGACACAAAATTTTATATTTGCTATTTGTTCCATTTTTTTTTTGGAACCATTAGCACACTTTTGGTTTTATTGAAATGGCTGTCACTTTTACATCTGTCATCCGACTTACATGAAGTTAGGTGCGTTTGAAAGATGATGAATGTATCTTTTTAATGTTGCAAATTTTCAATACATGGCGCTGTATGTTGTATGATTTAAATATAAAGTTCGGTTATTTTTGGGACACACCGTGTATATTTGTTTGGTGTTCATATTCGAACATATAAATAATGTAATTTGTTGACGAAAATTATAAATTTGTTTAGAAGTATGCAAAAACGCTGGCTGCTGGCAACATTTCTACGCCGTACGCAGCGTCGATAATTCGTGTATTTACATCGCTCTTCCAGTCGGCTGTTATGGACGTTAGCAATGTAAAATGGGTAGTTGCAGCATTAACCGGAGAATAGCTAACCGTCAGATAGGCTGATGTGACACTTTCGTTTTAACCAAGTTCTGGTTACTTAACTACTGGTTATTTTGATCATTGTGAATGTTTTAACGTAAATTCACCAAAATTTGCGTTGTGAATACATCAAAACTGCATGACAGCTTCTATTTGCTTACATTTTTCTACACGCTTTTTAAGATCTTCCGTCAAAGATGACTAGATACGAAACTCTTTATTTCGTGAGAGCGCTCAAAAATCCGCATTTTTTATAATATTTCTGAACAGTGCCACTGTGATAGAAAAGTGACTTCTTTGGATTATTAGGTATAATTTGGGTATTTTATTACAAACAACAACGTCTGTAAATACAATCTCACTAAAATATTTTATTGAGAAACAGTGGAATATTTAATTATATTAAGTTTTAAGAATAAAATTACAATAATTTCTTTAAAATTTACTGCTGAAGCAAATTTCTTTTGAAAGAAAAGCCATGGATTTTTTTATTGACAAAGCGGTACTGGTGTGTTTTGCACATCAGCTGCTGAATGTTCCCTGATCTGACACTCCTGTCAACATTAGAATGTGAGATGGGGGAACGCTCTCAGCTGCAATTTGAGTGATTTTGAGTAAGTTTCGTATTTAGTCATCTTTGCTTCCGTGTTCTCTTTTATTTTTTTTAATTTTATTTATTGGTCATGGAAAAAAATTTGAATTTAATATATTTTTTTTTGGAAAAAAGGACTTTGATGGTTTTAAATTGCATGTATAAAATTTATATAATATATGTATGTATATGGTTTCCTTGCACCTGAGCTATGTTTTCGTCGGCATCAGCGGATGCCACTTGAACTTTACCGCACCCAAGTTAGAGTCATTCTGGATAGCAAAATTGTGCAACGCTCTACAGGCAACAATGATGTTCATAGTTGTGCTGAGCGGAACTCAATCCATAGCTTCTTGATATGCAATTTCGGGTACGGATTTCAGACTCATTCTAAAAACGTTCAGCGCGAAGATTGGTATGTAAAAGACACATCATGTAGCTGCTGGCTCCATAACTACTGCCACCCAATTGAAAAAGTCCATAAATACGTTTTGCCCGAGCCGGTGATTCAGACAGCTATTATTAAAAATAATGCTGTAATGTCCAGAACCAGGTCACTTTCATACAAAATCCATTATTCCCATTTTACAAGTACCCATTTCTACTTCGAAAACTTTTGTCATTTTCTTTTCCAGGTGATTGAGATTTCTGGCATGAATGCAATCTAAACACCCCAACACCTTTGGAAACTTCGCTATTCGGTAAATTTCCCTGCTTTTTTCGGTATTCTGATGAAAAGTGCTGCGGTAGCAATATATACTATTTACCATCCGACTTTATCTTCTATTTTTTCCAAAACGTATTTTGCTCTAATTTTGTAAAGACCAAATCTACGAATAAAAACTTCTTCATCATATTCCTCAAAAAAATTTATTTGTGTACCGCACGTTCTTTCCCTATAAATACGCCTCTGAATTAACGCAGGCAGATAGGCAGTGCGTTCCAAATTTTCCATAATAAAATTTATTTAAATGCCAATGTCGGAATACTATTTTCTTTATTATTTTACAATTTGCAGCTGTCAAATTAACTTCTGGTTAAGAGCTAATCACCACTCGATGTTGGCGTTAAGTTAACCGCAACTTAATTGGCAGATGCGCCTTAACCGGACATTGTGAAAACGAATTTTTGCTACCTTCCGATTAAATTTTGATTAAGTGTTTAACCGGAGATGGGGAAAACGGCCCTTAGTCTGAGTTTACACGGGGATACTTTTTGCCGACGAAACACTCGTTTGTAGGGGAGAGGGCGACGACGAAGGGGGTAACGCACCGTGGCGCTGTGCTTGTTCGACACATTTTGTGTTTCTATTCGTCTCTGTAGATTTTGACATTCCCTTTTATTTTGTTTCTCACTATGAACTGATTGTAGCTGTCTTAAATTTCAAAACGAATAATGCCGTAAATTTGAAAATTGAAATTTGGGGTTTTTAATACAATATGTGTTTCTAACTTGCCTTGATTTCCGGCGCCAATCGGCCCGAGATAAGTAAAAGATAAATATTAACTTTGTGCACAAACACGAATCTAAGTTTTATTTTCTTTAGTTTTATTTTCACAATTTCTTCTTTATGTATATTTTTTTTTGTATAGTTTTACACTTGGCTTTTTAAATTCTAGAGATAGTTTTACACTTGGTTTTTTGGACTTCTAGAGATGCCGCGATAAGCTATGCCGTGCGCGCGCGTAGGTAGTTGGATGACAAGTGATTTTTACATACCCTTCTTCGTTAGCTCGAACTACCGCGGCTAAACGATAGTTCGGCTAACGGAGTAGGGTATACACGGAAAGAAGGATAACCGTGTGAAAGGAGACATGGGAAAATAGGATACCGGAAGTTGGCGCGCACGGCATTTACAATGGTATTTTAGGTTGCGCGCTTAAACATCCTGCCCGCCCTGCAGGGATGCGCTGGCTAGCGCGTTCTGCAGCTTTTGGAGGGCGCGTATTGCTTCGCCTATAGCGCCCTTGGTGGTCCGATTTCGAAAAGCTTTGGTTTGCAGCCCGGTGGTCGTGTGTTTGATTGACCGCAACCTTTCACCGCTGCTTTTCTTTATGTCCCGCTGGTTGGTGGCGCGTTGCTGCGTGGCACGTTGTTGGGTGGCACACTGTTGTATGGCCCGTTGCTGTGTGGATTTTTGATGCGTTGTGGCCCGCTGTGATGTTGCGTGCTGCTTTGCGGCACGCTGTTGCGTCGCGTGCTGTTTATTGGCACGTTGTGGTGTTGCGCGCTGCTGGGATACGCGCTGCTGTGTTGCGCGCTGCTGGGATACGCGCTGCTGTGGTACGCACTGCTGTTGTACGCGCTGCTGTGGTACGCGCTTTTGTTGCCGCTTCTTCTTGATGGTTGCGGCGGGTGCTGGTGCTGGCTCGCTATGTTGCGGCTCTGATGGGTGCAGCATAGAGTGATGCGCCTTTTTGCATCGTCTGCATTTTCCTCTTGAGTCACACTCTTCCGTGACGTGGGTAAGCGACAAGCAGTTGCTGCAGTACCCTTGCGCGTTGGCCACCGCGATGCGCTGAGGAGGCCGCATTGCCCGGAAAGCGGCACAATTGCGCAAGGCGTGGTACCGGTGACACAGCCGACACTGCAGGCAGTTTCCGGTGTCTGCCGTCGGCGCGAGGGGCACTTCACTGCGCGTTGCCATTGGTGTCCTTCGTCTGGAAATGGAAAGAAACGGAAAAATCGGTAGATTTTTATATGTCGTAAACAATTGTATTAAGAGGGGAATTTCTCTTTATTGCTGTGCTTCGAGCGAAGGTTGCTCATTTGGAATGAAGCACAGTTTTACTAAGGGCCGCGTGATAATCCCGTTTTGCGTGCGGAGGTCCACGACACGGATGTGATTATCAGGCCCACGATGAACATTTTGGATTCGTCCGAGACGTCACTCGGTCGGCGGTAGACCGTCGTCTCGGATTACGGCGCAGTCGCCAACTTGAGGCTCCTTCTGTGGAAATTTCCACTTGTACCTCTTTTGGAGATCTTTGAGGTACTCCTCTTTCCAGCGGCGACTGAATTGATGGTGAAGTGCTTTGACTTTCTCCCATCGGTTAATTCGGGAATGGCTAATAGCGGAGCGCCTCGAATGAAATGACCCGGGGTTAATGCTGTGAAGTCAGCTGGGTCCTGTGACAAAGCCGAAAGTGGCCGAGAGTTGAGTACAGCCTCAATTCGAACTAAGAGTGTCGTGAACTCTTCAAATGTAAATTTATGGGATGCAGCGGTTTTCTTGAAGTGAATTTTAAAACTCTTTACTGCGGATTCCCACAGGCCGCCCATATGTGGGGCGCTGGGTGGTATGTATTGCCAATTGATGCCTTGGGGAGCATACTTCTGGGTGATGTCGGCTGAACATTCGTTAAGGAATTTAACGAATTCGCGTTCAGTTGCTCTCTGTGCTCCGATGAACGTTTTTCCATTATCGCTCATCATTGTGGCGGGATATCCTCGCCTGCCCACGAATCGGGCGAATGCTGCTCTAAATGCCTCGGTGGTAAGATCAGAGCATAACTCGAGATGTACTGCCTTCGTCGCGAAACAAACGAATACGGCAACGTACCCTTTGATGAGTGTAGTGGATCTTAAAACTGAGGCCTTTATTAAAAACGGTCCTGCGAAGTCCACTCCAGTTACAGAAAATGGTAGGGACATTGTGCACCGCTCAGGGGGTAGAGCGGCCATTAGCTGGGAGCGCGTTTGTTGCTTGTATAGAGTGCAAGCTTTGCATTGAAAAATGCACCTTTTTATTAAAGGCTTTAGCTTCGGTATGAAGTATTCTTGTCTGACCATTTGAAGCATGAGGCGCGTTTCTGCATGGAGAAGCAGTGCGTGTAAGAAATTCAAATGTAATTGACAGAATCTTGAAGCATTTGGGATGATGATTGGGTGCCGCTCATTATAGCTGAGTGTGGCATGCGCTAGTCTGCCATTGACGCGGAGAAGTCCGTTTTTATCCAGAAATGGATTCAGGTTGAGGAATGAACTTTTTTTGTCAAGTGGCTTTTTGTTTTGTAACGCATCTTTTTCGCCAGGAAAATAGCGGGATTGCGATACTTCGATTAGACGCTGTTTTGCGAATTGGCATTCAGCATGAGTCAGATGTGGCATGGTAGTTGTTGGTTGCATTCTTGATTTATTCCGGGCATTATTCACGAAACGGAACAAGTACGCAGTCACGCGAATTGCTCGAGGGAGTGAAGAGAATCGATCAAGAAAATCGAGTTCTTCTTCGCGTGCATGAAAAGCCTCAATTTTCCGCTTTTCTGGCGGAGAGGTACTGCGTGCCTTTGAATTAGGCCAAGAGTCGATGTGGTGTATGAGCCACTTTGGTCCGTGCCACCAGAGAGAATTGGTGGCTAAGTCTTGGGGTTTGCAACCACGTGTGCCGAGATCAGCGGGGTTATCTCCGCTTGCTACATGACGCCATACTCCGCTTGGGACATATTCCCGAATTTGGGAGGTGCGATTAGACACGTATGTCTTCCATGTGCACGGTGGTTTCTCGAGCCATGCCAGTACTATTTCAGAATCTGACCATAAAAATGTGTTGCACGCTTCTAGGCCTAGCTGGTTTTGGACGGTTGCAGTCAGTTTTGCCAACAGTACTGCTCCGCACAGCTCTAAGGGAGGAAGACTTATCGTTTTCAAAGGTGCAACTTTGCTTTTTGCAACCAGTAGGGTGGATGTTGCATGAGTATTCGCTTCTGTGCGTACATATATGGTTGCACAGCAGGCTTTTTCCGAGGCGTCGCAAAACCCATGGATTTGGGTATTCTGCCCCCGAGTAAAGTTGAGCCATCGAGGAATTTCGATGTCCGAAATGGCTGGCAAGTTTTGAGTAAACTGTTGCCATTTTACCATTGAAGTGGGTTTTGCGCATTCATCCCAATCAATGCCATCGAGCCAAAGTTCTTGAAGTAGAATCTTTGCCCGTATCATAACTGGCGATAGCCATCCTGCCGGGTCAAAAAGTTTTGCGACCGACGACAGAATTTGCCGTTTTGTTGCAGCTGTAGTTGCTGAAACTGGCAGGATGGTGTATGAAAACCTGTCCGTTAATGCGTTCCATCGGATACCGAGAGTTTTGGTTGTGGAAGCATCTTCGAATTTCAAGAAATTGGAGTCGAGAAGGTCTTCTCTCGGGAATGTCTCCAATATGGCCGGGTTATTGGCCGTTAATTTCTTTAGAATAAAGCCGGCTGACTTTAGCGCTTTGATCACTTGGAATAGTGAATCGGTGGCATCGTCAATATCATGACTTCCGGACAGGACATCATCAACATACGTTTGGGTTTTGAGTATAGGTGTGGCCAGTGGAAACTTCGCTTTTGTATCTTCTGCCAATTGATGCAGAGTACGGATAGCGAGATATGGCGCACAATTAACCCCGAATGTTACTGTTTTAAGATTTTAATCAGAGATGGGGGAATCCTCTGACTCACGAAACAAAATTCGCTGATAATCTTTATCGTCCTCATGGATGAGGATTTGCCGATACATTTTTTCAATGTCTCCATTGAACACGTATCTGTACATGCGCCATTGTAAAATTAGCAACATGAGGTCCGGTTGGAGTGAAGGACCTGTATGTAAAACATCATTTAGGGAATTACCTGAACTTGATGTTTTCGATGCGTTGAAAACCACTCGCACTTTTGTCGTGATTTTATCTGGGTTTACAACCGCATGATGAGGCAAATAGAACGAATGGTAGTTGCCATTGGAAGTGATTTCACGGGAATTTGTGAGTTCCATATGGCCCAACGTTATGTATTCTTGCAACACATCGTTGTACATTGTCTTTAACTCCCCTTTCTTCTGAAGCGTGTGTTCCATGCTAAGGAATTGCTGGAATGCCGCAGACCGGGAATGGCCTAGGGTGAGTTTTTCTGGAAATGCTTCTTTGAATGGAAGCCTGACAATGTAGCGTCCGCTTGAATTACGGGTCGTTGTTGCTACATAATAATCTTCACACGCCTGATTTTCAGGCGTCCTTTGTGGAGGTATATGGATTTCCTCCTGTTCCCAGAATTGCCTCAGTTGTACACTGAGCGTTTCATTGGAAACTCGTTCTATTTGGGTGGAAAATGAGGATACCTTTTCGGTCACCGAACCACTAAGTATCCATCCGAATATGGTAATTTGCGCAAGAAGATTGTCGCAAACTTTTTGCAGCCCTTCCACTAGGATTTGTGGAATAAGATCGCTGCCGATAACCATATCGATTTGAGCTGGAATGTGACAATTTGGGTCAGCTAGCTCGAGACTACTCAGTTCATGCCATTTTTCACGACTCGTTGTAAAGGTCGGAAGAAGCTTTGTTAACTGAGGTAATACTATTGCATGGGCCTTAATTCTTTGCTTGGTTTTGGAAGAAACCAGCGTCAAAGAACAAAGCTTAGAGGAATTTTGGACCACTCGGCCACCCATGCCTGAAATTTCGAACCTGGAATGTTCGAACGGTAATTTCAATTTTTTCTGGACTTTTGAGGAAATAAAAGTCCTTAGGGAACCTTGGTCAATCAAGGCCCGTAATTGAAATAATTCTCCTTCATGTTCAACTGCCACCATGGCTGTTGGAAGAAGAACTTTGTTTTCAATGTTCGAATGTAAAGACTGTATGTGTGTATGTTTTGAACAGCACGGTTGCTCGTCGGGATTGGAGCTGGTTTGCGGCTGTCGAGCGGGAATTGTCGACTTTGCCGTTGTATGTTGTACTGTAGCTTCATGGGGTCGGCTACTGGTACGTTGAGCTTGTGGTTTAACATCTATGTGCAGTAGAGTATGATGCCTTTGTTGGCATTTCGCACATGTAAACTTGCTCTGACAGTCTTTGACGTTATGGTTGTAAGCAAGGCAGTTTTTACATAGATTGTTTTTCTGTACAACCTTAAAACGTTCTTGTTCGGACATTTTTCGGAATTTTTGGCAGAATTTTAGGGGGTGGCTGGAGTTGCACACCTGGCAGGAATATGCCTTCTTTGGTTCTACCATAAAATTTTGTGTCCTGATTAAAGGTTTTTGTTGAGCGGCATATGGAGCACTGGGTTTAGGCTTATTAGGATGAAGCCTATTTAGTCTTTCTACAACTTCGTACCGAGAAGTTAGAAAGTCGTCTAATTGAGACCATTGGGGTAGATCTCGTCTTGATGAGAGCGATTGTTCCCAAAGTGACAGTGTTGTTTCTGGTAATTTTGTTGAACAAATGTATACCAGGATAGGATCCCAACTGTCTGTTGAAACGTCTTGAGCATGCAAGACAGACAGACAGTTGTTAATGCTTGTTTGCAGCCTTTGTAATTGATTCCTTCCTCGCACTTGCGGAATCTAGCGAAGTAGTTTTCGTTTTACCCTCAGTATCTGACTTTTTGTCAAATTTCGTTTCTTGCTCTAGAGATTTTTTGGGACTGTGTCCAATTGGCATTGAGGGATTTTAGGAAAAAAAACCTTTTTAAGGCCGAAAAAAAATTAATAAAGCAAGAAACTTTGAGAAATACCCACCCAGCAGGTAGCGAAATTAATCTTTTCACTACTGCCCACAGAAAATTTTTTTAAATTCGGAAAATGAATTTAGTATATGTGCGAGTGTGTGTGTGTGTGTATTTTTTTTGTCGGAAATGGTAATTCCAAATGTGACTTATTGAAACTCGTTAAGCTATTGTTTTGAAACAAACAAGCTATGAAAACGAACTTTGAAAACTATTATTATTAATTTAAAATAAAAAGAAATCACACACACTTGCACTTATGTATATACATGAAATGAAATATACGTATGGAAATATACGTGTAGAAATATATAGTATAATTAATATTGTATATAATATATAATAATATATAATTAATAATATTTATGTAAATATGTAAAATATTTTTAATTCGATGGCAAGATATTAGGAAATCTATCTTTTATGTTATTTCATGCATGCATTCGTTTATGTATGTATTTGTGTGCTAAATATGTAAACAAGATACACCAGCTGTTCTGGTACAGCTCATATTAGAATAAATATGTATATATGTATGTATGTTGGTGTATCAATGTTTTGATTTATTGTCTTTGCTGCCAAAGAGAATTGCAGCTGACCAATGCTGAGAAATAGCAATGGTAGAGAGTGTTAAACTATGAGCGTGGGAGTGTGCGCAATGCTCTTGAATTAGTTTGATGCTGTTAAGTGCACTGCTCATCTACTGCAATAAGCGGATATCGCACAAAGGAGAATGGTGGATAATGATTTAGTGAGAAGATCACTTGTTGTTATAACTCTCTTTTTTTATGCGCTCAGTGTATGTATGTAAATTCTTTGCCCTTGATGCGCTGTCGAGTTCGTTCAACTCGGTAACCGCTACCAAAGTTGTTGACAAGTCGCTCTTTTAAAGGTCTTTGAACTTACATTTACTGTAGAATAAGTAGGTCAAGAAGGCAATGACCTTAGAGCCTGCAATAGGAAAATTGCTAAGAGCCGTAAGTAGGCAAATTAAAAGAACTGCAATTAGATGTATGTATATAGTTATGTTTGTACGGAATATGCATACATATGTACTGTATATGAAAATCAGATTTGATTTACCGGAATTTAATAAAATTATTAGCGGCAAGAAGAACCGTTTTCCGCTGGAATTAGCGGATTAAATTTTCTAATTTAATGTTTTTGGCGGGAAGAAGATCCGTCTAAAAAAACCTAATTGCAGTTAAAAAAATGGAAACAGGCCATATGTTTGGTGTCTTTTTAAAGAAAATTAAAAAGTTTGCCTACTTACTACTTATTGGCTTTACTTTCCTTTTTTGGTCTTTGTATGTATTCCGCTTCTTGTATGGGAGGGGGCCTCTCAAGTTTACTTCCTGTAGCTGTTGTGTTTTCGTTGTGGTGCTGTGCTCCAGGTGTTTGTTGTTGCACCTCTCTTGTGGCAATTTGAGTCTGTTGCAGTTGTTTTATATGTATATGTGTGCTTTCACCACACTTTTTTTTTTTTTCTAAAAACTTTTTTTTTTCTTTAACTTTTTTTCAGAAACTTTTTCTTTGTTTGTTTTTCAAAAAAAAATTTTTTTGTTTTTTCCAGAAACTTTTTCTTCGTTTGTTTTTCGAAAACTTTTTTTGTTTTTTCAAAACTTTTCTATTGTATTGCCACACAACTTCGGTTTTTTTTTTTTCAAATTTAAAAACAAAAAAAATTTTTTTTTTTTTTCAATTATTGTATATTTGTATGTTTGTGTTTGGATGTGCACTCTATGTGTATGTGTCTCACCACACTTGATTATTTTCAAAATTAAATTTTTTTTTTTTCAATTATGTATGTTTGTATGTACATACATATGTGTTTATTTATTAGATTTCGCACACACTTAATTATTTTCAAATTAATTTTTTTTTTTTTTGAGCGAACGCACGGGGGAGCGACGTTTGTGGACTGTATTAGTATTAGTGCTGGTCAAGTTTGGCCTCGAAGGACCATGTCTAACTTGCCTTGATTTCCGGCGCCAATCGGCCCGAGATAAGTAAAAGATAAATATCAACTTTGTGCACAAACACGAATCTAAGTTTTATTTTCTTTAGTTTTATTTTCACAATTTCTTCTTTATGTATATTTTTTTTTGTATAGTTTTACACTTGGCTTTTTAAATTCTAGAGATAGTTTTACACTTGGTTTTTTGGACTTCTAGAGATGCCGCGATAAGCTATGCCGTGCGCGCGCGTAGGTAGTTGGATGACAAGTGATTTTTACATACCCTTCTTCGTTAGCTCGAACTACCGCGGCTAAACGATAGCAGAGAACGTAAATACAACGAGAAGGTTCAATTGCGGACCAGCGTGTAAACTGTCAAAAGATGCCAAGCTCGCGAAAGGGAATTTAACAGAATTCAGTTCTGGGCTCATAACATTGATGAGCGTGGTAACAGTGCATATGCTCAGAAATGTTATTTACCGTCTCGAAATAACATTGCTGTATGTTAACGATAGATAACAAATTTTTGTTATCAAATAAACGAAAATACTATTTTCCAAATATTTAATAAATTATGAGAAAATTAGAGCACATTAGCAAAAGGGGACATATGTATTGTATATTCATGAATAATATTTATTAGAGATGAATGAGGGGCTTATCAAACAATTTTATTAGCTCATAGATCTTAAATATATGTATAAATACTAAAGCTTGCTACATCATATGTGCGTATGTACATAAATGCATGTATATATGTGTGTATGCAAAATGCTGACCTACGTCAAGAAACGTATGTACATACATACATACATATGTATATTTGCTTCTGTCGTCCAAAGCTGAAAAATCAAATAAAATACAACAAAAAATGTTTCATTCATTGACGCATGCGTGCAACAACAAAGCGCAGTATGTTCATTCATAAACACCACCGCACATGCAAAGCCAACAAGTTACTTCTTCGCTGCGTTGACAAAACTCACAAAAAATCGGAAGCAAATATGGTCGCGAAAAATGAAGCAACAAAAACATCCATTAGCATACCCTTTTCCCTTCAACCCGTAACATTCATGTTGCGTCTACAAGCATTGCTTCAAATTCTTGCTACTGACAAAAATTCAATCATCGTCTGCAGAAATGAAGCAAATAGGCATCGTGCTACTAAATTTGCTGATCGCCTATTAGCTCATATTGCCCAGCAAGCATTTCCTTGCCTTCCCGCATGCACCTTGTTATGGCGTGGATTATGTGCTAACATTCTAAAAGTTCCAGAAACTTCCAGAATGTTCTATAATATTCTAGAATATTTGATTTCAATGAAGAAAAGTAGACGAAGCATAAACAACAAAAACTCTTCCTCAAGTCGAAGCCAAATTTTAGCAAAAATCTAAAAATTGATGTTGAACTCACTTCGAAGTGAAAACCCATACATGCAAGCAATTTAATATGTATACGCAAAACGCACACAATCTTAATAACGATCACAAAATTTTTGCTAGATTTCATATTTTTGGCAATTTGGTGTACGTATTCAGGTACAGTAAACTTTGTATACCACGAATATATCAATCACCAATCAACAGCTATAGGAGTGATTCTTATATAACTTCATAGATTTGAAATTTTTATTAAAATCTTTAACTATTCTAAGTTAATAAACATTTTTAAATAATATGCCTTTATTTTTCATAATTAAAATATGTATGAATTTAATAATCGAAGAAGTTTTAGAAGTTATAAGAGTCATTTGTATATATTATAATTAATTTCTCATAGGATTTAAGTTTTTATTAAATTTTACATATTTTCGAATTACTAAACATAAATTAAATAAAAAAATTCATGTTTAAAAATAATGAGACTTTTTCTAAGCATTTGTTTGGCATTCATTTAAAAAATATTTTGTAATTTTAAAGAAAAGTTCACTCTATCGAGAGCGCGGATTCGCTGTTGTCGAAGAAGACACAAATTTGTTCAACTTCTGCTAGCGCAGCTCGTTTAGTAGACGGTGCGCCAGCGTCCGTCTTGAGGAGGACTTTTTTGCAATTGAACTAGCAGCGGCCATTCAAATAGTGTTGTCATGGTGATGGCGTGGTATTTTTTTCTATATGCGTACGTTTATGCTTCTTCTTAATACATATATAATATGTAAATATGTACGCTCGCCCATACGTTTAAATGAATGAAGGGATTTTGACTTGTTTACTTCTTTCGATATTTACTCTAAAAGTAAATAATATTTAATAGAATTTAATCAAATATATTTTATATATATATATATATCTAAGTTATCATAACTACCATTCATTTAAAATAAAATGAAATATATGGGAGTATATAAAAATCACATGGATAAATTTCAAAAATATTTAGTGAAATTTACAAATTATTAAAAACAATTAAGCAAAAGTTTATAATATCAGAAATTTTTGATAACCATCTGCATGCTTATATTTATCTTGCATAGGCTTTATCTATTTTACATTTATTTTGAATGGATTTTCTCATTTAACATACAATTGTGTTTATTTTGAGCACGATTTCTGTTTGCGCACTGTTATGGCGCTGTAAAATTCCTTTCAGATTTGCTCTGTTAAATTCCCTTTCGCTGGCGAGGCAGCGGAACGATTTGACAAACAGCACGCCCTGGACCTTCTCGTTGTATTTACGTTCTCTGACGATAGTTCGGCTAACGGAGTAGGGTATACACGGAAAGAAGGATAACCGTGTGAAAGGAGACATGGGAAAATAGGATACCGGAAGTTGGCGCGCACGGCATTTACAATGGTATTTTAGATTGCGCGCTTAAACAATGTGTAATACAATATATGTGTGTACATGTGCGCATGCAAACATATGGTGTATGCCTATGCGTATACATATGTATCCAATTATTAATATGGTAAATATTTCAGATAATGCATTTTGCAGATACCGTTGAATTAATGCAAGAAATATTAGAGAGTATTGAAAAAGGCGCTGAGAAGCCTCTGATGATAGTGAAAAGGATGAGATATGAAATTAGATTACACTTTGGAAAGGGTAGAGTTGATGTTTAATCAAATGTAAAAATACATAAAAGAAATAGATAAATAAAAGCTGTGTCTTGCTTTACACAAACAAGTGTTTTTATTTTAGAAATATTAGAAAGCGCGAAGCGAACGAAAAATTGTGAGTGCAAAATAAAGCGGAATAGAGAAAAAAATGAAGAAGAAACACATGTCGAAAAATTGCTTGAAGAAAGTGTCTCTGTGTGATCGTGAAGGGCGACACAAAAACGAAAATTACGATAATAAGCACAAAAGTATCCTCATGTAGAAGTTACCCTGCAAGACGGGTAGCTGTTGCCTAACATGTTATCCGCCTGTTACCTTATATATGTGCATTTGTTATTTGAATTGTTACTTTTGTTCGAGCCGTGGGAAAAAATAACAACTTTCCCCGCTATGTTTCACGTACGTGTGATTCTCTTTTTCACTCACTCGCATCGTATTTATCGGTATGCGACATATATTCGCCTTTTTTAATTTTCTCATATTTTTGTTACCCATGTGTTGTTGGAAACATAATCAATTGTTAGCATATCTATAGGGGGTGCGTTATTCAAAACAAATGAATTTGTTACCTGCCTGCCACCGGTGAGTTATTCAAAACAAATGTCTTTGTTATCGGACGAGTTACTGACTAGTTATTAGAAACAAATATCTTTCTTAGCCGACGTGTTACTCATTAGTTATTGAAAACAGATGTCTTTGTTACCCATAGGCTATTGACATTTAGCTATATTTCCTTTAAAATGAAAAATAGCATTTTTTAAGTTTATTTTTGTTTATTAAAAATATAAATAATAAAAATTTACATATTTACATTTTGGATTAAAAAGTTAGTTTTTTAATCAAATAATAAAATGAAAACTGTTAATTTACTTCTTTTTACATATACATATGTTTAACAAAATTAATTGTACATTAATTGCTATTACTTAATAGACAATGGTACTAGAATTTTGAAGAACTAAAAATAAGTTTTAGAGTAATTAAAATATTAAGACAGCCGCTTCAGAGTAAGACCTCCACTCCGTTAGAAATATCATGCGTAGTAGGACCTGGCTGAACAGGCGGCGTTATTAACTTGGTTTTAATCGTGACAGCAATCTACGCCAGTAAAGAAGTATACAAATGAAATCTGAAATATACAAAAAAAAATAATTATTATGATATATTTGATTGAATTTTTATCTTTATTGCTAGAATATAAGACTGTTTAATATAATATAATTAATCGCAATAAAAATTTTACAAAGAACATAGCTATTTACATACATTATTTGTGTATGCTTGGTACATACGTACATACGTAACAAATATGTAAAATTTTTACGAAAAACTAATCCTTTTGTAAAGCATCTATACGCATTTGGCAGACTTCGGGCGTGTTTTCAAAATGTAACTCTGCCCTTGTGGGCCTCTTATGGAAACTGCTTTGTAAATTGGCAGCCTTCGGTCGTGATTAATGCTGCAACTACCCATCTCACGTACCTTCCGTCCATAGCAACCTATCTGATGAGAGCGCCATGCAAATGAAAAGTTGTCACCGCTCGCCCATACCGTTACTGACGGTTGTCCCAGAGAAACCAGCAGCGATTTGATTTTTTCCGTAAAACCGCCTCAGCTCATTTCTCGCACTTGTACAAGGTTGCCAGTATAGACTTTGTAAACTAATATGAAATAAACTAATAACTATTAATATGAAAATGCATAGTTTTTTCAAAAGAAATGAAAATTAAATTCGTAATTAATGATTTATTACCCTATAGATCATGTACATGGTGTGTCCCAAAAATAACCGAACTTTTTGGATATAAAATAGTAAAATACACATTATATTATCTCTGAAAGTTATTATTTATTCAAAATAGGTTCCATTTGACTCAACACAACGTTTGGAATGATCAACCAGCGCATGCATAGATTTTTTTATGTCATTTATAGAAATGTTCTTCAGTACCTCGGTTACGGCTGCTTCATTTTTTCAATTTTTTTTTTAATTTTTTAAACTTCAATTTCAATTTTTTTTCAAGTTTGACACAAAATTTTATATTTGCTCTTTGTTCCATTTTTTTTTTGGAACCATTAGCACACTTTTGGTTTTATTGAAATGGCTGTCACTTTTACATCTGTCATCCGACTTACATGAAGTTAGGTGCGTTTGAAAGATGATGAATGTATCTTTTTAATGTTGCAAATTTTCAATACATGGCGCTGTATGTTGTATGATTTAAATATAAAGTTCGGTTATTTTTGGGACACACCGTGTATATTTGTTTGGTGTTCATATTCGAACATATAAATAATGTAATTTGTTGACGAAAATTATAAATTTGTTTAAAAGTATGCAAACACGCTGGCTGCTGGCAACATTTTTACGCCGTTCGCAGCGTCGATAATTCGTGTATTTACATCGCTCTTCCAGTCGGCTGTTATGGACGTTAGCAATGTAAAATGGGTAGTTGCAGCATTAACCGGAGAATAGCTAACCGTCAGATAGGCTGATGTGACACTTTCGTTTTAACCAAGTTCTGGTTACTTAACACTGGTTATTTTGATCATTGTGAATGTTTTAACGTAAATTCACCAAAATTTGCGTTGTGAATACATCAAAACTGCATGACAGCTTCTATTTGCTTACATTTTTCTACACGCTTTTTAAGATCTTCCGTCAAAGATGACTAGATACGAAACTCTTTATTTCGTGAGAGCGCTCAAAAATCCGCATTTTTTATAATATTTCTGAACAGAGCCACTGTGATAGAAAAGTGACTTCTTTGGATTATTAGGTATAATTTGGGTATTTTATTACAAACAACAACGTCTGTAAATACAATCTCACTAAAATATTTTATTGAGAAACAGTGGAATATTTAATTATATTAAGTTTTAAGAATAAAATTACAATAATTTCTTTAAAATTTACTGCTGAAGCAAATTTCTTTTGAAAGAAAAGCCATGAATTTTTTTATTGACAAAGTGGTACTGGTGTGTTTTGCACATCAGCTGCTGAATGTTCCCTGATCTGACACTCCTGTCAACATTAGAATGTGAGATGGGGGAACGCTCTCAGCTGCAATTTGAGTGATTTTGAGTAAGTTTCGTATTTAGTCATCTTTGCTTCCGTGTTCTCTTTTATTTTTTTTAATTTTATTTATTGGTCATGGAAAAAAATTTGAATTTAATATATTTTTTTTTGGAAAAAAGGACTTTGATGGTTTTAAATTGCATGTATAAAATTTATATAATATATGTATGTATATGAGCTATGTTTTCGTCGGCATCAGCGGATGCCACTTGAACTTTACCGCATCCAAGTTAGAGTCATTCTGGATAGCAAAATTGTGCAACGCTCTACAGGCGACAATGATGTTCATAGTTGTGCTGAGCGAAACTCAATCCATAGCTCCTTGATATGCAATTTCGAGTACGGATTTCAGACTCATTCTAAAAACGTTCAGCGCGAAGATTGGTATGTAAAAGACACATCATGTAGCTGCTGGCTCCATAACTACTGCCACCCAATTGAAAAAGTCCATAAATACGTTTTGCTCGAGCCGGTGATTCAGACAGCTATTATTAAAAATAATGCTGTAATGTCCAGAACCAGGTCACTTGCATACAAAATCCATTATTTCCATTTTACAAGTACCCATTTCTACTTCGAAAACTTTTGTCATTTTCTTTTCCAGGTGATTGAGATTTCTGGCATGAATGCAATCTAAACACCCCAACACCTTTGGAAACTTCGCTATTCGGTAAATTTCCCTGCTTTTTTCGGTATTCTGATGAAAAGTGCTGCGGTAGCAATATATACTATTTACCATCCGACTTTATCTTCTATTTTTTCCAAAACGTATTTTGCTCTAATTTTGTAAAGACCAAATCTACGAATAAAAACTTCTTCATCATATTCCTCAAAAAAATTTATTTGTGTACCGCACGTTCTTTCCCTATAAATACGCCTCTGAATTAACGCAGGCAGATAGGCAGTGCGTACCAAATTTTCCATAATAAAATTTATTTAAATGCCAATGTCGGAATACTATTTTCTTTATTATTTTACAATTTGCAGCTGTCAAATTAACTTCTGGTTAAGAGCTAATCACCACTCGATGTTGGCGTTAAGTTAACCGCAACTTAATTGGCAGATGCGCCTTAACCGGACATTGTGAAAACGAATTTTTGCTACCTTCCGATTAAATTTTGATTAAGTGCTTAACCGGAGATGGGGAAAACGGCCCTTAGTCTGAGTTTACACGGGGATACTTTTTGCCGACGAAACACTCGTTTGTAGGGGAGAGGGCGACGACGAAGGGGGTAACGCACCGTGGCGCTGTGCTTGTTCGACACATTTTGTGTTTCTATTCGTCTCTGTAGATTTTGACATTCCCTTTTATTTTGTTTCTCACTATGAACTGATTGTATCTGTCTTAAATTTCAAAACGAATAATGCCGTAAATTTGAAAATTGAAATTTGGGGTTTTTAATACAATATGTGTAATACAATATATGTGTGTACATGTGTGCATGCAAACATATGGTGTATGCCTATGCGTATACATATGTATCCAATTATTAATAAATATTTCAGATAATGCATTTTGCAGATACCGTTGAATTAATGTAAGAAATATTAGAGAGTATTGAAAAAGGCGCTGAGAAGCCTCTGATGATAGTGAAAATGATGAGATATGAAATTAGATTACACTTTGGAAAGGGTAGAGTTGATGTTTAATCAAATGTAAAAATACATAAAAGAAATAGATAAATAAAAGCTGTGTCTTGCTTTACACAAACAAGTGTTTTTATTTTAGAAATATTAGAAAGCGCGAAGCGAACGAAAAATTGTGAGTGCAAAATAAAGCGGAATAGAGAAAAAAATGAAGAAGAAACACATGTCGAAAAATTGCTTGAAGAAAGTGTCTCTGTGTGATCGTGAAGGGCGACACAAAAAAGAAAATTACGATAATAAGCACAAAAGTATCCTCATGTAGAAGGGTAGCTGTTGCCTAACATGTTATCCGCCTGTTACCTTATATAGGTATGTGCATTTGTTATTTGAATTGTTCCTTTTGTTCTAGCCGTGGGAAAAAAAATAACAACTTTCCCTGCTATGTTTCACGTACGTGTGATTCTCTTTTTCACTCACTCGCATCGTATTTATCGGTATGCGACATATATTCGCCTTTTTTAATTTTCTTATATTTTTGTTACCCATGTGTTGTTGGAAACATAATCAATTGTTAGCATATCTATAGGGGGTGCGTTATTCAAAACAAATGAATTTGTTACCTGCCTGCCACCGGTGAATTATTCAAAACAAATGTCTTTGTTATCGGACGAGTTACTGCCTAGTTATTAGAAACAAATATCTTTCTTAGCCGACGTGTTACTCATTAGTTATTGAAAACAGATGTCTTTGTTACCCATAGGCTATTGACCTTTAGCTATATTTCCTTTAAAATGAAAAATAGCATTTTTTAAGTTTATTTTTGTTTATTAAAAATATAAATAATAAAAATTTACATATTTACATTTTGCATTAAAAAGTTAGTTTTTTAATCAAATAATAAAATGAAAACTGTTAATTTACTTCTTTTTACATATACATATGTTTAACAAAATTAATTGTACATTAATTGCTATTACTTAATAGACAATGGTACTAGAATTTTGAAGAACTAAAAATAAGTTTTAGAGTAATTAAAATATTAAGACAGCCGCTTCAGAGTAAGACCTCCACTCCGTTAGAAATATCATGCGTAGTAGGACCTGGCTGAACAGGCGGCGTTATTAACTTGGTTTTAATCGTGACAGCAATCTACGCCAGTAAAGAAGTATACAAATGAAATCTGAAATATACAAAAAAAAATAATTGTTATGATGTATTTAATTGAATTTTTATCTTTATTGCTAGAATATAAGACTGTTTAGTATAATATAATTAATCGCAATAAACGTTTTACAAAGAACATAGCTATTTACATACATTATTTGTGTATGCTTGGTACATACGTACATACGTAACAAATATGTAAAATTTTTACGAAAAACTAATCCTTTTGTAAAGCATCTATACGCATTTGGCAGACTTCGGGCGTGTTTTGAAAATGTAACTCTGCCCTTGTGGGCCTCTTATGGAAACTGCTTTGTAAATTGGCAGCCTTCGGTCGTGATTAATGCTGCAACTACCCATCTCACGTATCTTCCGTCCATAGCAACCTATCTGATGAGAGCGCCATACAAATGAAAAGTTGTCACCGCTCGCCCATACCGTTACTGACGGTTGTCCCAGAGAAACCAGCAGCGATTTGATTTTTTCCGTAAAACCGCCTCAGCTCATTTCTCGCTCTTGTACAAGGTTGCCAGTATAGACTTTGTAAACTAATATGAAATAAACTAATAACTATTAATATGAAAATGCATAGTTTTTTCAAAAGAAATGAAAATTAAATTCGTAATTAATGATTTATTACCAATAGATCATGTACATGGTGTGTCCCAAAAATAACCGAACTTTTTGGATATAAAATCTGCTGCTTCATTTTTTCAATTTTTTTTTTAATTTTTTAAACTTCAATTTCAATTTTTTTTCAAGTTTGACACAAAATTTTATATTTGCTCTTTGTTCCATTTTTTTTTTTGGAACCATTAGCACACTTTTGGTTTTATTGAAATGGCTGTCACTTTTACATCTGTCATCCGACTTACATGAAGTTAGGTGCGTTTGAAAGATGATGAATGTATCTTTTTAATGTTGCAAATTTTCAATACATGGCGCTGTATGTTGTATGATTTAAATATAAAGTTCGGTTATTTTTGGGACACACCGTGTATATTTGTTTGGTGTTCATATTCGAACATATAAATAATGTAATTTGTTGACGAAAATTATAAATTTGTTTAAAAGTATGCAAACACGCTGGCTGCTGGCAACATTTCTACGCCGTTCGCAGCGTCGATAATTCGTGTATTTACATCGCTCTTCCAGTCGGTTGTTATGGACGTTAGCAATGTAAAATGGGTAGTTGCAGCATTAACCGGAGAATAGCTAACCGTCAAGTTCTGGTTACTTAACTACTGGTTATTTTGATCATTGTGAATGTTTTAACGTAAATTCACCAAAATTTGCGTTGTGAATACATCAAAACTGCATGACAGCTTCTATTTGCTTACATTTTTCTACACGCTTTTTAAGATCTTCCGTCAAAGATGACTAGATACGAAACTCTTCATTTCGTGAGAGCGCTCAAAAATCCGCATTTTTTATAACATTTCTGAACAGTGCCACTGTGATAGAAAAGTGACTTCTTTGGATTATTAGGTATAATTTGGGTATTTTATTACAAACAACAACGTCTGTAAATACAATCTCACTAAAATATTTTATTGAGAAACAGTGGAATATTTAATTATATTAAGTTTTAAGAATAAAATTACAATAATTTCTTTAAAATTTACTGCTGAAGCAAATTTCTTTTGAAAGAAAAGCCATGGATTTTTTTATTGACAAAGTGGTACTGGTGTGTTTTGCACATCAGCTGCTGAATGTTCCCTGATCTGACACTCCTGTCAACATTAGAATGTGAGATGGGGGAACGCTCTCAGCTGCAATTTGAGTGATTTTGAGTAAGTTTTATTTTTATTATTTATTATAGTTATATTTTTATTTGGAAAAAAGGACTTTGATGGTTTTAAATTGCATGTATAAAATTTATATAATATATGTATATATATGGTTTCCTTGCACCTGAGCTATGTTTTCGTCGGCATCAACGGATGCCACTTGAACTTTACCGCATCCAAGTTAGAGTCATTTTGGATAGCAAAATTGTGCAACGCTCTACAGGCAACAATGATGTTCATAGTTGTGCTGAGCGAAACTCAATCCATAGCTCCTTGATATGCAATTTCGAGTACGGATTTCAGACTCATTCTAAAAACGTTCAGCGCGAAGATTGGTATGTAAAAGACACATCATGTAGCTGCTGGCTCCATAACTACTGCCACCCAATTGAAAAAGTCCATAAATACGTTTTGCTCGAGCCGGTGATTCAGACAGCTATTATTAAAAATAATGCTGTAATGTCCAGAACCAGGTCACTTGCATACAAAATCCATTATTTCCATTTTACAAGTACCCATTTCTACTTCGAAAACTTTTGTCATTTTCTTTTCCAGGTGATTGAGATTTCTGGCATGAATGCAATCTAAACACCCCAACACCTTTGGAAACTTCGCTATTCGGTAAATTTCCCTGCTTTTTTCGGTATTCTGATGAAAAGTGCTGCGGTAGCAATATATACTATTTACCATCCGACTTTATCTTCTATTTTTTCCAAAACGTATTTTGCTCTAATTTTGTAAAGACCAAATCTACGAATAAAAACTTCTTCATCATATTCCTCAAAAAAATTTATTTGTGTACCGCACGTTCTTTCCCTATAAATACGCCTCTGAATTAACGCAGGCAGATAGGCAGTGCGTTCCAAATTTTCCATAATAAAATTTATTTAAATGCCAATGTCGGAATACTATTTTCTTTATTATTTTACAATTTGCAGCTGTCAAATTAACTTCTGGTTAAGAGCTAATCACCACTCGATGTTGGCGTTAAGTTAACCGCAACTTAATTGGCAGATGCGCCTTAACCGGACATTGTAAAAACGAATTTTTGCTACCTTCCGATTAAATTTTGTTTAAGTGCTTAACCGGAGATGGGGAAAACGGCCCTTAGTCTGAGTTTACACGGGGATACTTTTTGCCGACGAAACACTCGTTTGTAGGGGAGAGGGCGACGACGAAGGGGGTAACGCACCGTGTCGCTGTGCTTGTTCGACACATTTTGTGTTTCTATTCGTCTCTGTAGATTTTGACATTCTCTTTTATTTTGTTTCTCACTATGAACTGATTGTATCTGTCTTAAATTTCAAAACGAATAATGCCGTAAATTTGAAAATTGAAATTTGGGGTTTTTAATACAATATGTGTAATACAATTTATGTGTGTACATGTGCGCATGCAAACATATGGTGTATGCCTATGCGTATACATATGTATCCAATTATTAATAAATATTTCAGATAATGGAGTTTGCAGATACCGTTGAATTAATGCAAGAAATATTAGAGAGTATTGAAAAAGGCGCTGAGAAGCCTCTGATGATAGTGAAAAGGATGAGATATGAAATTAGATTACACTTTGGAAAGGGTAGAGTTGATGTTTAATCGAATGTAAAAATACATAAAAGAAATAGATAAATAAAAGCTGTGTCTCGCTTTACACAAACAAGTGTTTTTATTTTAGAAATATTAGAAAGCGCGAAGCGAACGAAAAATTGTGAGTTTAAAATAAAGCGGAATAGAGAAAAAAATGAAGAAGAAACACATGTCGAAAAATTGCTTGAAGAAAGTGTCTCTGTGTGATCGTGAAGGGCGACACAAAAAAGAAAATTACAATAATAAGCACAAAAGTATCCTCATGTAGAAGTTACCCTGCAAGACGGGTAGCTGTTGCCTAACATGTTATCCGCCTGTTACCTTATATAGGTATGTGCATTTGTTATTTGAATTGTTCCTTTTGTTCTAGCCGTGGGAAAAAAAATAACAACTTTCCCTGCTATGTTTCACGTACGTGTGATTCTCTTTTTCACTCACTCGCATCGTATTTATCGGTATGCGACATATATTCGCCTTTTTTAATTTTCTTATATTTTTGTTACCCATGTGTTGTTGGAAACATAATCAATTGTTAGCATATCTATAGGGGGTGCGTTATTCAAAACAAATGAATTTGTTACCTGCCTGCCACCGGTGAATTATTCAAAACAAATGTCTTTGTTATCGGACGAGTTACTGCCTAGTTATTAGAAACAAATATCTTTCTTAGCCGACGTGTTACTCATTAGTTATTGAAAACAGATGTCTTTGTTACCCATAGGCTATTGACCTTTAGCTATATTTCCTTTAAAATGAAAAATAGCATTTTTTAAGTTTATTTTTGTTTATTAAAAATATAAATAATAAAAATTTACATATTTACATTTTGCATTAAAAAGTTAGTTTTTTAATCAAATAATAAAATGAAAACTGTTAATTTACTTCTTTTTACATATACATATGTTTAACAAAATTAATTGTACATTAATTGCTATTACTTAATAGACAATGGTACTAGAATTTTGAAGAACTAAAAATAAGTTTTAGAGTAATTAAAATATTAAGACAGCCGCTTCAGAGTAAGACCTCCACTCCGTTAGAAATATCATGCGTAGTAGGACCTGGCTGAACAGGCGGCGTTATTAACTTGGTTTTAATCGTGACAGCAATCTACGCCAGTAAAGAAGTATACAAATGAAATCTGAAATATACAAAAAAAAATAATTATTATGATGTATTTGATTGAATTTTTATCTTTATTGCTAGAATATAAGACTGTTTAATATAATATAATTAATCGCAATAAACGTTTTACAAAGAACATAGCTATTTACATACATTATTTGTGTATGCTTGGTACATACGTACATACGTAACAAATATGTAAAATTTTTACGAAAAACTAATCCTTTTGTAAAGCATCTATACGCATTTGGCAGACTTCGGGCGTGTTTTGAAAATGTAACTCTGCCCTTGTGGGCCTCTTATGGAAACTGCTTTGTAAATTGGCAGCCTTCGGTCGTGATTAATGCTGCAACTACCCATCTCACGTACCTTCCGTCCATAGCAACCTATCTGATGAGAGCGCCATACAAATGAAAAGTTGTCACCGCTCGCCCATACCGTTACTGACGGTTGTCCCAGAGAAACCAGCAGCGATTTGATTTTTTCCGTAAAACCGCCTCAGCTCATTTCTCGCTCTTGTACAAGGTTGCCAGTATAGACTTTGTAAACTAATATGAAATAAACTAATAACTATTAATATGAAAATGCATAGTTTTTTCAAAAGAAATGAAAATTAAATTCGTAATTAATGATTTATTACCAATAGATCATGTACATGGTGTGTCCCAAAAATAACCGAACTTTTTGGATATAAAATCTGCTGCTTCATTTTTTCAATTTTTTTTTTAATTTTTTAAACTTCAATTTCAATTTTTTTTCAAGTTTGACACAAAATTTTATATTTGCTCTTTGTTCCATTTTTTTTTTTGGAACCATTAGCACACTTTTGGTTTTATTGAAATGGCTGTCACTTTTACATCTGTCATCCGACTTACATGAAGTTAGGTGCGTTTGAAAGATGATGAATGTATCTTTTTAATGTTGCAAATTTTCAATACATGGCGCTGTATGTTGTATGATTTAAATATAAAGTTCGGTTATTTTTGGGACACACCGTGTATATTTGTTTGGTGTTCATATTCGAACATATAAATAATGTAATTTGTTGACGAAAATTATAAATTTGTTTAAAAGTATGCAAACACGCTGGCTGCTGGCAACATTTCTACGCCGTTCGCAGCGTCGATAATTCGTGTATTTACATCGCTCTTCCAGTCGGTTGTTATGGACGTTAGCAATGTAAAATGGGTAGTTGCAGCATTAACCGGAGAATAGCTAACCGTCAGATAGGCTGATGTGACACTTTCGTTTTAACCAAGTTCTGGTTACTTAACTACTGGTTATTTTGATCATTGTGAATGTTTTAACGTAAATTCACCAAAATTTGCGTTGTGAATACATCAAAACTGCATGACAGCTTCTATTTGCTTACATTTTTCTACACGCTTTTTAAGATCTTCTGTCAAAGATGACTAGATACGAAACTCTTCATTTCGTGAGAGCGCTCAAAAATCCGCATTTTTTATAACATTTCTGAACAGTGCCACTGTGATAGAAAAGTGACTTCTTTGGATTATTAGGTATAATTTGGGTATTTTATTACAAACAACAACGTCTGTAAATACAATCTCACTAAAATATTTTATTGAGAAACAGTGGAATATTTAATTATATTAAGTCTTAAGAATAAAATTACAATAATTTCTTTAAAATTTACTGCTGAAGCAAATTTCTTTTGAAAGAAAAGCCATGGATTTTTTTATTGACAAAGTGGTACTGGTGTGTTTTGCACATCAGCTGCTGAATGTTCCCTGATCTGACACTCCTGTCAACATTAGAATGTGAGATGGGGGAACGCTCTCAGCTGCAATTTGAGTGATTTTGAGTAAGTTTTATTTTTATTATTTATTATAGTTATATTTTTATTTGGAAAAAAGGACTTTGATGGTTTTAAATTGCATGTATAAAATTTATATAATATATGTATGTATATGGTTTCCTTGCACCTGAGCTATGTTTTCGTCGGCATCAGCGGATGCCACTTGAACTTTACCGCATCCAAGTTAGAGTCATTCTGGATAGCAAAATTGTGCAACGCTCTACAGGCGACAATGATGTTCATAGTTGTGCTGAGCGAAACTCAATCCATAGCTCCTTGATATGCAATTTCGAGTACGGATTTCAGACTCATTCTAAAAACGTTCAGCGCGAAGATTGGTATGTAAAAGACACATCATGTAGCTGCTGGCTCCATAACTACTGCCACCCAATTGAAAAAGTCCATAAATACGTTTTGCTCGAGCCGGTGATTCAGACAGCTATTATTAAAAATAATGCTGTAATGTCCAGAACCAGGTCACTTGCATACAAAATCCATTATTTCCATTTTACAAGTACCCATTTCTACTTCGAAAACTTTTGTCATTTTCTTTTCCAGGTGATTGAGATTTCTGGCATGTATGCAATCTAAACACCCCAACACCTTTGGAAACTTCGCTATTCGGTAAATTTCCCTGCTTTTTTCGGTATTCTGATGAAAAGTGCTGCGGTAGCAATATATACTATTTACCATCCGACTTTATCTTCTATTTTTTCCAAAACGTATTTTGCTCTAATTTTGTAAAGACCAAATCTACGAATAAAAACTTCTTCATCATATTCCTCAAAAAAATTTATTTGTGTACCGCACGTTCTTTCCCTATAAATACGCCTCTGAATTAACGCAGGCAGATAGGCAGTGCGTTCCAAATTTTCCATAATAAAATTTATTTAAATGCCAATGTCGGAATACTATTTTCTTTATTATTTTACAATTTGCAGCTGTCAAATTAACTTCTGGTTAAGAGCTAATCACCACTCGATGTTGGCGTTAAGTTAACCGCAACTTAATTGGCAGATGCGCCTTAACCGGACATTGTAAAAACGAATTTTTGCTACCTTCCGATTAAATTTTGTTTAAGTGCTTAACCGGAGATGGGGAAAACGGCCCTTAGTCTGAGTTTACACGGGGATACTTTTTGCCGACGAAACACTCGTTTGTAGGGGAGAGGGCGACGACGAAGGGGGTAACGCACCGTGGCGCTGTGCTTGTTCGACACATTTTGTGTTTCTATTCGTCTCTGTAGATTTTGCATTCTCCTTTATTTTGTTTCTCACTATGAACTGATTGTATCTGTCTTAAATTTCAAAACGAATAATGCCGTAAATTTGAAAATTGAAATTTGGGGTTTTTAATACAATATGTGTAATACAATTTATGTGTGTACATGTGCGCATGCAAACATATGGTGTATGCCTATGCGTATACATATGTATCCAATTATTAATAAATATTTCAGATAATGGAGTTTGCAGATACCGTTGAATTAATGCAAGAAATATTAGAGAGTATTGAAAAAGGCGCTGAGAAGCCTCTGATGATAGTGAAAAGGATGAGATATGAAATTAGATTACACTTTGGAAAGGGTAGAGTTGATGTTTAATCGAATGTAAAAATACATAAAAGAAATAGATAAATAAAAGCTGTGTCTTGCTTTACACAAACAAGTGTTTTTATTTTAGAAATATTAGAAAGCGCGAAGCGAACGAAAAATTGTGAGTTTAAAATAAAGCGGAATAGAGAAAAAAATGAAGAAGAAACACATGTCGAAAAATTGCTTGAAGAAAGTGTCTCTGTGTGATCGTGAAGGGCGACACAAAAAAGAAAATTACGATAATAAGCACAAAAGTATCCTCATGTAGAAGTTACCCTGCAAGACGGGTAGCTGTTGCCTAACATGTTATCCGCCTGTTACCTTATATAGGTATGTGCATTTGTTATTTGAATTGTTCCTTTTGTTCTAGCCGTGGGAAAAAAATAACAACTTTCCCTGCTATGTTTCACGTACGTGTGATTCTCTTTTTCACTCACTCGCATCGTATTTATCGGTATGCGACATATATTCGCCTTTTTTAATTTTCTTATATTTTTGTTACCCATGTGTTGTTGGAAACATAATCAATTGTTAGCATATCTATAGGGGCTGCGTTATTCAAAACAAATGAATTTGTTACCTGCCTGCCACCGGTGAGTTATTCAAAACAAATGTCTTTGTTATCGGACGAGTTACTGCCTAGTTATTAGAAGCAAATATCTTTCTTAGCCGACGTGTTACTCATTAGTTATTGAAAACAGATGTCTTTGTTACCCATAGGCTATTGACCTTTAGCTATATTTCCTTTAAAATGAAAAATAGCATTTTTTAAGTTTATTTTTGTTTATTAAAAATATAAATAATAAAAATTTACATATTTACATTTTGGATTAAAAAGTTAGTTTTTTAATCAAATAATAAAATGAAAATTGTTAATTTACTTCTTTTTACATATACATATGTTTAACAAAATTAATTGTACATTAATTGCTATTACTTAATAGACAATGGTACTAGAATTTTGAAGAACTAAAAATAAGTTTTAGAGTAATTAAAATATTAAGACAGCCGCTTCAGAGTAAGACCTCCACTCCGTTAGAAATATCATGCGTAGTAGGACCTGGCTGAACAGGCGGCGTTATTAACTTGGTTTTAATCGTGACAGCAATCTACGCCAGTAAAGAAGTATACAAATGAAATTTGAAATATACAAAAAAAAAATAATTATTATGATGTATTTGATTGAATTTTTATCTTTATTTCTAGAATATAAGACTGTTTAATATAATATAATTAAACGCAATAAAAGTTTTATAAAGAACATAGCTATTTACATACATTATTTGTGTATGCTTGGTACATACGTACATACGTAACAAATATGTAAAATTTTTACGAAAAACTAATCCTTTTGTAAAGCATCTATACGCATTTGGCAGACTTCGGGCGTGTTTTGAAAATGTAACTCTGCCCTTGTGGGCCTCTTATGGAAACTGCTTTGTAAATTGGCAGCCTTCGGTCGTGATTAATGCTGCAACTACCCATCTCACGTACCTTCCGTCCATAGCAACCTATCTGATGAGAGCGCCATACAAATGAAAAGTTGTCACCGCTCGCCCATACCGTTACTGACGGTTGTCCCAGAGAAACCAGCAGCGATTTGATTTTTTCCGTAAAACCGCCTCAGCTCATTTCTCGCTCTTGTACAAGGTTGCCAGTATAGACTTTGTAAACTAATATGAAATAAACTAATAACTATTAATATGAAAATGCATAGTTTTTTCAAAAGAAATGAAAATTAAATTCGTAATTAATGATTTATTACCATATAGATCATGTACATGGTGTGTCCCAAAAATAACCGAACTTTTTGGATATAAAATAGTAAAATACACATTATATTATCTCTGAAAGTTATTATTTATTCAAAATAGGTTCCATTTGACTCAACACAACGTTTGGAATGATCAACCAGCGCATGCATAGATTTTTTTTATGTCATTTATAGAAATGTTCTTCAGTACCTCGGTTACGGCTGCTTAATTTTTTCAATTTTTTTTTTAATTTTTTAAACTTCAATTTCAATTTTTTTTCAAGTTTGACACAAAATTTTATATTTGCTCTTTGTTCCATTTTTTTTTTTTTGGAACCATTAGCACACTTTTGGTTTTATTGAAATGGCTGTCACTTTTACATCTGTCATCCGACTTACATGAAGTTAGGTGCGTTTGAAAGATGATGAATGTATCTTTTTAATGTTGCAAATTTTCAACACATGGCGCTGTATGTTGTATGATTTAAATATAAAGTTCGGTTATTTTTGGGACACACCGTGTATATTTGTTTGGTGTTCATATTCGAACATATAAATAATGTAATTTGTTGACGAAAATTATAAATTTGTTTAAAAGTATGCAAACACGCTGGCTGCTGGCAACATTTCTACGCCGTTCGCAGCGTCGATAATTCGTGTATTTACATCGCTCTTCCAGTCGGCTGTTATGGACGTTAGCAATGTAAAATGGGTAGTTGCAGCATTAACCGGAGAATAGCTAACCGTCAAGTTCTGGTTACTTAACTACTGGTTATTTTGATCATTGTGAATGTTTTAACGTAAATTCACCAAAATTTGCGTTGTGAATACATCAAAACTGCATGACAGCTTCTATTTGCTTACATTTTTCTACACGCTTTTTAAGATCTTCCGTCAAAGATGACTAGATACGAAACTCTTCATTTCGTGAGAGCGCTCAAAAATCCGCATTTTTTATAATATTTCTGAACAGTGCCACTGTGATAGAAAAGTGACTTCTTTGGATTATTAGGTATAATTTGGGTATTTTATTACAAACAACAACGTCTGTAAATACAATCTCACTAAAATATTTTATTGAGAAACAGTGGAATATTTAATTATATTAAGTTTTAAGAATAAAATTACAATAATTTCTTTAAAATTTACTGCTGAAGCAAATTTCTTTTGAAAGAAAAGCCATGAATTTTTTTATTGACAAAGTGGTACTGGTGTGTTTTGCACATCAGCTGCTGAATGTTCCCTGATCTGACACTCCTGTCAACATTAGAATGTGAGATGGGGGAACGCTCTCAGCTGCAATTTGAGTGATTTTGAGTAAGTTTCGTATTTAGTCATCTTTGCTTCCGTGTTCTCTTTTATTTTTTTAATTTTATTTATTGGTCATGGAAAAAAATTTGAATTTAATATATTTTTTTTTGGAAAAAAGGACTTTGATGGTTTTAAATTGCATGTATAAAATTTATATAATATATGTATGTATATGGTTTCCTTGCACCTGAGCTATGTTTTCGTCGGCATCAGCGGATGCCACTTGAACTTTACCGCATCCAAGTTAGAGTCATTCTGGATAGCAAAATTGTGCAACGCTCTACAGGCGACAATGATGTTCATAGTTGTGCTGAGCGAAACTCAATCCATAGCTCCTTGATATGCAATTTCGAGTACGGATTTCAGACTCATTCTAAAAACGTTCAGCGCGAAGATTGGTATGTAAAAGACACATCATGTAGCTGCTGGCTCCATAACTACTGCCACCCAATTGAAAAAGTCCATAAATACGTTTTGCTCGAGCCGGTGATTCAGACAGCTATTATTAAAAATAATGCTGTAATGTCCAGAACCAGGTCACTTGCATACAAAATCCATTATTTCCATTTTACAAGTACCCATTTCTACTTCGAAAACTTTTGTCATTTTCTTTTCCAGGTGATTGAGATTTCTGGCATGTATGCAATCTAAACACCCCAACACCTTTGGAAACTTCGCTATTCGGTAAATTTCGCTGCTTTTTTCGGTATTCTGATGAAAAGTGCTGCGGTAGCAATATATACTATTTACCATCCGACTTTATCTTCTATTTTTTCCAAAACGTATTTTGCTCTAATTTTGTAAAGACCAAATCTACGAATAAAAACTTCTTCATCATATTCCTCAAAAAAAATTATTTGTGTACCGCACGTTCTTTCCCTATAAATACGCCTCTGAATTAACGCAGGCAGATAGGCAGTGCGTTCCAAATTTTCCATAATAAAATTTATTTAAATGCCAATGTCGGAATACTATTTTCTTTATTATTTTACAATTTGCAGCTGTCAAATTAACTTCTGGTTAAGAGCTAATCACCACTCGATGTTGGCGTTAAGTTAACCGCAACTTAATTGGCAGATGCGCCTTAACCGGACATTGTGAAAACGAATTTTTGCTACCTTCCGATTAAATTTTGATTAAGTGCTTAACCGGAGATGGGGAAAACGGCCCTTAGTCTGAGTTTACACGGGGATACTTTTTGCCGACGAAACACTCGTTTGTAGGGGAGAGGGCGACGACGAAGGGGGTAACGCACCGTGGCGCTGTGCTTGTTCGACACATTTTGTGTTTCTATTCGTCTCTGTAGATTTTGACATTCCCTTTTATTTTGTTTCTCACTATGAACTGATTGTAGCTGTCTTAAATTTCAAAACGAATAATGCCGTTAATTTGAAAATTGAAATTTGGGGTTTTTAATACAATATGTGTAATACAATATATGTGTGTACATGTGTGCATGCAAACATATGGTGTATGCCTATGCGTATACATATGTATCCAATTATTAATAAATATTTCAGATAATGCATTTTGCAGATACCGTTGAATTAATGCAAGAAATATTAGAGAGTATTGAAAAAGGCGCTGAGAAGCCTCTGATGATAGTGAAAATGATGAGATATGAAATTAGATTACACTTTGGAAAGGGTAGAGTTGATGTTTAATCAAATGTAAAAATACATAAAAGAAATAGATAAATAAAAGCTGTGTCTTGCTTTACACAAACAAGTGTTTTTATTTTAGAAATATTAGAAAGCGCGAAGCGAACGAAAAATTGTGAGTTTAAAATAAAGCGGAATAGAGAAAAAAATGAAGAAGAAACACATGTCGAAAAATTGCTTGAAGAAAGTGTCTCTGTGTGATCGTGAAGGGCGACACAAAAAAAAAAAAATTACGATAATAAGCACAAAAGTATCCTCATGTAGAAGTTACCCTGCAAGACGGGTAGCTGTTGCCTAACATGTTATCCGCCTGTTACCTTATATATGTGCATTTGTTATTTGAATTGTTACTTTTGTTCTAGCCGTGGGAAAAAAATAACAACTTTCCCCGCTATGTTTCACGTACGTGTGATTCTCTTTTTCACTCACTCGCATCGTATTTATCGGTATGCGACATATATTCGCCTTTTTTAATTTTCTCATATTTTTGTTACCCATGTGTTGTTGGAAACATAATCAATTGTTAGCATATCTATAGGGGGTGCGTTATTCAAAACAAATGAATTTGTTACCTGCCTGCCACCGGTGAGTTATTCAAAACAAATGTCTTTGTTATCGGAGGAGTTACTGCCTAGTTATTAGAAACAAATATCTTTCTTAGCCGACGTGTTACTCATTAGTTATTGAAAACAGATGTCTTTGTTTCCCATAGGCTATTGACATTTAGCTATATTTCCTTTAAAATGAAAAATAGCATTTTTTAAGTTTATTTTTGTTTATTAAAAATATAAATAATAAAAATTTACATATTTACATTTTGGATTAAAAAGTTAGTTTTTTAATCAATTAATAAAATGAAAACTGTTAATTTACTTCTTTTTACATATACATATGTTTAACAAAATTAATTGTACATTAATTGCTATTACTTAATAGACAATGGTACTAGAATTTTGAAGAACTTAAAATAAGTTTTAGAGTAATTAAAATATTAAGACAGCCGCTTCAGAGTAAGACCTCCACTCCGTTAGAAATATCATGCGTAGTAGGACCTGGCTGAACAGGCGGCGTTATTAACTTGGTTTTAATCGTGACAGCAATCTACGCCAGTAAAGAAGTATACAAATGAAATCTGAAATATACAAAAAAAAATAATTATTATGATGTATTTGATTGAATTTTTATCTTTATTGCTAGAATATAAGACTGTTTAATATAATATAATTAATCGCAATAAAAATTTTACAAAGAACATAGCTATTTACATACATTATTTGTGTATGCTTGGTACATACGTACATACGTAACAAATATGTAAAATTTTTACGAAAAACTAATCCTTTTGTAAAGCATCTATACGCATTTGGCAGATTTCGGGCGTGTTTTCAAAATGTAACTCTGCCCTTGTGGGCCTCTTATGGAAACTGCTTTGTAAATTGGCAGCCTTCGGTCGTGATTAATGCTGCAACTACCCATCTCACGTACCTTCCGTCCATAGCAACCTATCTGATGAGAGCGCCATACAAATGAAAAGTTGTCACCGCTCGCCCATACCGTTACTGACGGTTGTCCCAGAGAAACCAGCAGCGATTTGATTTTTTCCGTAAAACCGCCTCAGCTCATTTCTCGCTCTTGTACAAGGTTGCCAGTATAGACTTTGTAAACTAATATGAAATAAACTAATAACTATTAATATGAAAATGCATAGTTTTTTCAAAAGAAATGAAAATTAAATTCGTAATTAATGATTTATTACCAATAGATCATGTACATGGTGTGTCCCAAAAATAACCGAACTTTTTGGATATAAAATCTGCTGCTTCATTTTTTCAATTTTTTTTTTAATTTTTTAAACATCAATTTCAATTTTTTTTCAAGTTTGACACAAAATTTTATATTTGCTCTTTGTTCCATTTTTTTTTTGGAACCATTAGCACACTTTTGGTTTTATTGAAATGGCTGTCACTTTTACATCTGTCATCCGACTTACATGAAGTTAGGTGCGTTTGAAAGATGATGAATGTATCTTTTTAATGTTGCAAATTTTCAACACATGGCGCTGTATGTTGTATGATTTAAATATAAAGTTCGGTTATTTTTGGGACACACCGTGTATATTTGTTTGGTGTTCATATTCGAACATATAAATAATGTAATTTGTTGACGAAAATTATAAATTTGTTTAAAAGTATGCAAACACGCTGGCTGCTGGCAACATTTCTACGCCGTTCGCAGCGTCGATAATTCGTGTATTTACATCGCTCTTCCAGTCGGCTGTTATGGACGTTAGCAATGTAAAATGGGTAGTTGCAGCATTAACCGGAGAATAGCTAACCGTCAGATAGGCTGATGTGACACTTTCGTTTTAACCAAGTTCTGGTTACTTAACTACTGGTTATTTTGATCATTGTGAACGTTTTAACGTAAATTCACCAAAATTTGCGTTGTGAATACATCAAAACTGCATGACAGCTTCTATTTGCTTACATTTTTCTACACGCTTTTTAAGATCTTCCGCCAAAGATGACTAGATACGAAACTCTTTATTTCGTGAGAGCGCTCAAAAATCCGCATTTTTTATAATATTTCTGAACAGTGCCACTGTGATAGAAAAGTGACTTCTTTGGATTATTAGGTATAATTTGGGTATTTTATTACAAACAACAACGTCTGTAAATACAATCTCACTAAAATATTTTATTGAGAAACAGTGGAATATTTAATTATATTAAGTTTTAAGAATAAAATTACAATAATTTCTTTAAAATTTACTGCTGAAGCAAATTTCTTTTGAAAGAAAAGCCATGAATTTTTTTATTGACAAAGTGGTACTGGTGTGTTTTGCACATCAGCTGCTGAATGTTCCCTGATCTGACACTCCTGTCAACATTAGAATGTGAGATGGGGGAACGCTCTCAGCTGCAATTTGAGTGATTTTGAGTAAGTTTCGTATTTAGTCATCTTTGCTTCCGTGTTCTCTTTTATTTTTTTTAATTTTATTTATTGGTCATGGAAAAAAATTTGAATTTAATATGTTTTTTTTTTGGAAAAAAGGACTTTGATGGTTTTAAATTGCATGTATAAAATTTATATAATATATGTATGTATATGGTTTCCTTGCACCTGAGCTATGTTTTCGTCGGCATCAGCGGATGCCACTTGAACTTTACCGCATCCAAGTTAGAGTCATTCTGGATAGCAAAATTGTGCAACGCTCTACAGGCGACAATGATGTTCATAGTTGTGCTGAGCGAAACTCAATCCATAGCTCCTTGATATGCAATTTCGAGTACGGATTTCAGACTCATTCTAAAAACGTTCAGCGCGAAGATTGGTATGTAAAAGACACATCATGTAGCTGCTGGCTCCATAACTACTGCCACCCAATTGAAAAAGTCCATAAATACGTTTTGCTCGAGCCGGTGATTCAGACAGCTATTATTAAAAATAATGCTGTAATGTCCAGAACCAGGTCACTTGCATACAAAATCCATTATTTCCATTTTACAAGTACCCATTTCTACTTCGAAAACTTTTGTCATTTTCTTTTCCAGGTGATTGAGATTTCTGGCATGAATGCAATCTAAACACCCCAACACCTTTGGAAACTTCGCTATTCGGTAAATTTCCCTGCTTTTTTCGGTATTCTGATGAAAAGTGCTGCGGTAGCAATATATACTATTTACCATCCGACTTTATCTTCTATTTTTTCCAAAACGTATTTTGCTCTAATTTTGTAAAGACCAAATCTACGAATAAAAACTTCTTCATCATATTCCTCAAAAAAATTTATTTGTGTACCGCACGTTCTTTCCCTATAAATACGCCTCTGAATTAACGCAGGCAGATAGGCAGTGCGTTCCAAATTTTCCATAATAAAATTTATTTAAATGCCAATGTCGGAATACTATTTTCTTTATTATTTTACAATTTGCAGCTGTCAAATTAACTTCTGGTTAAGAGCTAATCACCACTCGATGTTGGCGTTAAGTTAACCGCAACTTAATTGGCAGATGCGCCTTAACCGGACATTGTGAAAACGAATTTCTGCTACCTTCCGATTAAATTTTGATTAAGTGCTTAACCGGAGATGGGGAAAACGGCCCTTAGTCTGAGTTTACACGGGGATACTTTTTGCCGACGAAACACTCGTTTGTAGGGGAGAGGGCGACGACGAAGGGGGTAACGCACCGTGGCGCTGTGCTTGTTCGACACATTTTGTGTTTCTATTCGTCTCTGTAGATTTTGACATTCCCTTTTATTTTGTTTCTCACTATGAACTGATTGTAGCTGTCTTAAATTTCAAAACGAATAATGCCGTAAATTTGAAAATTGAAATTTGGGGTTTTTAATACAATATGTGTAATACAATATATGTGTGTACATGTGTGCATGCAAACATATGGTGTATGCCTATGCGTATACATATGTATCCAATTATTAATAAATATTTCAGATAATGCATTTTGCAGATACCGTTGAATTAATGCAAGAAATATTAGAGAGTATTGAAAAAGGCGCTGAGAAGCCTCTGATGATAGTGAAAATGATGAGATATGAAATTAGATTACACTTTGGAAAGGGTAGAGTTGATGTTTAATCAAATGTAAAAATACATAAAAGAAATAGATAAATAAAAGCTGTGTCTTGCTTTACACAAACAAGTGTTTTTATTTTAGAAATATTAGAAAGCGCGAAGCGAACGAAAAATTGTGAGTTTAAAATAAAGCGGAATAGAGAAAAAAATGAAGAAGAAACACATGTCGAAAAATTGCTTGAAGAAAGTGTCTCTGTGTGATCGTGAAGGGCGACACAAAAAAAAAAAAATTACGATAATAAGCACAAAAGTATCCTCATGTAGAAGTTACCCTGCAAGACGGGTAGCTGTTGCCTAACATGTTATCCGCCTGTTACCTTATATATGTGCATTTGTTATTTGAATTGTTACTTTTGTTCTAGCCGTGGGAAAAAAATAACAACTTTCCCCGCTATGTTTCACGTACGTGTGATTCTCTTTTTCACTCACTCGCATCGTATTTATCGGTATGCGACATATATTCGCCTTTTTTAATTTTCTCATATTTTTGTTACCCATGTGTTGTTGGAAACATAATCAATTGTTAGCATATCTATAGGGGGTGCGTTATTCAAAACAAATGAATTTGTTACCTGCCTGCCACCGGTGAGTTATTCAAAACAAATGTCTTTGTTATCGGAGGAGTTACTGCCTAGTTATTAGAAACAAATATCTTTCTTAGCCGACGTGTTACTCATTAGTTATTGAAAACAGATGTCTTTGTTTCCCATAGGCTATTGACATTTAGCTATATTTCCTTTAAAATGAAAAATAGCATTTTTTAAGTTTATTTTTGTTTATTAAAAATATAAATAATAAAAATTTACATATTTACATTTTGGATTAAAAAGTTAGTTTTTTAATCAAATAATAAAATGAAAACTGTTAATTTACTTCTTTTTACATATACATATGTTTAACAAAATTAATTGTACATTAATTGCTATTACTTAATAGACAATGGTACTAGAATTTTGAAGAACTTAAAATAAGTTTTAGAGTAATTAAAATATTAAGACAGCCGCTTCAGAGTAAGACCTCCACTCCGTTAGAAATATCATGCGTAGTAGGACCTGGCTGAACAGGCGGCGTTATTAACTTGGTTTTAATCGTGACAGCAATCTACGCCAGTAAAGAAGTATACAAATGAAATTTGAAATATACAAAAAAAAAAATAATTATTATGATGTATTTGATTGAATTTTTATCTTTATTGCTAGAATATAAGACTGTTTAATATAATATAATTAAACGCAATAAAAGTTTTATAAAGAACATAGCTATTTACATACATTATTTGTGTATGCTTGGTACATACGTACATACGTAACAAATATGTAAAATTTTTACGAAAAACTAATCCTTTTGTAAAGCATCTATACGCATTTGGCAGACTTCGGGCGTGTTTTGAAAATGTAACTCTGCCCTTGTGGGCCTCTTATGGAAACTGCTTTGTAAATTGGCAGCCTTCGGTCGTGATTAATGCTGCAACTACCCATCTCACGTACCTTCCGTCCATAGCAACCTATCTGATGAGAGCGCCATACAAATGAAAAGTTGTCACCGCTCGCCCATACCGTTACTGACGGTTGTCCCAGAGAAACCAGCAGCGATTTGATTTTTTCCGTAAAACCGCCTCAGCTCATTTCTCGCTCTTGTACAAGGTTGCCAGTATAGACTTTGTAAACTAATATGAAATAAACTAATAACTATTAATATGAAAATGCATAGTTTTTTCAAAAGAAATGAAAATTAAATTCGTAATTAATGATTTATTACCATATAGATCATGTACATGGTGTGTCCCAAAAATAACCGAACTTTTTGGATATAAAATAGTAAAATACACATTATATTATCTCTGAAAGTTATTATTTATTCAAAATAGGTTCCATTTGACTCAACACAACGTTTGGAATGATCAACCAGCGCATGCATAGATTTTTTTATGTCATTTATAGAAATGTTCTTCAGTACCTCGGTTACGGCTGCTTCATTTTTTCAATTTTTTTTTTAATTTTTTAAACTTCAATTTCAATTTTTTTTCAAGTTTGACACAAAATTTTATATTTGCTCTTTGTTCCATTTTTTTTTTGGAACCATTAGCACACTTTTGGTTTTATTGAAATGGCTGTCACTTTTACATCTGTCATCCGACAGAAAGATGATGAATGTATCTTTTTAATGTTGCAAATTTTCAACACATGGCGCTGTATGTTGTATGATTTAAATATAAAGTTCGGTTATTTTTGGGACACACCGTGTATATTTGTTTGGTGTTCATATTCGAACATATAAATAATGTAATTTGTTGACGAAAATTATAAATTTGTTTAAAAGTATGCAAACACGCTGGCTGCTGGCAACATTTCTACGCCGTTCGCAGCGTCGATAATTCGTGTATTTACATCGCTCTTCCAGTCGGCTGTTATGGACGTTAGCAATGTAAAATGGGTAGTTGCAGCATTAACCGGAGAATAGCTAACCGTCAGATAGGCTGATGTGACACTTTCGTTTTAACCAAGTTCTGGTTACTTAACTACTGGTTATTTTGATCATTGTGAATGTTTTAACGTAAATTCACCAAAATTTGCGTTGTGAATACATCAAAACTGCATGACAGCTTCTATTTGCTTACATTTTTCTACACGCTTTTTAAGATCTTCCGCCAAAGATGACTAGATACGAAACTCTTTATTTCGTGAGAGCGCTCAAAAATCCGCATTTTTTATAATATTTCTGAACAGTGCCACTGTGATAGAAAAGTGACTTCTTTGGATTATTAGGTATAATTTGGGTATTTTATTACAAACAACAACGTCTGTAAATACAATCTCACTAAAATATTTTATTGAGAAACAGTGGAATATTTAATTATATTAAGTTTTAAGAATAAAATTACAATAATTTCTTTAAAATTTACTGCTGAAGCAAATTTCTTTTGAAAGAAAAGCCATGAATTTTTTTATTGACAAAGTGGTACTGGTGTGTTTTGCACATCAGCTGCTGAATGTTCCCTGATCTGACACTTCTGTCAACATTAGAATGTGAGATGGGGGAACGCTCTCAGCTGCAATTTGAGTGATTTTGAGTAAGTTTCGTATTTAGTCATCTTTGCTTCCGTGTTCTCTTTTATTTTTTTTAATTTTATTTATTGGTCATGGAAAAAAATTTGAATTTAATATGTTTTTTTTTGGAAAAAAGGACTTTGATGGTTTTAAATTGCATGTATAAAATTTATATAATATATGTATGTATATGGTTTCCTTGCACCTGAGCTATGTTTTCGTCGGCATCAGCGGATGCCACTTGAACTTTACCGCATCCAAGTTAGAGTCATTCTGGATAGCAAAATTGTGCAACGCTCTACAGGCGACAATGATGTTCATAGTTGTGCTAAGCGAAACTCAATCCATAGCTCCTTGATATGCAATTTCGAGTACGGATTTCAGACTCATTCTAAAAACGTTCAGCGCGAAGATTGGTATGTAAAAGACACATCATGTAGCTGCTGGCTCCATAACTACTGCCACCCAATTGAAAAAGTCCATAAATACGTTTTGCTCGAGCCGGTGATTCAGACAGCTATTATTAAAAATAATGCTGTAATGTCCAGAACCAGGTCACTTGCATACAAAATCCATTATTTCCATTTTACAAGTACCCATTTCTACTTCGAAAACTTTTGTCATTTTCTTTTCCAGGTGATTGAGATTTCTGGCATGAATGCAATCTAAACACCCCAACACCTTTGGAAACTTCGCTATTCGGTAAATTTCCCTGCTTTTTTCGGTATTCTGATGAAAAGTGCTGCGGTAGCAATATATACTATTTACCATCCGACTTTATCTTCTATTTTTTCCAAAACGTATTTTGCTCTAATTTTGTAAAGACCAAATCTACGAATAAAAACTTCTTCATCATATTCCTCAAAAAAATTTATTTGTGTACCGCACGTTCTTTCCCTATAAATACGCCTCTGAATTAACGCAGGCAGATAGGCAGTGCGTTCCAAATTTTCCATAATAAAATTTATTTAAATGCCAATGTCGGAATACTATTTTCTTTATTATTTTACAATTTGCAGCTGTCAAATTAACTTCTGGTTAAGAGCTAATCACCACTCGATGTTGGCGTTAAGTTAACCGCAACTTAATTGGCAGATGCGCCTTAACCGGACATTGTGAAAACGAATTTTTGCTACCTTCCGATTAAATTTTGATTAAGTGCTTAACCGGAGATGGGGAAAACGGCCCTTAGTCTGAGTTTACACGGGGATACTTTTTGCCGACGAAACACTCGTTTGTAGGGGAGAGGGCGACGACGAAGGGGGTAACGCACCGTGGCGCTGTGCTTGTTCGGCACATTTTGTGTTTCTATTCGTCTCTGTAGATTTTGACATTCCCTTTTATTTTGTTTCTCACTATGAACTGATTGTAGCTGTCTTAAATTTCAAAACGAATAATGCCGTAAATTTGAAAATTGAAATTTGGGGTTTTTAATACAATATGTGTAATACAATATATGTGTGTACATGTGTGCATGCAAACATATGGTGTATGCCTATGCGTATACATATGTATCCAATTATTAATAAATATTTCAGATAATGCATTTTGCAGATACCGTTGAATTAATGCAAGAAATATTAGAGAGTATTGAAAAAGGCGCTGAGAAGCCTCTGATGATAGTGAAAATGATGAGATATGAAATTAGATTACACTTTGGAAAGGGTAGAGTTGATGTTTAATCAAATGTAAAAATACATAAAAGAAATAGATAAATAAAAGCTGTGTCTTGCTTTACACAAACAAGTGTTTTTATTTTAGAAATATTAGAAAGCGCGAAGCGAACGAAAAATTGTGAGTTTAAAATAAAGCGGAATAGAGAAAAAAATGAAGAAGAAACACATGTCGAAAAATTGCTTGAAGAAAGTGTCTCTGTGTGATCGTGAAGGGCGACACAAAAAAAAAAAATTACGATAATAAGCACAAAAGTATCCTCATGTAGAAGTTACCCTGCAAGACGGGTAGCTGTTGCCTAACATGTTATCCGCCTGTTACCTTATATATGTGCATTTGTTATTTGAATTGTTACTTTTGTTCTAGCCGTGGGAAAAAAATAACAACTTTCCCCGCTATGTTTCACGTACGTGTGATTCTCTTTTTCACTCACTCGCATCGTATTTATCGGTATGCGACATATATTCGCCTTTTTTAATTTTCTCATATTTTTGTTACCCATGTGTTGTTGGAAACATAATCAATTGTTAGCATATCTATAGGGGGTGCGTTATTCAAAACAAATGAATTTGTTACCTGCCTGCCACCGGTGAGTTATTCAAAACAAATGTCTTTGTTATCGGAGGAGTTACTGCCTAGTTATTAGAAACAAATATCTTTCTTAGCCGACGTGTTACTCATTAGTTATTGAAAACAGATGTCTTTGTTTCCCATAGGCTATTGACATTTAGCTATATTTCCTTTAAAATGAAAAATAGCATTTTTTAAGTTTATTTTTGTTTATTAAAAATATAAATAATAAAAATTTACATATTTACATTTTGGATTAAAAAGTTAGTTTTTTAATCAAATAATGAAATGAAAACTGTTAATTTACTTCTTTTTACATATACATATGTTTAACAAAATTAATTGTACATTAATTGCTATTACTTAATAGACAATGGTACTAGAATTTTGAAGAACTTAAAATAAGTTTTAGAGTAATTAAAATATTAAGACAGCCGCTTCAGAGTAAGACCTCCACTCCGTTAGAAATATCATGCGTAGTAGGACCTGGCTGAACAGGCGGCGTTATTAACTTGGTTTTAATCGTGACAGCAATCTACGCCAGTAAAGAAGTATACAAATGAAATTTGAAATATACAAAAAAAAAAAATAATTATTATGATGTATTTGATTGAATTTTTATCTTTATTGCTAGAATATAAGACTGTTTAATATAATATAATTAAACGCAATAAAAGTTTTATAAAGAACATAGCTATTTACATACATTATTTGTGTATGCTTGGTACATACGTACATACGTAACAAATATGTAAAATTTTTACGAAAAACTAATCCTTTTGTAAAGCATCTATACGCATTTGGCAGACTTCGGGCGTGTTTTGAAAATGTAACTCTGCCCTTGTGGGCCTCTTATGGAAACTGCTTTGTAAATTGGCAGCCTTCGGTCGTGATTAATGCTGCAACTACCCATCTCACGTACCTTCCGTCCATAGCAACCTATCTGATGAGAGCGCCATACAAATGAAAAGTTGTCACCGCTCGCCCATACCGTTACTGACGGTTGTCCCAGAGAAACCAGCAGCGATTTGATTTTTTCCGTAAAACCGCCTCAGCTCATTTCTCGCTCTTGTACAAGGTTGCCAGTATAGACTTTGTAAACTAATATGAAATAAACTAATAACTATTAATATGAAAATGCATAGTTTTTTCAAAAGAAATGAAAATTAAATTCGTAATTAATGATTTATTACCATATAGATCATGTACATGGTGTGTCCCAAAAATAACCGAACTTTTTGGATATAAAATAGTAAAATACACATTATATTATCTCTGAAAGTTATTATTTATTCAAAATAGGTTCCATTTGACTCAACACAACGTTTGGAATGATCAACCAGCGCATGCATAGATTTTTTTATGTCATTTATAGAAATGTTCTTCAGTACCTCGGTTACGGCTGCTTCATTTTTTCAATTTTTTTTTTAATTTTTTAAACTTCAATTTCAATTTTTTTTCAAGTTTGACACAAAATTTTATATTTGCTCTTTGTTCCATTTTTTTTTTTGGAACCATTAGCACACTTTTGGTTTTATTGAAATGGCTGTCACTTTTACATCTGTCATCCGACTTACATGAAGTTAGGTGCGTTTGAAAGATGATGAATGTATCTTTTTAATGTTGCAAATTTTCAATACATGGCGCTGTATGTTGTATGATTTAAATATAAAGTTCGGTTATTTTTGGGACACACCGTGTATATTTGTTTGGTGTTCATATTCGAACATATAAATAATGTAATTTGTTGACGAAAATTATAAATTTGTTTAAAAGTATGCAAACACGCTGGCTGCTGGCAACATTTCTACGCCGTTCGCAGCGTCGATAATTCGTGTATTTACATCGCTCTTCCAGTCGGCTGTTATGGACGTTAGCAATGTAAAATGGGTAGTTGCAGCATTAACCGGAGAATAGCTAACCGTCAGATAGGCTGATGTGACACTTTCGTTTTAACCAAGTTCTGGTTACTTAACTACTGGTTATTTTGATCATTGTGAATGTTTTAACGTAAATTCACCAAAATTTGCGTTGTGAATACATCAAAACTGCATGACAGCTTCTATTTGCTTACATTTTTCTACACGCTTTTTAAGATCTTCCGTCAAAGATGACTAGATACGAAACTCTTTATTTCGTGAGAGCGCTCAAAAATCCGCATTTTTTATAATATTTCTGAACAGTGCCACTGTGATAGAAAAGTGACTTCTTTGGATTATTAGGTATAATTTGGGTATTTTATTACAAACAACAACGTCTGTAAATACAATCTCACTAAAATATTTTATTGAGAAACAGTGGAATATTTAATTATATTAAGTTTTAAGAATAAAATTACAATAATTTCTTTAAAATTTACTGCTGAAGCAAATTTCTTTTGAAAGAAAAGCCATGAATTTTTTTATTGACAAAGTGGTACTGGTGTGTTTTGCACATCAGCTGCTGAATGTTCCCTGATCTGACACTCCTGTCAACATTAGAATGTGAGATGGGGGAACGCTCTCAGCTGCAATTTGAGTGATTTTGAGTAAGTTTCGTATTTAGTCATCTTTGCTTCCGTGTTCTCTTTTATTTTTTTAATTTTATTTATTGGTCATGGAAAAAAATTTGAATTTAATATATTTTTTTTTGGAAAAAAGGACTTTGATGGTTTTAAATTGCATGTATAAAATTTATATAATATATGTATGTATATGGTTTCCTTGCACCTGAGCTATATTTTCGTCGGCATCAGCGGATGCCACTTGAACTTTACCGCATCCAAGTTAGAGTCATTCTGGATAGCAAAATTGTGCAACGCTCTACAGGCGACAATGATGTTCATAGTTGTGCTGAGCGAAACTCAATCCATAGCTCCTTGATATGCAATTTCGAGTACGGATTTCAGACTCATTCTAAAAACGTTCAGCGCGAAGATTGGTATGTAAAAGACACATCATGTAGCTGCTGGCTCCATAACTACTGCCACCCAATTGAAAAAGTCCATAAATACGTTTTGCTCGAGCCGGTGATTCAGACAGCTATTATTAAAAATAATGCTGTAATGTCCAGAACCAGGTCACTTGCATACAAAATCCATTATTTCCATTTTACAAGTACCCATTTCTACTTCGAAAACTTTTGTCATTTTCTTTTCCAGGTGATTGAGATTTCTGGCATGAATGCAATCTAAACACCCCAACACCTTTGGAAACTTCGCTATTCGGTAAATTTCCCTGCTTTTTTCGGTATTCTGATGAAAAGTGCTGCGGTAGCAATATATACTATTTACCATCCGACTTTATCTTCTATTTTTTCCAAAACGTATTTTGCTCTAATTTTATAAAGACCAAATCTACGAATAAAAACTTCTTCATCATATTCCTCAAAAAAATTTATTTGTGTACCGCACGTTCTTTCCCTATAAATACGCCTCTGAATTATCGCAGGCAGATAGGCAGTGCGTTCCAAATTTTCCATAATAAAATTTATTTAAATGCCAATGTCGGAATACTATTTTCTTTATTATTTAACAATTTGCAGCTGTCAAATTAACTTCTGGTTAAGAGCTAATCACCACTCGATGTTGGCGTTAAGTTAACCGCAACTTAATTGGCAGATGCGCCTTAACCGGACATTGTGAAAACGAATTTTTGCTACTTTCCGATTAAATTTTGTTTAAGTGCTTAACCGGAGATGGGGAAAACGGCCCTTAGTCTGAGTTTACACGGGGATACTTTTTGCCGACGAAACACTCGTTTGTAGGGGAGAGGGCGACGACGAAGGGGGTAACGCACCGTGTCGCTGTGCTTGTTCGACACATTTTGTGTTTCTATTCGTCTCTGTAGATTTTTACATTCCCTTTTATTTTGTTTCTCACTATGAACTGATTGTAGCTGTCTTAAATTTCAAAACGAATAATGCCGTAAATTTGAAAATTGAAATTTGGGGTTTTTAATACAATATGTGTAATACAATTTATGTGTGTACATGTGCGCATGCAAACATATGGTGTATGCCTATGCGTATACATATGTATCCAATTATTAATAAATATTTCAGATAATGGAGTTTGCTGATACCGATGAATTAATGCAAGAAATATTAGAGAGTATTGAAAAAGGCGCTGAGAAGCCTCTGATGATAGTGAAAAGGATGAGATATGAAATTAGATTACACTTTGGAAAGGGTAGAGTTGATGTTTAATCGAATGTAAAAATACATAAAAGAAATAGATAAATAAAAGCTGTGTCTTGCTTTACACAAACAAGTGTTTTTATTTTAGAAATATTAGAAAGCGCGAAGCGAACGAAAAATTGTGAGTTTAAAATAAAGCGGAATAGAGAAAAAAATGAAGAAGAAACACATGTCGAAAAATTGCTTGAAGAAAGTGTCTCTGTGTGATCGTGAAGGGCGACACAAAAACGAAAATTACGATAATAAGCACAAAAGTATCCTCATGTAGAAGTTACCCTGCAAGACGGGTAGCTGTTGCCTAACATGTTATCCGCCTGTTACCTTATATAGGTATGTGCATTTGTTATTTGAATTGTTCCTTTTGTTCTAGCCGTGGGAAAAAAAATAACAACTTTCCCTGCTATGTTTCACGTACGTGTGATTCTCTTTTTCACTCACTCGCATCGTATTTATCGGTATGCGACATATATTCGCCTTTTTTAATTTTCTTATATTTTTGTTACCCATGTGTTGTTGGAAACATAATCAATTGTTAGCATATCTATAGGGGCTGCGTTATTCAAAACAAATGAATTTGTTACCTGCCTGCCACCGGTGAGTTATTCAAAACAAATGTCTTTGTTATCGGCCGAGTTACTGCCTAGTTATTAGAAACAAATATCTTTCTTAGCCGACGTGTTACTCATTAGTTATTGAAAACAGATGTCTTTGTTTCCCATAGGCTATTGACATTTAGCTATATATCCTTTAAAATGAAAAATAGCATTTTTTAAGTTTATTTTTGTTTATTAAAAATATAAATAATAAAAATTTACATATTTACATTTTGGATTAAAAAGTTAGTTTTTTAATCAAATAATAAAATGAAAACTGTTAATTTACTTCTTTTTACATATACATATGTTTAACAAAATTAATTGTACATTAATTGCTATTACTTAATAGACAATGGTACTAGAATTTTGAAGAACTTAAAATAAGTTTTAGAGTAATTAAAATATTAAGACAGCCGCTTCAGAGTAAGACCTCCACTCCGTTAGAAATATCATGCGTAGTAGGACCTGGCTGAACAGGCGGCGTTATTAACTTGGTTTTAATCGTGACAGCAATCTACGCCAGTAAAGAAGTATACAAATGAAATTTGAAATATACAAAAAAAAATAATTATTATGATGTATTTGATTGAATTTTTATCTTTATTGCTAGAATATAAGACTGTTTAATATAATATAATTAATCGCAATAAACGTTTTACAAAGAACATAGCTATTTACATACATTATTTGTGTATGCTTGGTACATACGTACATACGAAACAAATATGTAAAATTTTTACGAAAAAATCATTTCTTTTGATTATACATATCATGAAATAAAAGATAATTAAATAAACTATCTTCGAAATTTCATTTAAACAAATTTAAGTTAAATATTCAAACAAAAAAAAGAACTTTGTTACACCATAGCTATTCTACACCCGGATATATGTATGACTGACACATGCAATACAAAAGTGCAAAATTTTTACAAAAAAATTAAATTTTTTAAAATAAATTTCATCAAACTAAGAGATAATTAAATAAACTTAATTTTAAAACCCATTTAATCAAATATAATTTAAATATTTAAACAAAAAGAAGAACTTTTGTTACATTGCTAAATTTTACACAAAAAAATAAAAAAATTGTAAAACAAATTTCATTAGACTAAAAGATAATTAAAATAACTTTATTTTAAATTTGATTTTAACTACTTTTAGTTAAATTTTTATACAAAAAATAAACTTTTGTTACAGCATTGGCAATTTGTACACACGCCATTTCCTTTTTCAGCTGAAGATGCTGAGAGGTAAGATGTGTTATTTTATAAAATTTCTAATAATTATTATTTGTTTCTTAATAATTTCTTTATTAGCTGCAGCAGAGTGGGAGCAATATTAAATCAAGAAATAAGGTCAGATAACAACATATGGACATGTGTATATACATATGTACATACGAATGTGCATAAAGACAAATGTACATGCGTGTATGGTACATATGATATTTATGTTTTATTTTTGGTTTTATCATGAGAATAACAATATTGTTTATTTCAGCGTTATTTATGGATTCAATAGCCACCACATCACAGCATTTTAGTTGGATTATCATCGCAAGCTTTAAGTAAATTAATATCATCAACTTATACAAGCTCGATCGGATTATCATAACAAAACGTTCTTCCAGAAACAATAAATCATCAAAACGTAAGTTTTTCATTTTTTATTTTTTGAACCTACGGCCAAAAGTGTGTATCCATTTGGCCGTACACTGCAATTCAAAGAAATTGTTTTATGTAAATTCTACATTTGTTGTTTATGTGCCAGGCACACATATATTGCAAATAGCAAGGTCTTTGAAAACCTTTTATTGTGATGAATTGCTTAACTTAAATTTGTTAAAATTAAATTTAAAAGAAAGTTTATTTAATTGTCTTTTAGTTTAATAAAACTTATAAAAAATTGTCTTTTTCTGAAAATTGTTTGCTTTTTGTTGTGCATGTGTCAGTCATGTTGTAACAAAAGTTTATTTTTTGTTTAAACATTTAACTTAAATTAGTTAAAATGATATTTAAAATAAAGCTTATTTGATTAACTTTTAGTTTCATGAAATTTATTTTACAATTTTTTTATTTTATTGTGTAAATTTTGCACTTTTGTTGTGCATGTGCCAATCATAGACACATGCGGCTGCACAAATTGGCAATGTTGTAACAAAAGTTATTTTTTTGTTTAAGCATTTAACTTAAATTTGATTAAATGAGTTTTGGAAGATAGTTTATTTAATTATCTTTTATTTTATGATATATATTTTGAAAAAATTTAATTTTTTGTTACGTATGTAGCTACATATGTTCTTTGTAAAGCTTTTATTGCGATTAATTGTATTATATTAACCGGTCTTATATGCTAGCAATAAAGAAAAAAATTCATTAAAATACATCACAATAATTTTTTTTGTATATTTCAGATTCCATTTGTATACTTCTTTACTGGCGTAGATTGCTGTCACGATTAAAACCAAGTGAACAACGCCGCTTGTTCAGTCAGGTCCTAATACGCATGATATTTCTAACGGAGTGGAGGTCTTCTTCTGAAGCGGCTGTCTTATTATTTTAATTACTCTAAAACTTATTTTTAGTTAGTCAAAATTCTAGTACCATTGTCTACTAAGTATTAGATATGAATGTACAAATAATTTTGTTAATCATACGTGTATGTATATGTAAAAAGAAGTTAAATGAACAATTTTAATTTAATTATTTGATAAAAAAAACTAACTTTTTAAAAAAAATGTAAATATGTAAACTTTTATTCTTTATTATTTTCTTAATAAACAAAAATAAACTTAAAAATGCTATTTTTCATTTTAAAGGAAATATAAGTAAAAGGTCAATAGCCTATGGGTAAAAAAGTCATTAGTTTTCAATATCTAATGAGTAGCACGTCGGGTAACAAAGACATTTGTTTTCAATAACTAATGAGTAACATGTCGGATAACAAAGATATTTGTTTTAATAACTCACCGGTAACAGGTAACGGTAAACATTTAACTTAAATTAGTTAAAATGATATTTAAAATAAAGTTTATTTGATTAACTTTTAGTTTCATGAAATTTATTTTACAATTTTTTTATTTTATTGTGTAAATTTTGCACTTTTGTTTTGCATGTGCCAATCATACACACATGCAGCTGCACAAATTGGCAATGTGGTAACAAAAGTTATTTTTTTTGTTTAAACATTTAACTTAAATTTGATTAAATGAGTTTTGGAAGATAGTTTATTTAATTATCTTTTATTTTATGATATATATTTTAAAAAAATTTAATTTTTGTTACGTATGTAGCTATGTTCTTTGTAAAGCTTTTATTGCGATTAATTGTATTATATTAACCGGTCTTATATGCTAGCAATAAAGAAAAAAATTCATTAAAATACATCACAATAATTTTTTTTTGTATATTTCAGATTCCATTTGTATACTTCTTTACTGGCGTAGATTGCTGTCACGATTAAAACCAAGTGAACAACGCCGCTTGTTCAGTCAGGTCCTAATACGCATGATATTTCTAACGGAGTGGAGGTCTTCCTCTGAAGCGGCTGTCTTAATATTTTAATTATTCTAAAAGTTATTTTTAGTTAGTCAAAATTCTAGTACCATTGTCTACTAAGTATTAGATATGAATGTACAATTAATTTTGTTAACCATACGTGTATGTATATGTAAAAAGAAGTTAAGTGAACAATTTTCATTTAATTATTTGATAAAAAAACAGACTTTTTAAATAAAAAATGTAAATATGTAAACTTTTATTCTTTATTATTTATTTAATAAACAAAAATAAACTTAAAAATGCTATTTTTCATTTTAAAGGAAATATAAGTAAAAGGTCAATAGCCTATGGGTAAAAAAGACATCAGTTTTCTATAACTAATGAGTAACATGTCGGATAACAAAGATATATGTTTTTAATAACTAAGCAGTAGCTGATCTGTTAACAAAGAGAAATGTTTTTAATAACTCACCGGTAACGGGTCTGATAACACATGGGTAGCAGATACGATATCAAATACATTTGTTTTCAACAACCAGTTGCTGGCAGATGTTTTAAATAACAAATGTATTACAAATACGGTAACAAAAATATCCGAAAATTAAAAAAGGCGAATATACGTCGCATACCGATAAATACAATGTGAGTGAGTGACAAAGAGAATAACACGTACGTGAAACAGAGCGGGGAAATTTGTTATCTTTTTCCCACGGCTAGAACAAAAGTAACAACTCAAATAACAAATGCACGTATGTAAGGTAACAGGCGGATTACATGTGAGGCAACAGCTACTCGTCTTGCAGGGTGGTTACCTACGTCTTGCAGGGTTGTTACTTTAAGGTATTTATTTTGCTCAATCGGCTGATAGCTGACAGAGCCACGCATATTTTCATATTGAGGGTACCACTTTGAAAAGTGAGTTAACACACTTTTATACAACAACAAACACATGGGATTTCACGCATTTAAATGCAATGTTTAAATGCATTTAAGCTAATATGCATTTAACGCCCGTGGAATTAGGCTATTAAACTCACAACCCGCCAACATTCTAAAATAATTGTTTCTGATAAAATTTATTGTAAGGCAATTGTATTCCTAAACAATTTGAGTGATAAATTTCGCAAACTATGTCGCTATGCAGAATACCGAAAGCGCCGTTATTGGAAAAGGAGTACATCTATCCTGCAGTGGAATTGCTGAGCAACTCTAATCTCCACGAAGTGTGCAAACTGATGCACAAATCTCAACATATGGATAAAACGCAAATAAATTATTCACCGCTGTTTTGCTCAACTGCCGTTGCTGTGACCACGGCCAACACATCCGTTCACTTTTTATCGCCTCATGCGTCAATGCCGATTTAGCTCAGAAGCGTGGCTGTGGCATCAAACCAATTGGTGTTCCTATGGCGCCAAATCATTGTGACAGACGACCGTCTCTTTTTGAGGTTGTTAGGCGTTTACGACGATACCACCAAAGTACGTACCAGCATTGATCATCGGTGCATTACATCATTAAGTTATATGTATGCACATAGGTGCAGTGGTGCTGCACGCAACCCATTATACCCTGCACACGACTGTTCCGGGCAACCACATGGAGGTCCTACGCCCATCGACAACCGTATTTGGGGCGAGGCGCATACTCAGTTTCAATCAAGTTTAGATTTGAGCTTGAGTTCATCACATATAGCGACAAGGCAAGTGATACAAATTATAAGCAGTCAACTGAATGTTTTGGATTTTCGGAACAAGAAAACTTGATTCGATTGCAAAAATCATTACGAGAAGCTGCCCTAGAAGCCGTCAGAGGGAAATTAATGATGCCGTCTACAATCCACCAACTAATCGATCACGCGTTAGGCTTTCAGAATTACAGAGTGACGATGCAGACAATGGGTCTTAACGAATATCTGAATGATCCAATGATCATTAATGAGCTTCTTTGTAAACTCCCAGGTGAAATGAAGTTAGACTCGGGTCGTCGGCGGATGTCTACATCTCGCAACGATATTGTTACATTTGACGAGAGGTTGTTTGCACTCGCATCATGTGCAAGCCACGTTACGCCACTTAGCGATGCAACCTCTGGAGAAGAAAAGATAGGGCGAAGAGGTAATAGAGAAAGAGTCTTTATGCATGGCCAGATAAACCACGAAGGCGACTCAACGAAAGCATGTAAAGAGAACATCACCTCTACTTTGACTTCCCTGTAACAAAGACCATAACCTCTCCGCTTAACCGGATTTGAGTCGGAACGAACGTTGGCAACTGATTAAGGACTGAAGGCTTTGTATTCGTTGTTTCAAAGCTCACATGGTGAGACGCTGCAATTCCAAAAGGGTCTGCGGTGTGGATAATTGCCGAATGGCACATAATTCACTGCTACGTAATCAAACCACGACCATCAACGCTCAGTCGAACATAGAAAATTCTACAATTCTACTTCATCAACGTAAATTTAAGAGAACGATCTTTCGGTACATACCAGTAATCTATAACGGCCCAAGAGCCACAATTGAGGTGTTTGCCTTGATTGACGAAGGGGCGTCGTACGGCATTGATAGATAGCAGGCTGGCTGAACAGCTCGGTATCGATGAACCTAGTGAAGAATTTTTTTTTTTTGAAATGGACAGGCGATATATCTCAGCAAGAGGCAAACTACAAATACATATATAAGTTGCGAGATATCTGCCAGAGGAATGAATTCAACGCGCTATCGTTTACAAAATATGCGCACCATTACGGACCTCGAGCTAACACAGCAATCTTTAAACGCCGATACTCTGAATGCGCACAAACATCTGAAGTCACTATCTATTGTACCATACACCGATTGTTAATTGGTTTGGACAACACAACCAAACTCTGCGTTCCAGCGGAAGTGCACCAAGTCGAAGATGGAGACTTAATTGCTGGACGCTGTAAGCTGGGCTGGTCAGTTTATGACCACGTTAAATCTACTCATATGCCAGGCGAGAGTTTACTCCACGTTTGTAGCTGTAACAAAGACAATCAACTAGACAGCCCATGCGGACATATTTTGCCGTAGATTCTGTTGGTCAGTCCTACAGTCAAACCCCTTAGATCGAAGGCAGACGGACGTGCATACCACCTGATAGAGAAAACAGTGAAATATAGTGCCGAAGATAAAATAGGGGAAACAGGTCTTTTGTGGAAGTACGACAGTATCGATATACCTGACTCATACCGAATGGGTCTCAACCGGCTTCAATGCTTGGAAAGAAAAATGGCAAATAACACGGAGCTTAAGCATTTTCTTGTTAGAACATTGAACGAATATGCCGATAAGAGCTATGTGAGTAAACTGAAAGCCTACGAAGTCTCTAGAGGATGCAAATCCTGGTTCATCCCGATATTTACAGTCTCAAATGTAAAAAAAAAATAAAAAGAATTGTATGGGACGCAGCTGCAAAGGTTAGTGATACGTGTCTAAACGACGTACTACACAGGGTCCTGATGTTTTGCGATCGTTGGTCGGTATCCTGATGCGATTTCGTGAACGTCCGGTGACTATATGTGGGGACATTCGCGAAATGTTCCACCAAATTCGGGCGAAACGGTAATACTCATCGACGACCTGATGTCTTTGCTATGAACGTAATGACGTTTGGGGCATCGTGCTCCCCGTCTCTGGCTAACTACATAAAGAACAAAAATGGTATACGATTTGAAAACACACTACAAAAGGTTATAGGAATGCTGTTAGTGATGAGTTAATATTTAAGCCAGAGGTTTTCGATGAAACTCGTCTTCCTACAAAACGACAAATACTGCGGCTGGTGATGACTATCTACGATCCTTTGGGCTTGCTAGACTTTTTGGCGATAAAAGCCAAAATGATTTTACAAGATGTATGGCGATCGGGTGGAGCTTGGGACAAGCCTGTGCAAGATCGTGAATACTCAGCATAGTAGCAGTGGCTGAGAAGGCTTCATTTCGTCTGTGAAATTCGATTCCATGGTGCTACCAATTGGCGAGACATAACAGCGATAATCAACTTCATATCAGCATATGCAGCTCTGGCCTTCATACGTTCGAGTATAATGAACAAAATTTGCTGCAGTCTCGTTGCTTCTAAAACCAGAGTTGCTCCTTTGAAGCCACTCTCAGTGCCAAGGCTTGAGCCGATGGCTGCCATCTTAGGTCTTCGTTTAGATCATAAAACAAAAGATCTCTATAAAAGAAAACCGCCGAATTTCCTGGTCCGATTCGAAAGACGTTCTCTGCTGGATAAGGTCCGACACCCGAAAATTCAACCAGTTTGTGGCTGTACGTGTTGGTGAAATTTTAGAAGATTCACTAGTCAATCGAATGGCAGTGGGTATCATCGAAGGATAACGTAGCAGATGACGGAATTAAGTGGATCCAAATATAGAAATTAACAGTGGCGGCTAACCACCAACTTCGATCAAGTTCAAACTGCAGCCGAAATAATTCAACACATGAATACATGACGCATCAACGGATCCACAAAGATTCAGTAAGTGGGAAAAACTGTATTCTTCGGTTTCTTTGTTCGAGTATGAAATCTCCAGCAAGAAATCCTATTTCACAGATGTTCCTCGATGACGGAACATGTACAAGTGCTGAAATTCTTATCTTTCGTAAATGCGAGCAAGAATATTATACCATAGAATATACTCAATTTACCAATTTTTTCCATTTTTAGATGAGTATGGACTGCTGAGAGTAAAGAGTCGAATTGACGAAGCACGAGAAGCACCAGCTGATCTTAAACGACCTATTCTACTTCCCCGAAATAGTATCATTACTCATCTGATCATAGAGTTCTACCATCGGAGGTTCCATCACCACCACAACGAAATAGTGGTAAATGAGATGACCGATTTTGCGTTCATGGTTTACGATCATTGGTGAGAAACGTGACCAAGCTATGTTCACATTGTCGCAATCGGCGAGCCATGCCGAATCCACCTGAAATAACAAAGCTACCCATGGAGCTTATTTAATTGCTGAGGAACTAAAGATAAGCCAGAAAACCGTTTGGAACCATTTGCATAAAAAAAAACCGAACGAACTTTTTACTTTACCTAATATATATATATATAAAGTTTCTTAAATATTTTTTATATATTTATTTATGTATTTCAATTTTGTTTTCAAAAAAACAAGCGCATAAATAAATTGAGGCGGACAGTAGCGAATAATGTTGTCTGATCTACTTTGCCTTCTTTACGCTTATATAGCCGCTACGCAGGTAGTAGTTTTATTTACAACTTATAACAACAATAACAGTTTGTGGTTTTAATTCTACACATGCATTAAAACCAATTCAAATATGGCGGAAAGTATTTAAAATAGTAGTTATTTAATAAACATTCCAAAAAAAAAAAAATAATAATAATACTAAAATATCAAAAAAAGAAAAAATCAAACAAAAAAAAAAGGAGATTAAAAATAATAAACAGAAAATTACAGAAACAATGAAAAAAATAATTAAAAATATTACAAAAAGGAAGAAAAATCAAAAAGGACAAAAATAAAATAAAATATGAATACAAAAAAAAAAAATAAGTATAAGTTAAAAATCAAGGAAAAATGATAATTGTAAAAGGAGAGCAAAAACAAAAAAGACAAAAAATTATAAAAGTAACAAAAAAGAAGATATCTTAATATATAAAACTGAATGTTAGTTTGTTAGTAATGGTAAAGCTCGAGAACATCTGGATAAACCTTGATTTTTTACGCATTACAGAAATTTATTTATTAAATCTGCTTAATTTAAGCTTTAACAATAAATTTTAGAATCTTAATAACTAATAAATTACTACTTTAGTCCATTAATAGCAATGGACGTCAGGTAAAACGTTGTTCTCCAAAATACTGGCAGATCCCTTCGTCGAAGGCGAGTTCGACTTGCTGGGCAGAATAAAATGTTCGCTAGAAGATTCAGATGATTTTGCATATTCGACAGGTATTTGTCACTTCTGTGTCTACCATTGGTATTTCAAGGTTTCTATGTATGCTCATATACCAAGGTGCATCTGTCAGGTATCGTAGCGTTTTTGATTAGAATCGCTGTATTTTAGGGATACTAGTTGCGCAGGCAAAGCCCCATAATTATATTCCATCCAATATAAATGGCTTTATGATAGAATTATATAGGATTTTATGATCAAAGCATAAATATGAATTTTTAGACAGTAATTAATTTAGGCTGGCGGTTTTAAGTTTGAGGTGCTGAGTTTTAGCTGAAATATTGGAATAACCAATAGTAAGCCGTCTATCTAGGTGGATGCCAAGGTAATTAACTTCGCTTGCTTGAAGGACCATTACGAAGTTTAGTTTAAGTGTTAGACATGTTTCTGTTTGAGACTTTTATTGGGCACTTGCTCCGACATAAAATAGTGGTATCGTCTGCGAATGTTGAAGTTAGTACTTTCAAGGCCGTCGAAATGTCTGCAGTAAATAGGACATACAGTATTGGTCCCAAAACGCTGCATTGGGGAACACCATGATTAGATACTCCTCTGAGATAAATTCCTTTACTTTAACTGTAAACCTTCTGTTAGTAAGGTATGATATTTTTGGCAACATGATTTTAATTCTATATATTCATAAGTCCTTCATGCCGTACTTTATCGAATGCCAGAGCCACATCAAGAAATATTGCTGAGCAATAATCTTTCAACTCAAATGCCTTCCTGATCTCATTGGTGATGCGATGGACTTGTTCTATAGTACCATGTTTTTCGCGAAAATCGAATTGAAGATTTGGTATATGGTAGTTTCGTATTCGTGGATAGCAGCACTTCTTCAAAAAGTTTGGAAAGAACGGGCAACAAGCTAATTGGCCGTTATGATGAGTGCAGTGTTGCGTCCTTTCCGGGTTTGGCTATTACGATAATCTGCGACATTTTCCACGCATTCCTAAAATATCCAAGTTCAAATATGGCATTAAAAAGTTGAGACAAGAAATTGAAAGCAATATTTGGTAGCTCTGTTAGCATATGTGGTGTTATGTGGTCGCAACCAGGCGACTTTTTGATATGTAACGTTTTTATTATGACTTTTATCTCAGATGAGCTCGTAATCACGTCGAGAATAGTCCTAGCGGCATAGTGAGACAAAAGTGGAATCGTAAAATTATTCATTGCTGCATTGGGTTGGAATACTTCGCTAAGGCGATTTGTAAAGCATTTTGTCTTTTTGAGCGGCCTCTCAATTTCTACTGGTGGCTTAAAGTTCTTTTTCGCCTTCCATAGTGAATTTCTTTGTGAAGAATTGGGCGTGAAAGTATAGATAAATCTCTTTATATGCGTCTCTTCTTCACATTTTAAAGCCCCCTTTTTCTCAGCAGCTTTTAGTTTTATTTTAGATGATGGGGATCGACTATTCTGCCATTCTCGGCGCAGTCTGCGCTTTTCGATTACTAGGCGCTCAATTAGGCTGTTAGTGGTTCGTTTTGTACTTCGGAGACTTTCTGTGGATTTTGGTGTTGCTATAATGGCCGTTGTTGAGAGCAAACAGTTGAATAAGTTAATATTGTATTCTATATCCATTTCACATATTACTTTAGTTTCCACTTGCATGTGGGTGCTAAGATATTTCTTGTACAATACTTAAGCCATTTTGTTCTGGGCGTTGTCAGACGAAATGGTTTCCCAATTATAGTTGGTTGTTCAAATAACTTGATCATAACTGGCGAATGATCGGAGGACAAGTAGGAAATGACTTCTGCATTTATAAGGTTTCTATCAATGTTTTTTGTAACTGCAAAATCTATAAGATCAGGTATTTTACTTGGATCAGTTGGCCAATACTAGGTTGCCTCGGAGAAACAATATCAAGACGATTTTGGTTACATGTAATTGTGTTATATAAGTACAATTGTTAACCCAAAAAGAAGACGGGAACCCCAGTACGTATGTTTGGCATTGTAATCGTCACCGGCTATAGATCTATTACCTAGAGTACTAAAAAAATCATTAAATTGCTTGTCTGTTATAGTGGACAATAGATGGCAAAGATTACTAGTTTCTTTTCTCGATTTTTGAGGCAGACTGAAGTTGCTTTGATTTAATGTCTCTCATATGATTCTAAGAAGTGATGTTTTAGTCTATTTCGAATGAGAATAGGTGTGCCGCCATGTGCCCTACTATCCGGATGGTTTATGCTGTAGAACTAATAGCCAGCTATGTCAAAGTTACTATACTTAAAATGCGTCTCAACTAGTAGCATAACGTCCACTTCCTGTTCTTGTGAAAACTTGCTAAGTTCCGCCTTGTGTTGGCTAATGCCGTTTGCGTTTTAGTTCACTCATTTTTTATTTACAAGAGCAAGCAACAGCTGATTAAGTCCTGAATCATATTTTGCATGGTAGAGATAAATTGTGCCATATACTGCGTAAGGTTAAGTATCATTGTTTATATATCATCACTGTTCGCGCTTGAGGATATTTCCTCAGGATTTGATTTCATTGCGAGGGCTTATTTGATGTTAATGTAGGAATATTGGTAGAAGCAGATTTTTTCTCAGTTTCTTTTGCTTTTTGCGTTTAAATTGTTATATGAGTGATGTAACTCAACACATACTTCGCACACAGTACGGGGAGTACAATAAGATTTTGTGTGGCTGAGTTCTTGGCAATTTATGCATTGGACTGGCCCATTTTATTTTTTCTCAATTCTTCCGAGGTTGGTACAGGTTCTACCTTCTACATTGGTTGCTGAACTTTGTTTTTGTTAATAATATTAATAACGGAATGAAGCCCCTTACCCCTACCGAACCTACTGTAGCTTCTATGCCCTTTAGAACGACTACAAGACCCTTCGAACTTTTCAACTGATAAGATTAATCATTTTTATTGTTATTTGATAGAAATGTTACAACTTTTCTCAATGTATACTTGAATTTTGGTCTCGTCTATATTACCCCGCTTCAGGAGAAGAATGTGAAAGTTGTTGGTTCCTATCATTTGAGCTCCGCTCAAGTAAATAGATTGGTGGCGGTTTTGCTGTTCTCGCTTGAGCATTCCAACTTCAGTAGAGCTTTTGCCCATCGGCTCTTCCTCACTAAGTGCAGCGAATCTATTTCAAACTAGTGAAGTTGAAGCTTCTTGAGTAAGCTATTTCGTGTTGGCTCTCTTGCTTCTACACTGTGGGAACTTTCTTATTTTCTTCTTCCTCTGCTGCCTGTTTTTCTTTCCTCTTCGGTGTTGGAGTTGTCTTTGCTATTTTCGCTGCTTGCATTGCGGTGGTTTTTTGTTTCGTTGGAGATGGTGGGTTTGAGTTTTTTTTTAAGTTGGAGGAAACAACTGTAATGTATGCGTTGCGCTCGCTAAGCGATGAAATTTAATATAATTAATAATTACTCTATATTAATTCTAATTTATTTATTATTATTAATCTTGATGATTTTTTTTAGATGTTGTTCGTTGTAGGTGTAGAAATAAAAAACCTTCTACTTTTCCTGAGGAAATAGTGAAAAAGTGACTTTTTTCCATACAATTTTTTTTATTTTTCATTTTTCTGGTTTTTTTTTTAATTTGCTTTTTCTTTATGACTTGTTTATTCTAACAATTTTCAGATGTTTCAATTGGAATTTATTTGTGTTACTTCTTCAGCTGATTTGTAAATTACAATACTTGAATAGTTCAATTTCGGTTGTTTGCTTTCTTTATTTCGGTTATTCAAAGAGTAAATTATTGATTAGTGATCAATTACAGATTTAAGTGTGTGACGATGCCATGAAGAGGTCGCGCTAATATCGGCCGGCGTTCCCAACGTAGAACGGACCAACGTACCTATACAGCACATCGTACGGTAATCTGCTCGAATCGTGCGTGACAATCAGAAGAGGATCACGAAGCTTACAATGAGCAACAACGATTGAGAAGAAGACAAGTTCGTGCTCAGAAAATTCATGAAGCAAGAGCTCAACGTTTTGACTGGTATGGCGCCGCATCATTTGCGTTTTAAAGTTGAATCTGTCATTATTATGCTCCGAAACTGTGTAATGGAACCCGACTGATTGTGAAGCATGTATCGACCAATGTGATAGTTGTGAGAATTTTGAAAGGGACTTACAAGGGGACAGAATGCTTGATTCCACGAATTCATTTGAGTTCCAACGATTTGCCATTTTGGCTCAAACGTATTCAGTCAATCAAGGCCACAAGGCCAGTCGCTGGAAGTGAGTGGCATAGTAATACATGTTTTTCACACGGCCAGCTATACGTGGCGTGTACACGAGTCTTCTTTGAACATTTACGGACCGTTACGTTGAAAAAAAAATTTAGATAAATCGTAAATAAGTGATTTTCAACACAATTTAAATTCAACTTTCTTTTCTTTTCAAAATAAATATAAATAATAAATAAATAATGTAATATAACAACATATGTATTTAATTAAAAAAGGTTTATTTCATTACACGGATACTCGAATGCTTACAAGTTTATAATTTCAATCCACGTACACGTATATTCACGCAGGCATATTCAAACACAGTGGAAAGTGTTTATAAAAGTCGCAAAAATTATTGAGGATAATATATGAAAAAAGTAACATATATTATGTAATAGCAATGTAAGCATAGGCAAATGAAAATTTATTTTAACTTTTTTTTTTCAAACATTACTTTGCTAAAGTAATGTATAGTTTAAAACAAAGAAAAAGACACCGCGATAAAAAAAGGTTAAAACAATTTATAAATACGGTTTTGAAGAAATTATTATAATAAATTTTTTTTTTCGTCAAGCATAATTTAGCTACCTAAAAATGTTTTATAGTTAAAAAAAAAATATTATAAACTCCCATGTATTTAAAAAAGCGAAACAACTCTAAGGACTTTTAAAAGAAATTCTTGCGGATCTCCGAAAAACCAACTCAAAAACGTGATAAAAACAAAAACACTGGAAAAGAAAGAATATTAATGGAAGTTATGAAGAAAGTTCTTTCAGATAGATTACGCTTAAGGTCCAGAAAATAGATGTTTTCCGCGGTAGAAATTTTACTAAATATCAAATACTAGAGAAAACTATTCTACATCTAAAAATAAAAATTTTATTTTTCCTTTTTTACCGAACTAAGTTGTTACTACAATAACAATTGAGAAAAATTTACTTTTACCATTTATACATTTACACACGTACATATAATGGAGCTCATGATTGTGCACATTTTTTTTTTAACATTAATTTTTATTTATTGAATCTGCTTCAACTTCGGAAGTCTAACAATAAGTAATAAAATCTTAAACTAAATTAAAACATAAAACCCATTACTAGGAATGGGCTGCTGGCTTGATGTTGCTCTTTAGAAGGCTGCTTGGTCTCTTCTCCGCAGGCGGGTTTAACTTGTTGCATTGGCCATGGTGTTAGCCGAAGGGTTGGGATGGTTACGCAGTTTTGTTAAGTATTTTTTTGCTGAGATTTCAATTTCTTCCTTGATGGTAGGTATATTTAGAACTCTATGAATATTTTCATTACGCATGTACCATGGTGCACCCGTTATTGCTCTTAACGTTTTCGATTGGAATCTTTGAGTTATATCTATATTCGTCGTGCAAGCTGTGCCCCATAACTGGATTCCATACATCCATATCGGTTTTATTGTTGCTAAGTCCAGACTTCTTGCTTAAAAGCCAATGTATACTGGCTGATTTGAGTTTAAGCTGCAGCTTTTTAGCTGCAATGTGTCGTCTCCAGGTTAAGCGCCTGTCCAAGTGGATTCCGAGGTATGTAATTTCGTTTGCTTGCGGTATCGACACATTGTTGAGCTTAACGTTTTTGGCCTTAAAGTAAATGTTATGTGTTTGCACTTGTTTTTATTAACTTGTATACGCCATTTCGCTAGCCATTCTTCAATTAGTTTAAGATGCCGCTGTAACACTTTTGTGGCTGTAATGGGGCATTATGTTGACTTAGTATAGCAGTATCATCCGCAAATGTTGACATAATTACTTCTTCACTTGTAGGAATATCTGCGGTAAACAGTATGCACAATACTACTCTGCAGAACAACTGCCGTAATTGGACACTCTTCTGTTAAGTATGCATTTACTTTTACTGTGAATCGCCTGTTGGATAAGTAGGATTCAAGGATATTGTGGAACGTGTTAGGTAATGAGTTTTTAGTTTTATGAATGAGGCCATCATACCACACTTTGTCCAATGCTTGCGCCATATCAAGAAATAAGGCCGAGCATCAGTCTCTCAGTTCGAAAGTTTTCCTTATTTCCTTGTTCAATTGTGCCGTGTTTTTCACGAAAAACAAATTTTGATGGAGAAAAGGTGTAATTTTTGATAGCAGCACTTTTTCGAAAAGTTTGAATAGGCAAGGCAACAGGCCAAATGGTCTTTATGATGAAGGCAGGGTTGGGTCTTTACCTGGCTTAGTTATCATAATTATCTGCGACTTTTTCCAGATTTATGGATAATATACTAGTATTAAAATGGCACTGAAAAGCTTTGTAAGAAAAACGAGAGCAATGCTTAGCAATTCTTTTATCATTTTTACTCCTATCTACGTTTTTAGCGACTGCAAAGTCAATCAGGTCAGGTAATTTCCTTGAGTCCGTAGGCCAGTAAGTTGGTTGTCTTGGTGAGATAAAATTGTATCTATTTTTGGTACTTATGATCGTGTTATATAACATACGATCTTTCAGGTTAATTAGCCTCGATCCCAATGAGTATGTTTCGCATTGTAATCACCTCCAGCTAGGAAAAGTCGCTAAATTGTTTTTCTGTTATTACGAAACGTGACGGGCAGTAACTTGCCACCAAAGTAAGGTCAACACCCCTATTTTTAAGGGTGATCGAAGTTGGCTGCAACCAATTTGTTGAAAATTAATTAAGAAAGTTGTGCTTTAAAGGGTTCCTTACGAGTATAGCTGTGCCACCATGTGCTTTGCCATCTGGGTGATTAGTGTTGTACAGCTTAAACCCAGGGATGTAAAAATTATACTTCTGGGCGAGATGTGTTTCAGATATAAGCATAACATCAATTTCGTGGGTCTGTAAAAATAATTTGAGTGCTAATTTATGCTGGATAGCACCATTAGCATTGCATAAGCAAATCCTGAGTTCACTATTTTTTTGGTCAACAGGGTTTGGAGCATTTGGTTTTGCGCCTTTATTAGGTCTTGAACCATACGTTGCATGGTTGACATAAATTGTGTCATACACTGAGTTAGATTAATAATCATGGTCTCGACTCCATTACTGGATGGAGTGACTGGTTGGGCCTGTTCATTGGCTTTTACTACGTTGGCATAGTTCATTTGACCAATATTTGAGCTAGGTAAGTTGGAAGGGATCCGAATGGAAGTGGTATATGGGAGTTGGTTCCGTTTGGCTTGTATACCCTAAGTAAGTTTAGATTTTAAATCTTTGTAAACCGGACAACTACATACTACCGGACTATAATTGGTAAAAATGTCGTGGATTTTTGTGTAGGCCAGTTCAGCTATATATGCAGCACGTGGCGTTTTAGCTGCTGATCGGACGTTGCTGCGACGAGGGCGTCGCTACGGTGGATGCGGTTGTTGCGTCGGCGCTTCTGCTTCGCTGCTGCTTCTGCTTCGCTGCCGCTTCTGCTGTCGACGCGGATGCTTTGCTGACGCTGCTGTGGTCCGCCGTGCAGTTGCTTTAGTGATACCGCTGCGGTCGATGCTGTGACGAGGGCGTCGCTACGGTGGATGCGGTTTTTGACGTCGACACGGATGCTTCGCTGATGCCGCTGGGGTCCGCCGTGCAGCCTGAGTGACTCTTCCTCTTCTATTTTACCTTTTGCGTTCTGGCCTATAGTAGACCGACCCAGTTGGACCTGAAAGTTTTGGGGCGTGTGTGAAAACTAGCTGGGGCCATACTACTTAATTGCCTAATCTTAAAAATGTTTCTATTTTTTTATTTTGTTTTATTTTATTTTGTTTTATTTTATTTTATTTTTTTTTTACTTTTATTTTTTTTTGTATGTTTATGTAGTTGTGTATGTCGGTATTTGTGCATACATGTACGCACATATATTGTACGCGCTTAGTTCTTAATTTACTTTTTAGTTTTTTTTTTTATAATTTAATTCAATTTCACTGCTTCACTTTAATTTTATTTCAGCTTTCCTTTTTATTATTATTATTTTTTTTTGTGTTATGTATTTTTTTTTTCTATGTAATTCAAAACAAATTCTTTTTTATTGTATTTTATTGATTTGACTTATATATATGTATATATATATATATATTTTTTTTTTTTTGTGACTCATTTCAGCCTTTGTTCTTTTATTTATTAAAATTTATTCTTTTATTTCTATTGTTATTTTATTTCATTTATTTATTTATTTATTTTTTCTTCTTTACTTTAATTTAGTGGACCTTCTAATTTTTTTTGTAAAAATTCTAAATTCTAATTATTTACCTCTTTAACAGGAGTTTTTCCTAATTTTTTTTTCCTTGAGGTCCCGGTAAATGATTTTTCTCCGTTCAAACGGATTTCTTCCTTTTTTTTCAATAATTAGTTTTCACTTTCACTTTGAATTACTGCCTTTTTTCATCTGATTTTTATTAACTGTGTTCTAGTTGATCAAACCCGAGGTGAAGAAATTTTCTCAAGTTACTTTCACTCGAGCATACCCACACATCTTCAATTTTCACACACATGCACACTACTTTTGATCATCCAACATACGTATGCAACACTACAACTATCTTACGATTCAAACGTACATGTGTATGCAACTTGTGGTTTGACATGGTTTGACGATGTTTGCTTAGGTTTGGAGTTGTTTGATGTTGTATGGGGCGGGCTTACACAGGCTGTCGCTACAGGCTCGCATCCGCAGATGTTGCCTGCAGCATGGAGCGTGTGCGTAAAGAAATTTCAAGCGCTGCCTGTAGTTTTCCTTAATGTCTTCATTATTGTTGTTCAACGTGTGGCCTCGACCCACGACCTAAAGCCGGGCTTCTTTATCTGGAGTTGTTCATGTCACGTTAATTCTCCTGTTAAAATTCAGGTGTTTGTGTTGTGTTGGAGCGACAAGCAATTATTTAAAGTCAAAATATGTACATATGTGTGTGTATGTGGTCGGTTGGTGTATATTAAACAAGACTTTGTAATAATTCTTTATCGTGCGTAAGGTCTTATTAATATTAACTATTAATACTTGAATAACGGGGTGGACATTTTTAATATCACATAGTATATGTGCATCTAAACCCAAGTCTCAACTGACAAAGATGTCTTTCGCATGGTAGATTCCGATTTTCTTCCCACTAACGTCACCTAGTTCGTACATCGAATTTCCTATTACTTTCAGTATTATACATTTTATTTGCTTTGGCGCGAGTTTTGCATTAAAATTGTCAATTTTAGAGCTCTGTTTGAAGTTTTGTCTATACACTACTTGCCCGGTTTTGAATTGTATGTCTTTACTTCTTGTATTCTATACTTTTTGTGACTTTATGTGAGCTAGTTTCAATTGCTTCATTATCTCTTTTCTAATCAATTGCATTCTGTCCGTGTTTAGATCAATCTGAAAGTCTGCGTCCTTTACTTCACATAGTTTCCGATATATCTTGTATGCTGCGCCATGTTGAATCATGGGTATGCCAAATATAGCATAGTATGGTGAACAAGTAATTGCGCTATGCTCTACACTTCGAAGCGCGAAGGCTGCATGGCTGATGTGTCTGTCCCATGTCTTTTGATTTTCACCTATATACGAACGCACTATTTGCAACACTGATCGATTAACTCTCTCAGCGGCGTTGCCCTGCGGTGAATAAAATACTGTTTTAATATGTGTTGTACCATATTTTTCGAGAAAACTTTTGAGTAGTTCGGACACGAATTGCTTCCCATTATCTGAGTGTATATATTCAGGCACACCGAATACATGGAAGATATCTTTTTCTAGATATTTAATTACTTCGGCTGAGGTGGCCTTCTTCATGGGTTTTAAAAACACAAACTTAGACAAATGGTCGAGACACACAAATACGAAAACATTACCATCACAAGTGCGAGGGTATGGGCCCATGAAGTCGATATATAATCGTTGAAAAGGTCGTTCGGTAATATGCTGATTTCCCATTAGTGGTTTACGAAAGTAATTTTGTGTTTTATTGCTTTTGCATGTTGCACACTCTTTTATATAGGTTTGTACATCGGTTACCATTCCTGGCCAGTAGTACTTATCTCGGATACGAGCCAGGGCTTTATGAATGCCTCCGTGACCAGCAGAAGGTGAGTTGTGCGCGGATTCCACTAAGCGCTGTCGTAGTTCTGACGGTATCCAAAGTTTCCAAGTATGGTCCTGTAGAAACTGTTCCCCCTATCAATTTGTGTGCGTTTGTATACATATCCATCCGATACGCATACATCCGGCAGTCTGTCTTTGTGGTTTGTCACGGCCTGTTTCAGCTTCATATATTCAGACGATTCAAAAGCTGGTGAGTCTAAATACACGTCCATCGCTCTATCATTTACGTGGATTTCTTCTATATTTACCCTCGATAAAGTGTCGGGCACTACGTTCTGTGACCCTTTCCGATGTTCAATGTTGAAGTCGAAAGCCTGAAGTTTTAGACTCCACCTGGCGAGTCTGCCTGAAAGGTCCTTCTGGTTCATTAGCCAATTCAAGCTGGCGTGGTCCGTTATGATTGTGAAAGGTAATCCTTCAACATATGATCTGAATCTTTTCACACTTAGTACGGCTGCGTAGCACTCAAGTTCTGTAATACTGTAATTTCTTTGTGCTTTGTTCAATTTTGCAGAAATATACGCTATGGGACGTTCGTTATTCTCATCGTCTAGTTGGAATAATACTGCCCCCCCCCCCCCCCCCGTTAGTTGAGGCATCACATTGGATGTAAAATCTTCTGTTGAAGTCAGGGTTTGTCAGTACGGGTGCTGAGATGAGGCTTTGCTTGAGTTTCTCTAGTGATTTTTTTGCAACATCAGTTAAGGTGAATTTTTTGATCTTGTCCTTCGTAAGACAGTCATGCAGTGGTCCTGCTATTGTTGCGTAGTCTTGGATGAATCGGCGGTACCATCCTGTCATACCTAGGAATCGTCTTAACTGCTTTGGTGTTTTTGGCTCTGGGAAATCCCTCACGGCCACTATTTTATTTGCATCGGTTCTAATACAACCGCCTCCTACAACGTAACCAAGATAACGAACTTCCTTATAACAAAATTTACTTTTTTCAATGTTAATGGTCAATTTGGCTTCTCGTAAACACTGCGCGACTTTTTCCAATAAACACAAATGGGACTCAAAATCTACTGAACAAACTAACAGGTCATCCAGATACACGAATACATTTTCTCGATACGACGCTGGAATAACTTTATCCATGAGACGACACATTCGTTGTGCGGCATTGCACAAACCAAATGGCATTACAGTAAATTGGTACAACGGTCTACCTGGCACTGTAAAGGCTGTCTTCTCACGGGATTTTCTTTCTAGAGGAATCTGCCAAAAAGCGTCCTTGAGGTCGATTGCTGATATATAATGGGTGTCTTGCAGTCTGCTGAGGATTCCATCAATGTGTGGCAGAGGATATGCGTCTTTCACGGTTCTTTCACACGGTCAAGACACAGTCGGTTCTTAGTTCCTTTCACCACTAATGATACTGGTGAGTTCCACGCACTGTTGCTTTCTTCGATAACGCCCATACTGAGCATTCTGTCCAATTCTTGGCTTTTGTATTGCCGGAGATATGGAGTAGTGTCTTTGTTTTACTGGTAGATTTTCGTCAGTCACTTCTATGGTATGCTCTTCTTTGTCCGTCCGACCTAATCCTAAAACGGCAAAGGAAGGAAACAGCTTTTTGACGGTTGCTAACGCCGCGTTTTGCTCCAAAGTGAGCTCATGCTGCACTGCTTCGAAGTTCAGGTCGCCTTCGGCGGCTACGAGCTCTGAAACTCTAGCACTTGCCGGGCTTGTACTCGCTCTCCTATTAACGACATCTAAGTTGAAGGCTCTCCAAAAATCAATACCTAAATAGACGTCTTGTTGTAATTCTGGAACTATCAAAAACTCGAGGTCTCTTATTTCATTATCCCATAATACTGGTAGGACGATTATTCCTGTCACTGGTGTTTCGCCACCATTAGCAGTTTTGACGTTTTGGCATTTGATGGGAATAATTTTATGCTTATTGCCTTCTAAGAACTTTTTCGCATCTCTTCCAAGACAACTTGCTCCTGCTACGGAATCTAACAGTGCCAACACTTCCTTACCATCTATCTTTGTTTGTGCAAAAAACCTATTATCGTTTTTCAAGGTAACTATAGTGGATATAATTTTTTTGTGAATTCTCTTAAAAAAATTTCTTTTATATCTCATTTTCTGGATTTTTGTATAGTTTCTGTTTTTCTTCTTTTCAGTTACAGATTCACAGAAGATTCTTCTCCGTGCTTCTTCATATGCCAATTTTCTTTCATGTAAGCTCTTTACTTCACTTTTCGATTTCGCTACTGTATTTTCTTTAAAACATTCATTTCGTCGCATCAACAGTTTGTATTGTGCGTGGTCTCCGGGTGTGTCGTTTACTGGCCGGATCTCCCGGTACTCTCCGCCAGACCGGAGTTTCCCTTTTCAGGCTTAAAAACGCAAAAGAACATATCGCCACCACACGAAAAACAGACCATATTGTGGAATGTGGACTTACACCTTGTCTCTTTCTTTGCTTGAGTGGGATTTTTAACGAAGTAATCAACTGGCATTCCACACGTAAAGCACAACATTAAATGAAATGGGGAAGGGCAAAAGGATTTAATCGAAGACACTGGATTATCGATAGATCTCAGTTGAGATGAGGACGCCGTGGGTTTAAGTACTTTATTACTAATTGACGGCTGGTTATGCTGTGGTTTAGATGTATATTTAATTGCCTCAATATTGTTTATTTCTTCATCCACTTGCTCTTGTGGATACACGACTTCATTTATTTGTCTGTATCGACTTCTATTCTCCCTAATCAGACTCTCTGCACGCTTACACTCGGCTTTTAATTCCGCCAGTGTGGTTGTTTTCGATGCAAAGGTGATGGTGGCTAATTGTGGTTTAAGATTTCGCTTAAGGATATCTACGAGGTCTTTTCAGCCAATTTCTCACGCAGACGGAATGACAAGTTATGGATTTCGTCATAATATTTATCGAAGCTCTCTGTTGGCATCTGTTTCCGTTCAACTATTTCTCCAATTATTTCTAGGTCTGAAACCTCTGTTTTATATTGGGTTAATAATTCTGCTTTTAGCTCGAAATATCTAAAGTTGGAGTCGTCGGCATGATCTTTGAGTACTTGCCAGTACCATCTTGATGCATTTCCAGTCAACAGGCAGTGGAAGTCCGTGAAAAGTTGATAGAATGAAATGTCGTGTTGTGCACGCATCTTCTCTACTCTGAACAGGAAGCTTTCTACGGTCATACCTTTGGAAGTACCATCAAACTTGATATGCCATTTTTCTAAATCGACATTCTTCCATTTTCGTTTATCTGGCTCGTTTCTTTCAGTAGGTTCATCATTATCCTGTCTGGATTGCTCATCAGCCCGACGGTTCGGCATGTTTTTGTTGAGGATTCTGATTTCGGGGGTTGAGGCATCAGTGGAACGATGTGTTGGTGATGTTTGCATATCCGCAACTCGGGTACTCAGACTTGCTACCTCGGCTCTTACGCTACGGACTTCATTCCAATGAAGTGCCATTAAGTCTCGTTGTTGCGCCATCATAGCCATCAACCGGCTCAGCTGCTCGACTTGTGTAGGCTGGTCTGAATCGTTGCCTTGAGCCTTGGATAATGTAGCGCCTGATTCCTTTGGATGCGTATTCACCAGTGGGTCATCGTTACCGCTAGCACCTTCTTGCTCCCGCTCAGACATCTCAAGCAGTTCTTCTAGCTTTCTTGAGAAATTAATACTATTGTCCGAGTTGTTGAATGTTGTTTCGTATGTTATGGATACAGTGGGTTGGCCAGTCGTGCCGAAGACTCGCGACGTACACCTGTTAAATAAATCACAAGGTACAAAGTCTACGATTGCTGTCTACCGGTATCGATCTGATTGAACAAAGATCCAGCAATTTGATTTTCCAATGCCCGTGAAACGCTGCGGGTGATCCTCCTGTTCGTGCTCAATAAGCCAAGTCCCCTAACAATTCTTTCTTCTGATTCTTCACCTTCCATTCACACTCTCTTTCATACAATTGGCAAAATTTCTTCACAATTACTTCGCCAGGCAGTTCTAACTACAAACTAGTATTTTTCGGATTCCAGACTCTAATTTAAAATTTCAAAAAATTTTAAATTTTAAATTAATTATATTAATCTTTAAATTGGGAGAACTTTTCCAATTGAATGCAAAAAGGTTGTACTAATTCAGCATTAAATTTAGGCTATTTAAATAACTAGGTACGCAGTATTTCAACTCGAAATGTACGTATGTTTAAGTAAAAAAAGGATTTATATTAAAATTCAATTATTTCAGATACTTGGTGTTCATAATTCAAAAAAAAATGGAATTCTACCTCATAATTAAAAAAAATATATAATTATATACATGTGTGTTTATATGTGTGTGTTCCCAATAAAATTCTCTACACTTGTACGTACGAATACTTCAGTTCTACGCCTAGTGTTATATTTTTTTATGTTCAAAAAAAATTGTTTAAGCAGTGACAATTGACACTACGTGAGTATATATATTTATAAAAAAACTCTGCTCGCTATTCTGGCTAACTCAATTATATTTCGTTTTAGTTTACTTTATAATATTGTTTTATTGGACTTAATAATTTTTTTTTTCAATATTTGTAAATATTTTCTTTAGATGTTGGATTTATTTTCTTGGTGTGGATTGGTGTTGCTCTTGGCGTTGGTTGTGCGTGTGAATAAGTCCGTATGTCTTCAGTCCAAAGTTGATGTCTACTAGGCTCCCGGATTGTATGTTGGCTTGAGTGTAACACTACATAACATAAAGTCTAAACTCTTGATGTGGATGCCACACTCTATCATCGGTGTCACATTAACACCTCGCCTTTTTGTTGCAACGCACTGTAAACCTCACGTACAAGTAATGCTTGATTTCTTGTGCGGTAGCTTAAACAGTCATCTGCAACTCCTCTTAGTCATCGTGGCATGCAAGTATAATCTGTGACACCAGTACTTCCGCTCATATCACTTTCGCACTTCTCGCCAAATAATGAATCTTAGCGAGGTTACAATCGTGATCCGAGCCCAATCTGAAGGAAATTTAAAGGAAAAAGGTAATAAAAACATTAACAGGGGAAAAATTATAACAAACTACATTAAAAAAAAGGTTTATCATCGGGCATGTCGTTGGGCGCCATTGTTACGTGGCTGCCTGTTGGGGTAAGTCTCCGTGGTGGTGTGGCATGCTTGCGATCCCAAGCTAGCTCGTCGTCTGGGGAGGTTCTTGCCACTTTCGCCTTACCTTCAGCCACTATAACCATAATTGGTAAATCATGCCGTTTGATCTGGGGAGGGAGTTGTGATACACTGATTTACGAAGAGGGATATGGGAAAGGAAAGTAGGGTAACTGTCCTGTCAGTCGGAGCCGGCCCACCCGCTCTACTCGTGTTCCTTGAGTAGCCATGGACCTCGTTACGGCTGCCAAATTTCCACAAGGTCCCCTTTACCTCACATCGGTTCGTCTGTCTACAGTACGTCTATTCCTAATTCAGTCTGTCATCGTATCGTCACACGCATTTCCCTTATGTTGCACCAGCGCAACACCCACACCAACGTGAGTTCCTAGCAGAACATTTCTCCAATGAGCATCACCCAATACGAGAGGCTAGTAAAATTCTTACGACATTTCATGATTCATATAATTAATTTTACGTTATTATCATAATTTTATTTTGTTTGCTTACAACTCCAATTCAATTATGATTTATTCTATTTATATATATGTATATCTATAAATCTTTACATATACTTGTATATGTCCCTGTACTATACAAATTTCTACTTTAACTTCAACAAAACAAAAAAAGGAAAAAAAAGAAAATTATTATAGGGCCAGAGTGAACGTGTATGTATGCATGAGTATATCAACGCATGAATATCGATTTCAAAAAAAATTTAATGTTTGCAGCCGTGACTGTGTCCCAAACAATGTGTTTGACACTCTCTTCCCAGCAGTGCAATGCAAATCAATCAACAATAATGCTAGGAGAACCAATGCTTACTCGCTACCACTTACCTATCTCTTATCCGATGTAGGCGCCTGCATCCATTGAGATGGGTGAGCTGGAATTGTAACTAGCAACAAAAAGAAAAGAAACATGGCATGTATAAGAGAGACTGGCAAAGCATGCTTAGAACTCAATCGGCATTTATACGTGGCTTTTATCTCATACTTATTTTTGAACTTTAGTTAATGACAGTGCCGCGGTCATTACAGAGCTCTACTCTGTACGTATATCAATTCCCTTTTTTTGTCAGTTCTAGTTGGTTCTATTCAATTTTAATTATAATAATGCATTTTCTTGATAAACCGGATTCGACAACGGGGCAAGAGAGGAGTACGCCGGGGAAGGACGGAAGCATCGATTTCGTTTGACGCCTTCAGGTAAGTACTTGTGTGCGTTAGTTACAGGTGGTCCCCTGTACGCGTATCCCTTTTTTTCAAAAAAATCTTTCAAGCCAGAAGCGATTTTCTGGGGCTTGGTAAAAATGTCGTGGATTTTTGTGTAGGCCAGTTCAGCTATATATGCAGCACGTGGCGTTTTAGCTGCTGATCGGACGTTGCTGCGACGAGGGCGTCGCTACGGTGGATGCGGTTTTTGACGTCGACACGGATGCTTCGCTGATGCCGCTGGGGTCCGCCGTGCAGCCTGAGTGACTCTTCCTCTTCTATTTTACCTTTTGCGTTCTGGCCTATAGTAGCCCGACCCAGTTGGACCTGAAAGTTTTGGGGCGTGTGTGAAAACTAGCTGGGGCCATACTACTTAATTGCCTAATCTTAAAAATGTTTCTATTTTTTTATTTTGTTTTATTTTATTTTATTTTTTTTTTTACTTTTATTTTTTTTTTTGTATGTTTATGTAGTTGTGTATGTCGGTATTTCTGCATACATGTACGCACATATATTGTACCGCGCTTAGTTCTTAATTTACTTTTTAGTTTTTTTTTATAATTTAATTCAATTTCACTGCTTCACTTTAATTTTATTTCAGCTTTCCTTTTTATTATTATTATTTTTTTTTTGTGTTATGTATTTTTTTTTTCTATGTAATTCAAAACAAATTCATTTTTATTGTATTTTATTGATTTGACTTATATATATGTATATATATATATATATATATTTTTTTTTTTTTGTGACTCATTTCAGCCTTTGTTCTTTTATTTATTAAAATTTATTCTTTTATTTCTATTGTTATTTTATTTCATTTATTTATTTATTTATTTTTTCTTCTTTACTTTAATTTAGTGGACCTTCTAATTTTTTTTGTAAAAATTCTAAATTCTAATTATTTACCTCTTTAACAGGAGTTTTTCCTAATTTTTTTTTCCTTGAGGTCCCGGTAAATGATTTTTCTCCGTTCAAACGGATTTCTTCCTTTTTTTTCAATAATTAGTTTTCACTTTCACTTTGAATTACTGCCTTTTTTCATCTGATTTTTATTAACTGTGTTCTAGTTGATCAAACCCGAGGTGAAGAAATTTTCTCAAGTTACTTTCACTCGAGCATACCCACACATCTTCAATTTTCACACACATGCACACTACTTTTGATCATCCAACATACGTATGCAACACTACAACTATCTTACGATTCAAACGTACATGTGTATGCAACTTGTGGTTTGACATGGTTTGATGATGTTTGCTTAGGTTTGGAGTTGTTTGATGTTGTATGGGGCGGGCTTACACAGGCTGTCGCTACACAACTGGTAGCAAAAAAAGGTTCTTCCTCAATTAACGGGGCAAATCTGTTCCCTTTTAGTTCATTACCATCGGCATCGATAGTGGAGCCAACGGTATTATACTTCTTAGCATTAATGACTTTTTTGGGAGGACTACATTTCCTCTTTTTGTTTACAACATTTATGTAGCGATCCATGCCTGTCTGCACTGCCGACCCTTTTTTCATTTTGGCTGTCTCATCTTGTTCAGTATTATAGCCTATTTCCACCGGACGTTAAATGCATTTTAGCTTAAATGCATTTAAGCATCGCATTTAAATGCTGAATTCCCATGTGTTTGTTGTTGTATAAAAGTGTGTTAACTCACTTTCGGTAATTTAACAGAAAACTTTATGTTAACAGTCGATGCTGTCACTACTAATGTAAACATTTCGGACGTTTCGGTATATTTCTTGCCAGAGTCGTGTATTTTCTTATTTAATGAGGGGCCAGACTTTTATTTTGCATGCTAAAATTTTTTCTGCAAAAGTTCCTTTTTCCATTAATATTGACATAAAAACATAAATTGAGTAATCGGCGAAGATAATGCTTCTCCTCTTTAAAAAATAAAATAAAATAAAATAAAAATAAAAACAAACAAAAAGCAATAGTGGAATAGAAAACAATCCCCTCAACATAAAAATATACGCGACTCTGGCAACTATCAGCTGATTGCGCAAAACAAATAATTATGTATGTATATATAATTGACGCAAAACAAATATTTATTTATATATAATGTGCGCTTTCTAACCGGTTAAGGGATTTTTCAGCCGAGCTACTCCTCGAATTGTGGTTTTCTAGAAAAACACTCTTAATTACTTAAAAAAATAAACTAAACTGAAAATGGAAACAAAACGAAGCAAGTGGAACCTTACGGAGGAGCAAAGTTTCCTGGATTGCTGGGAAGGAAGAGCTCAGGAATTGAGAGGTAGCAAAAAAAATTCTCATGTATACAAAGAAATGGCATTGTTGGCAAAGTTATAAGCAAGCAAAAAAGCATTTTCCTTTCAGCAGCGTCTGTCAGTGTAGCAATAATCTGCACTTGCAAATCATAATATTGTATAAATAGCAAAATAAAATGAATGCAGTTTCTTGAATTCATGATTTTAATACTTGTGACAAATTTTGCAAACTGTAAATGTAAACAAAAATCAGCTGTTTGAGTTAACTCACTTTCGGTGGAAACGTTTGACATTTCATTCACTTAACAGAGGCCTTAAATGCATTTAAGTGCTTGGTGGAAATAGGCTATTAGTCGGCCGCACTGGAGTTGCTGCTTCTGCTGCGCTGGTTGACTGCATAGCTGTTTGTTTTTCTGCTATCGCTCTTTCTGATTTGAGCGTTGATCACTCATTACATCGCTGGTTCACTTATCACTTATCACTTCTCGTTTTCGTTTCTCTGTTTATTTGGAAATGATTTTGTTTTTTGGTATATATTCTGTTTATTTTTTCTTTTATTTGTTTATTGCCGGTCCCTTCATTTGCCGGTAAAACATCAGAGCGCAAATCTCAAATATCACTGTGGAATACCACTCCCATTAAGGTTAACTGTGAAAAGTGTCGCCATAGATTCTGATAATGAAAACTGTAGCCGTTTATGTTATTTTTGAAAAGAGGATTTCAATATTCTGGCCGTTACCTGTGCCTAAAGGTAAACTACATTGTCGATATCACATAACCGCCTATAAGTGGTCCATTATAATCTCTTCATAGTCCTTGTGTACACATGTATGTATGCCTCAATCTATTCTCTATACTTTAATATATACATTAATAATATTATAAATGCGAAAGTAACTCTGTCTGTATGTCTGTATGTTACGTTTTAACTCTAGAACCGCAGAACCGGCCTTCGATTAATTTTGATTATTATTTCGAATTCAGTTAAAGGTAAGTTAAGGTGTATATTTTTATAATTTAATTTAAGTAATAAAAAATATATATTTACATACATTTGAAATCGTTTCAGGGATTTGTTAATTAGGTGTATGTGTATGAATTTCATTGGTTTGGTTGATTTTCTACTGTTTAATGGAATTTCGTTGTTATTCATTATGCCTAGAAAACGCAAATCTAATTTAACGCGTTGTTCTAGCAGAGCTTGCGTTGCAAAAGTAGCCAGTCGTCGAGAGTCTGAACAGGAGGCACAAACCCGTCTGTCTTTAAATGCTGAACGTAACGCAGCCAATAGATCTGTTGAGAAGGCAGAGCAAAATGAAGCGCGGAAACTGAAAGACAGACTCAGATCATGCGGCTCAAAGATCTGAAGAGACTGATGAGCAGTCTTAGACACGTTTGACATTAGATGCCGAACATTGCACGGCTCAAAGAGCTACGGAGGCTCTGGAGGAGACTAGGCCACATCGACTTTTAGATGCAGAGCGTCATGCGTCACTGATTGCTACAGAGTCCTATGAAGAATCAGAAAGACGATGTGTTTTAAATGTTGAACGGCAGGCTCAAAGAAGAAGCGCATTTACGCGTAATACATGCGAAGCATCTCAAGAGGCTGCATTTGATTATGACCCTTTGATCAATTATATTAATGATCGATTGGTTCTTATAGGACGGATGGACAAAAAACGTACACATTGTGAAGCACTAAAATGGAATGTGTTGCTCTGGTGGTAAACTTTCACTTCCCTCTCATGGAGAACCAGAACAGCCTCTTAAATCCTTATTGTTGTGTGACGTCGTTTGGAGTAAATAATGATATTGTTATGCCTTGGCACTTTACTGCCCACAAGTGATCAGCCAAAATTTTTACAGATTTACGTCATGGAAGATGAAAATAGAAGTAGACCGCAGGTGTCAGAATATTTGGGGAGTTGAAAGGGATACCGTTTTAAACAAATGTTACATCATTATAACAGTCTTATTACCACATTCAAAACAGCATTAGAAAGAACATTATTTTACACCTGCGTAATGACACATTAACCAAAGTGCTCGACACTCACAAATTTTACGACGCATTACAATATCCATTAATATTCAGCAAGGCACAAGAGGGATATCACTTTCATATAGCCCTGTGATATGCTTGCCCTTACCCAATAAAAAAGGTTTCGTATATGGACTTTTAAAGCCTATCACATGATGATTCGAGAAAATTATTTTAACGTAATATCACTGTCTGCATCGTGACCAATCAGTTTTATGTTGAAATGTACATAAGTAAAAGTTGAAATTGAACGATTACGATACATATTATTAAATCAAAATAAATTAAGAGCAGAGAATTACATTCACTTACAAGATTCTGTAGCCAATGATGGTAATATTAATCCTAATGGTATAGGTAAAATGGTAACTTTACCATCTTCATACAGTACTCATTTGCTTATGTAGGTACATATGGTCGCCCTGAGTTGTTTGTTAAATTCACATGTAACCCAAGTTGGCGGGAAATAGGTGAAGAGTTGTTGCTGGGACAGAGCGCGATAGAAAGACATGATATTGTCGCGAGAGTTTTAAGATTAAAAGTTAAGGGGTTATGCCACTCTAGGATTTTCAAAAAATCGCTTTTTTTTTGCTTTAAAAAGTTCCTTAGGGTCTCAGAAATAACATATTGCAGGATTATGGCTCGGAAAAATCTCTAAATAATTTTGTTTCGAAGTTTCTTGCAAGGCTGCACGGTACGCACACGGTACAACTTAAAACTTTAAACGCGTTTATCTCCAAACTACATTTTTCGAGTTGGCCGAACCAACAACTCGTACAATTTCCAACCGATTAGGTTCAAATTTGACACACATCTTTAAAAATACATTTTTTAAGGTATCACGTAGGATTTTTTTTTATTATATATAGTTCATTTGTTATTAACAATTAACTGATGAGTTTTTAGTCGAAATTAGAAAGTTTAACTTTAGAAGTGCGCCATTTGATCATGAATCAATATATCGAAAAAATCCTACGTGTTACTTTAGCTATTGTAATATATAATAAAAAAAAAATTTAGATACTCAAGATATTTCAAAATTTACAGGAGCAGTTAGTTCGGCCACGTACCCCTTGAACCATAGAGGAGTCGAAGGACGACCGCTACAGCGCCACCATTCTTCAAGAAATATTTATAAGAAATTATTTTTTTACACCTAAAAAGATGTATAATAAACTTCTTATATTATATTTTTAATTGACTCTATGGTTTTTCTAAAAAAAATGCACATAAAACACATATTTTTTCGGTCTCTAGAGTGGCATAACCCCTTAAAAAGTTGATCGCGGTTATAACTAAAGGAATATTTGGAGAGACATGGTGCTTCATGTATTCTACAGAATGGCAAAAGCGTGATCTGCATATGTGCTTATTTTAGTATGATTGAAGGACAAATTGAGACCTGATCAAGTCGATAAAATCATCTGCGCTGAAATACCGGATCAAAATAATGGCAAGACACTTTATGACATCGTTGTCAAAAATATGATTGTTGGTCCATGTGGTCCCGAGAATCCTCAGTGCCGCTGTATGAAAGATGGGAAATGCACTAAAACATTTCCTCGAAAGCTTATTAAAGAGACTATCCACAATGACAATGGATATCCGCTGTATTGTAGAAGAGCACCAGAAGACAGAGGTCTAGCGGCATCTGTAAAACTTCGGAATGGCAGCTATGTTACTATAGATAACGGTGGGGTGGTCCCCTATTAGCCAATTTTGTCGAAAATGTTCAACGCACATATAAATGTTGAGGCTTGCAATTCAGTGCGCGCTACCAAATATATTAATAAAAGTAGCGACCAAGCTATTTTATCCCGTAAACGAAGACCAAACATACAAGTCTGGTCGTTATGTTGGTAGCAACGAAGCTGTAAGGCGTCTCTTTGGGTTCCTGTTGCACGAAAGACATCCTACCATCACACAACCATGTGTACACCTAGAAAATAGTGAACGTATATATTTTACCGAAAATAATTTCCAAGAGCGACTGGCTTCTCCTCCGAAAACGACACTCACCCCGTTTTTCGAGAGATGAATTTACAAAAACGATTCTCTATGTAAAGTTACCAAGATTTATACTTGGAACGCGACAAGAAAAAAATGGAAACGCCGTATCCAAGGAGCTCCTCTTCAAATTGGTCTGGTGTCAAATCTGGAGATGCTTTTGGTCGAGTTTACACAGTACACGTTAGCAATATGGATTTTTTTTGTTTGAGAATGCATTTACATCACGTGCGCGGGCCAACATCTTTCAAGAATCTAAAAAAAAAACTCGATAATCAAGAATTTTTGACATTCAGGCACGCATGTGAGGCAAGAGGACTGTTAAAAAATGATTATGGGAAAAGTACAGAAATGATATGGCGGACTGTATTTTACACAGTGTACAGGAACAGAATGCGCATGCTTCATACAATCGTTTTATTTACAATGTTGCGTTAACTAAAGTTGAAGACCAGGTGATGATTATTACCGGGAAATATATGTCTCATTTTGGGATGTGTCGACCACAAAGGACAGGGAGGTTAGTAGCGATCTGATGCGAGAACTGAATTACGATACTGTTTCATTAGGACGACATATAAGAGAAGCACTTCCACTGTTGAATCCAGAACAACGATTAGTCTTTGATACAGTAATCCAAAAAGTTTCCAGCAGCGAAGAAGGTTTGTACTTTTTTATGCACCCGGAGTAACCCGAAAACCCTTTCTGCTAAATTTATTATTAGCTGAAGTCCGGAAAGCCAAAGGAATTGCTATTGCAGTAGCTTCCTCAGGATTGGTTGCTACGCTACTTAGTGGGGGAAGAACAGCACATTCCATACTTAAACTGCCACTAAACTTGGCTCATGAGGAAATGCCACCTTGGAATATAAGCAAAAGTAGTGAGCGAGGAAGATTGCTACAGCAGTGTAAGCTGTTAGTGTGCGATGCATGCACGATGTCCCATAAGAGAGCTATTGAAGCGCTTGATCGCACAATGAAAGACATTAACAACAATCATTATATCATGGGAGGGTGGTACTTTTAGCTGGTGATTTCAGACAAATCCTGCCGGCTATTACAATAGGTATACCGGCAGATGAAAAAAATGCCTGTTTGAAAACGTCTGCTTTATGTTTCCACGTAAAAAAGTTCTGTCTGACTATGAACATGCAAGTGCAATTATACAATGATTCACCAGCAGAAATATATGCGGCTATTCTTTTAAAATTCGGAGGAGATTGTATGTTAACAAATAGTAATGGCATGATTACACTGAGACGTGAATTCTGTCCAATTGTCGACATTACTGAAGATTTGAACAAAAAATGTCTACAATCTACAAATAAATATGAGCGAGAATGGTTGTGTGAAATGGCAATGTTGGCGCCCACAAATGAGACAGTAGGTCAGATAAATGAACAAATTATGTAAGACGTGAAAGGAAATGTTGTCGAATACCTCTCAGTAGAAATTGTCATGGATTCCATATATGTATTGTAGACGTTTTAATTATTACTTTTATAAAAAAAAAAGTATATTGGAAATATTGTTTGTTATTTTGGCATAAGTGCGGAATACAGACCGTTAAGGTAGTACAAAATGAACTAATGATCGTGGTGCGTTCTGATTTCAAGATTTTAATGACATAATTTTTTTTGGGGCAGACTTTTATTTTCATAGATATGGGGGGGAGGTGAAGGCGCAATTTTCGAAAACTATATTGTATAACGCTATATCTCAAACAGTTGGACACAAAATTTCGTATCGTTTCGTTGGAAAGGTGACTTAAATTCCTATTTTTCGATGTATGTATCTTTATACTTTTGGAACAAAATTTTGGAAAAAATTCAGAAACCAAAAAAAATACTAATATTTTTTATAGAAAAATTGGTTTTCCTTAAAATTTTGAAATAAATCAATCATAAAACAATATTAATTAATAAGATCATACTTTGTAGTTACTTTTCAATAGCGCGAAAAAATATTTTTGATTGTGCTATTAGCAGGCACTAACCATACTCATACTCGCAAATTACTTACAAAGGAGTTTCGCTCAAGAATACTGCGCATAGCGAAGTCGGTGTTAGTTAGGCTTGGGTTATTTCCCATTTACGGCTATTTAGAAAACCCATTTCCGCGAATATGCTATTATTTAAGGGAATTTATATTGCATGTTATACATATTGTATATCAAATTAAAGGTATTTTCATGCTCCTTTTCTATGTTGTAAATTAAACTTGTGGAAATGCACATTTTAAAACCAGAATCCCGGTGTTGTGATAAGCTTTATTTTACATTTCATATTCGTTTGTTTGCTCGCCTCCAAGCGTTAACGTTAATTTGCCGCCATTTCATTCGACCGTTGTGCCAATTGTCAGCAGACCTTTATTCGTCAGCGAAAGACGCCATTTGCCATAACACAGCTTCAGTTCAGTCATCAAATTATTAGCAACTTAGAATGCAGCGTTCTCCCTTACGTTGGAGCAAACGAAATCAGTCAGAGTGTCCAGAACCTGCCAGCCAATCATCATCCAGTATAGCGAAGATTGCCGCCACGTCCGCTAAAGCTGGAGGACAGCCAAGTGCCTCGCCGTCCAGAACGCCAGTCAGTATTCCAGAGTCTAGCATGTCGCCACATTTTACCACTCCGCCGCCCATCGTCACTTCATTAAGCGCTCCAATGCCCAATATAGAGCCAGCCAGCCAGCCAGTCATGAACAAGCTTCACTCCAATTGTTCCTGCAACTATTGCTGCGCCAGCCAATTCATCAAAAATCAGCGCGCCGTTATCTAGCACTATACTGCCAATCGTATTGTCATCATCTACGCCATCGTATATTATGCAGCAACAAACAAGCATGTTAGAACAACAACTCAAATATGCTCAGACCCACATATCTGAAAGCGAATGGCATAGCCTTATACACGTACCGCCACAGTCGACGCCGCTGGTAACGTCGGCCACCCATCCGACGTATACTTATGCGCATGCCAACAGCGGCATACCAGCTTTGCCACATGCCCTTATTACTACGAATAAGGGTTCTGTCGACTACCTTAATGGTCACCCAGCCATATCAACGCAATATAATCGTCCCATCATTCCACCAAACACGTAGCCAACGTCTCAAAGAACATTTGAACTAGGGTCGTCCGATATGTCAGGCAATAGCGCATCCGTACATTCACCAGCATTAAGTCGAGTTGTCAACCCAACACTGAGTTACACTGTATCCTTTCCAAAAAAGATAATTGATTTACCAGAGTTTTTAGGGCAGCCAGAAAATCGGCCTTATCCAACAATTGTTAACTTTAGCGAGTGGCTGTCTGAGATTGCCAGTTTTGGCCAGATGGTTCAAGATCAAGAGGTCGAGAAGTGAAACGTCGTCCAGTACTACATGCAGCTGGAGAACAACGCTCGTTTAAATGTATATTATGCCAAGGGAATCATCGAGTTGCAGATTGTCGCCGCCTGTTCGATGTCAACGTCTCGGATCGATGGAAAATGGCAAAGCGTTTAAACCTGTGTTTCAGTTGTCTATCTCCTGGGCCTGCCTCTCGTGATCGTCGTCGTCGCAAATTATGTTCAGTAGATGGTTGCCAGAGACATTACAATCAGTTGTTACATGATGATAATACCAGTCGCCCTGTCAAATCCACCATCGCACCAAATCCGAATAACGAAGGGGCTTCAATTACGATGATGGACGATTCCCTGGTGCAAGAGCTTGGTCTTAAATGTCAGCAACGTCAAGTAGAAATCCAGTGGTTCGGGGGAAAGGCGGTGCAAGACCAAGTGGCCGTAAGTAATCTTTTTATCAGTGGTCTGGGAATGAAGAAGCGCCATGTGATTCGCAACTACTATGCAAAGCCTCAGCCAGGGGAATATCTGCAACGCCGTCAGATATCAACATAAATTACCAGTACAGCCGTATGAAAATGTAACTCCTAAAGTTTTATTTGGCCTAGACCATTGCCATCTGGGATTGCCAACCAAGCCGATATTAGCCAATCGTGACGGGCCGTTTGCCACAATAACTATCAAGCCGTTTGACGTTGAAGAAGCCATCCTGTTTTCACGTCAGCACTTCAGAAAGCCTGATGCATAACATAATAGAGAACAAGTCAAGAGTCAACAACAGTGAAGGTGAATGGACGATTTCAAACAGGATTACTGTGAAGGAGCGACAACGTTCAACTACCGGAAAGCTACTCTATGGCCTTGAAACGCCTTGTAAGCATCGAAAAGAAAATCGCACGTAATGAAGAGTTAGGTAAAGCATACCGTGAAATCATAAACGATTACGTAAGCAATGGGTATGCCTGTAAGCTTCAACCAGCCGAAGTAGCAGAAGTGGGTTCCAGGACATGGTATCTTCCACATTTTGCTGTGATAAGCCCGCATAAAACAGAAAAGCCAAGGATTGTGTTCGACGCTTCAGCAACCTCACACGGAGTGTCGCTGAATTCTCAACAGCTGAAGGGACCCCAGCAGTATCGCCCATTGGTGTCCGTGTTTTTCCACTTTCGTGAAGACGACGTGGCCATTTGTACGGACATACAGGAAATGTTCCATCAAGTCTTAATCAGTCCTGAAGATAGGTGTGCCCAGAGATTTCTGTGGCGCATTGGCGACAGCAATGACGTTTGGTGCAGCATGCTCTCCCAGTTCAGCACATTTTGTGACGATCGACGTGCAGTCCAAGCTATAACAGACTATCACTATGTGGATATTATGTTAATAGTTTCCATTCCGCTAAGAGAGCTATAGAGATGGTTCGCGACATTCACAAAGTCGCCAGTTTCCAGCTGCGGAATTAAGGTCAAATTTCTTAGAAGTCGCGATGGCATTGGGTGGTAAAAATACATCCTTGTCCATTATCTCCAATGAAGCCATGCAATCTGGGAACGTCTTTGGCATGTTGTGGCAACCGTCAAGTGACCATTTCACATACAGGTTTGAGTTCCATGGAATCGATTCGCCAGTTATTAGTGGCGATTTAGTGCCCACAAAAAGAATGCTACTGAGCATCGTCATGTCCATATTCAATCGCTTGGGATTCCTGTGCCACCTCACCATCGGAAACTTAGTTTAGGCTGGGATGAACCCGTTCCTAGTAAGATCAACGATATGTGGAATAATTTCCGAACGCAGTTGCTAAAGGTTATAGAGTGCACAGTTCCGCGCCACTATTTCAGGTTGGGTGAGCCAAAACCTCTACAATTGCACATATTCGTCGATGCTAGCGAAGACGCATTCGGAGCGGTAGCATTTTGGAGAGCAGAGAACCCAAACAAAACGGTGCAAGTCAATATCGCTGTGTAATTGAAGAAGGTCCTGTGTTATACGATGAAAGATGTGAGTCCCAAAGAGCACACATTTCATAGCCTGCTGGCAGATGCGGAAAATGTAGTAAATTCACGCCCACTCCCGCACTTGCCGTTGGATCCAGAACAAGAAGAGCCTTTGACGCCAAACCACTTCCTGCTGGGCAGTGCGAATACTGTGCAAACACCAAGTTGTGAGGAACCCGATCAGAAGCCTTTTTCCCTACGAAAGCAGTGGCGAGTGGCCAGACAGATGCCAGATCGCTTCTGGAAAAGGTGGGCAGAAGAATATTTATCTACGCTGACCAGTCGGGCGAAGTGGTGTGTGCCAACGAAGCCGTTACAAGAAGGTGATCTCGTTTTAATCGGTGACAACAAGGTTCCTGGAAAGGAGTCAGGTTCATGGTCAAGTTCGTCGAGTCGACGTGTCGACTTCGTGAGGAATGATCCAACGACCTGCGTCCAAACTGGCCAAGCTGTGTTCCATTCCCGGTTTTCTACTTGTTGATCCGTTAATCGAATGGCCATATAAATTTGGGCAACGGCTTTTGGTCGATCATTTTCTCTTATATCACCAAAGCAAACCGGGAGTGAAAATACTGTAAATTAAATTTATGCAAATGCAGAAATATTAAAACCAGAATCGCGGTATCGTGATAGTGTGTGTTAGTAATTTTAGTGCAACTTTAAATATTAATAATCATAAAACTATTGCAAAATTCAGCTTTCCCCACTTTTAATGAGAAGATAATCATCAAATACATCTCTTTAGCCAAAACCTCATCATTTTTGGACAGTTTTAGCAAAAGCCGCTGTCCTGTATAATAACCGTAAATTGCATTTACTGGTACGGCGTGGAACCGAAGACGCCGTTGTACGTTATGCTTTTTGTATGTTTAATATAATCACAAATGTGGTGAAACATTGTTGTCCAGTCTACGAAAAGAATTCTAGAATTTCGTCATTGCTATGGAAACGAGAGACAGTCTACCAACGGTCGACATTTTGAAGTTGAAGCTTCTAGAAGAAAGTGAGCGTCGTGGTGGCATGTATGAACATGAGAAGAACGACGGTAACGGTCAACAGGCGTATGTATTAGCAAAGTCGGCGCAGAGCAGCGGTACTAAGAAAGAGAGAGGTAATATCAGAGATGCAGGCTGAGAGGACACATCAAAGTTAATTGCCCTGCGAAAAAAGAAGCAACGAAACAACAAGAACAACAACAGGGAAAGCAGTTTTCGTTAACAATGTTGGATGCAACAGATTGTGAATTGTTTGACAGAACGAAATGGTGCTTAGGGCACATTGGTTGAGATGGCGAGAAGTTTGCTTGTAAGCTCAGGTATGTGTAAGGCGCTATGGGCAGAGGCAGTGGCGACGGCTGCGTATTTGCGGAATCGATCCACGGGCGTTAACGAACAAAACTCCATACGAGTCATGGTTCGGTAGGAAACCATCAGTGACGCATTTGAAGGTGTTCGACGCAGTAGCAGTAGTGTTAGACAAAACGCCGCATAAAAAGTTCAAAGCCAAAGACAAGCAGTATCGAATGGTTAGATATTCGATGGTATCGGCAGGTTGTAGAGAAGCTTGACGTAATATTTGACGAATCGAAATGTGTAGAAGGTTCTACGCGTGAGGAAGTCGGTTTCGATTTTGAAGACAACATGCAAGCGTCAAGTATCGTCAACACGGCGAAAATTCAGTAAAAAACAGCGAGGCAAGCGTCAGCAGCGGTGATGAAGCAAGTGATGAGTATGCTAGTGCGGAAGAAGCTGTTGGTGAAAAAGTTGGTTGGTGGTAGACCCAAGTTGGTTCATACGGGTAAACCATGTCGGCCAAGAAAATCATTTAATATTTTACAATGGGCACTACTGAGGTGCAAATTCCCGAGACGTAAGAAGAAGGGTGTTCACAGAAATACGGCGTGAATTATTCGGACACTTTTTCTCCGGTATGTCGGTTTGAGACGATTCGGTTGGTATTGGCGTTAGCGCCGGAGTTAAAGATGCATCTACATCAGATGGACGTATGCACAGCATATGTATTTAAGTATCAAGCTTAGTGACGTCATATGCATGCGACAACCAAAAGGTTATGTTGATGGGAATCAACCGGCGAAGGCTTTGAAAATAAACAAGGCAATTTACGGATTGAAACAGTGAGGAAGGGTGTGGAACTCCAAGCTAGATGTAACGTTAAAAGAGGTTTCAGTCAGTGTGACAGCGAGTCATGCTTATATAAGCAAGACATAGAAGGTAATCTTTGTCTAATCCTTGTTTATGTTGACGATCTACTTTTAGCATGCCAGTCGAAGAATGTTATAACTAAGGTCAAGGCACACATTTGTAACAAGTTCGAATGTGTTGACAAGGATCCTCTTCGTATGTTTTGGGCATGCAGATCGAGCGTGAAGACGAATTGGATAAAATATACATTGGGCAATCGCAATACATCAGAGAATTGTTGAAGCAGCAGCGCATTGAGTCCTTTAGACCAGCATCGACGCCTTTGGATGCAGGATTCCAGGTCTCATGTACCGAAGACAACTGTACGAAGATAGATCAGACTTCGTATCAATCAACAATTGGGGCGCTGATGTGGTTAGCGTTGTTAATGAGGCCAGAGATTCTTCATTCGGTGAACAAGTTAGCGCAAAGAAACAAAGATCCGCATAGTGAGCATTTAGCGGGTGTCAAGCATGTCTTGAGGTATTTGGCATCAACGGTAGATTTGAAGTTACAATACAGTGAGCGTGGTCAAGCACTAAGAGGTTACGCTGATGCATACTGGGGCGGTGATAGGATCGATCGGAGATCTTATCTGGTGGTGCGATTTCTTGATAGTCAGAAAAACAAGATTGTGTTGCCTTGAGCAGTACAGAGGCGGGATATATGGCGATGTCGTCTGCAACAAAAGAGGAATTCCACTTGAGGATAATTATCATCGAGATCGGATCCGCTGATGCTAGAAATTCAACGACATTGTATGGTGATAACTTGAGTGCACAACATTTAGCAAAGAATCCGGTGCATCATATCAACAGATTGCATGATCGCAGATATATTGACTAAAAATTTGTCTAAAAAAAACATAATAAGTTTATGAAATTATTAAAACTTATTTAAGGACATTCGCATTGAGGAAGGGTCTCGAAATAGTACATTTAAATACAACCCTGAATTTGTAACAATGCATCTGTTAGTATACATATGTAGCGTCCATATTATGTGTACGAATACGAATTACTCTCGAAATAAACGTTGAACTCTACACATCGTGTTTTATTTTACTCTGCAGAAGAAAGTCCCCGACTTTCATCAACTTTATGGATGATAATGTAATGTTAATATTATTAAAGAGGGTTTAAATTTAATATTTGCAAAATTTAAAGTATGTTTTAAGTCCTCACATATAAAGACATTTTTTTATCGCTTACAACCCTGCGTGATGTAATTTAAATTTACCGCAACAAAGAAAACGGCAAGTTTTAAATTGTGAAAAGTGATGAAATTTGAAATTATTAATGTTAGATAGTATTTAAAAAAGTAGGCTTTACTTAATTTTTATATTCACTTAACTTTATTTTGTGAATTCTTTTCGTTATTTGTGATAAGTTTCAAATTTAAATATATATATGGGTGAAAACAGGCCTACAAGGCAGAAAAGCACCAAAAAAAAAAAGAAATCGCTAACGCGCCTATATTGTGTTGCTTATTCGATATATATACTACAAAAAACAAACTTTAGTACTACTCACATAGGTTATATTTATTAAATCCCTGAGTGAAAAATTGGAGTATTTCGATCAGGTGATCTCAGCTGCTTTTTGACTAGATGATAGTTTTTCTACTTGTACAAACTGGCAAATGTAACTTGACATGGTCGAAAAACAGCAGTGTTGCCAAATTTTGTCCAACAATGTAACCTGTGCGCTAGAATACCATATTCAATTTCGGGTGTTAAATAAAAGTAACAAAATTTACTTTACCGATAACAGTTAGAATAGGCCTGTTAATAAACAAATAAATAAAACTTACTTATTTTGTTGCGCTCTGTCTTCCACTTCGATGTGAATATTCTTTACAAACTGGCAAATGTAATTTGACATGGTCGAAAAAAAACAGTGCTGCCAAAGTTTTGTCAAACAATGTAACCTATGCACTAGAATACCAAATTCAACTTCGCATGTTAAAAAAAAAATAACAAAATTTACTTTACCGGTAACAGTGTGAATAGGCCTGTTTGTCGTCGGAACACTCGTTTGTAAGGGATCTGTAGATTTTGACATTCCCATTTATTTTATTTTTCATAATAATTGTAGCAGAAAACTTTGAACCGATTAGAGCTGTATTAAACATATATATATATATAAGGTACAAGCAAACATTTGTGGCCTATGCGTATGTCTGAGTTTACACGGGGATACTTTTTGTCGACGAAACACTCGTTTGTAGGGGAGGGGGCGACGACGAAGGCGACAATGCAAAGTGTCGCTGTGCTCGTTCGACTCGTTTTGTGTTTCTATTCGTCTCTGTAAATTTTGGCATTCCCTTTTATTTTGTTTCTCACTTTGAACTGATTGTAGCTGTGTAAAATTTCAAATGAATAAATGCCGTAAATTTGGAAATTGAAATTGGGGGTTTTTACTACAATATTTACATATATGTAATATATGCATACAAACCTATATATGCCTTTGTGTATATGTATCCGATTATTAATAAATATTTCAGATAATGGAGTTTGCAGATAAAGTTGCATTAATGCAAGAAATATTAGAGACTATTGAAGAAGCCGGTGAAATTGATTTTGATGATAGCGACAAGCATGAGATATGTAAATAGATTACACTTTGGAAAGGGTAGAGTTGATGTTTAATAAAATGTAAAAATATATAAAAGAAATAGATAAATAAAAGCTGTGTCCTCCTTTACACAAACATAGTGTTTTTATTTTGGACAAATTAGCAAGCGCGATGCGAACGAAAAATTGCGAGTGTAAAATAAAGCGGAGTAGAGAAAAAAATGAACGCCAAACAAATATCAAAAAAATTGCTTGAAGAAAGTGTCTCTGTGTGAACGAGAAGGGCGACACAAAAGAAAAAATTTCGATAATAAGCGACAAAAACTATCCCCGTGTAAACTCAGACTATATGTATCTAATTATTTTTCAGATAATGGAGTTTGCAGATAAAGTTGAATTATTGCAATAAATATTAATGTATTGAGTAAGGTAGAATGAAAAAGAAACAAATGTCAAGAAAATAGCTTGAAGAAAAAATCTCTGTGTGAATGGGAAGGGCGACACTAAAAGTAAAATTACAATAACAAGCGTCAAAAAGTATCCCCATGTAAGTTTTGATTTAAGCTGTGTGCCAGTCGAGTGAAAATTGTAAATTTAATAGCCAACATTGAAATTCTGACATTTTTCGTGGTTAGAACAAACTCCAAAATTAATTAAATTAAAATTACTTGGACAATTTGTTTGAACGTGCTGCAAGAAATTCTTAAATGTATTTAAATTTTCCTTTCATCATCGGACATAATAATTTTGACACAAGTATTACCTGGCGACAAACCCGCTGCCTAAAACTCTGAATTAACAACAAATCATTAATTGAATTCATTGCTTCTGTTTTATTGGTGGCAACATTAGTAAAGAAAAGTATTTTCTTTGTATTTTATTAACTTTATACCAGTGTGCAAAAAATATATGTAATTTTTTCACGACTTTTTCATTTTGTTTACGTCAAAATTTCACAGCAAATTTTGGGAAAACTTTAGTTTGGAGCCTGTGGTTTTTTGTTATGAAATGTTCATAGTTGGTAGTAGGAGGTCTACAATTACCACAAATATAAGTTTTATCGCGCGCAAATTTATAGTTTATAAGTTATGAACATTTTAATTTACACTTCTTACAAGCAGGCAGTCTACTGGTATTTTACTCATGAACACACTACCCTGCAAGACGGAGGTAACCATTTCGGAACTAATATCGTAAAATTTTGCTGCTTTACCAATACATCCACAAAACTATTTTTTCCTTCCTATAGGCAGTTTCTGTACCCTGCAAGACGGGGGTAACCATTTCGGAACTAATATCGTAAAATTTTGCTGCTTTACCACTACATCCACAAAACTATTTTTTCCTTCCCATAGGCAGTTTCTGTAGTAAGACGAGTACCATATATCGATAACGATTGTCTAGTACATTAGAAAGAAATATATGTATACACATTTTCAAATATGGCCTTTGAAAATTTCCGCCGTTTACTTTTTCAACCGAAGACGCTGAGAGGTGAGATGTGTTTTTTTATAAAATATAAATAAATTTGTAAATAATAATTAATTTTTATTTTCTTAATAATTTCTTTATTAGCTGTAGCAGAGTGGGAGCAACTTTAGATCAAGAAATAAGGTAAGATAACAACATATGCATATGTGTATATATACGTACGTGCATAAAGACGAATGTGCGCATATGTACATGTGTATGTACATATGATATTTACATTTTATTTTTGGTTTTATGAGAATAACAATATTGTTTATTTCAGCGTTGTTCATCGAATCAGCCACCACAACACAGCATTTGATTTGGAAAAAACGCAAGCTTCAAGTGTATTAATACGAATATCAAAGATTATCATCGGAAAACGTCTTTCATAAATAATCAAAACGTAAGTTTTTCATTTATTAATGTATATGTATATAACTTAGTGCGAAAGTGTTAAAATTAAATTTAAAAGAAAGTTTGTTCAATTGTCTTTAAGTTTAATCAAACTTATTTAAAAAAATTGGTTTTTTGCGAAAATTTGGCATTTTTGTATTGCATAAGCCAGTCATACACATATGCGGGTGTACAAATTTAGCTGTGCAACAAAAGTAAATTTTTTGTTTAAACATTATACTTAAATAAGTTAAAATCAAATTTAAAATAAAGTTTATTTAAATATCTTTTAGTTTGATGTAATTTATTTTAAAAAAATTTTATTTTATTGTGAAAATTTTACATTTTTCTTGTGCATGTGCCAGTCATTCATATATTCGTATGTACAAATTGGCAATGTTGTAACAAAAGTTCTGTTTTTGTTAAAAAAATTAACTTAAATTAATTAAAATGAATTTTAAATTAAAGTTTATTTAATTGTCTATTAGTTTGAGGAAATTCATTTTAAAAAAATTTGATTTTTTTGTAAAAATTTTGCACTTTTGTATTGCATGTGCCAGTCCTACATATGTCCGGGTGTAGAAAAGCAATGGTGTAACAAAAGTTCTTTTTTTGTTTGAATATTTAACTTAAATTTGTTTAAATGAGTTTTGGAAGATAGTTTATTTAATTATCTTTTATTTCATGTTATATATTATTAAAAAAAAATTATTTTTTCGTAAAAATTTTACAATTTTGTTACGTATGTACCAAGCATACACAAATAATTTATGCAAATAGCTATGTTCTTTGTAAAGCTTTTATTGCGATTAATTATATTATATTATATGCTAGCAATAAAGATAAAAATTCAATAAAATACATCATAATAATTATTTTTTGTATATTTCAGATTCCATTGGTATACTTCTTCTTTACTGGCGTAGATAGCTGTCACGATTAAAACCAAGTGAACAATGCCGCCTGTTCAGCCAGGTCTTACTAAGCATGATATTTCTAACGGAGTGGAGGTCTTCCTCTGAAGCGGCTGTCTTAATATTTTAAGTACTCTAAAACTTATTTTTAGTCAGTCAAAATTCTAGTACCATTGTCTATTAAGTATTAGAAATGAATGTACAATTAATTTTGTTAAGCATATGTATATGTAAAAAGAAGTTAAATTAACAATTTTAATTTAATTATTTGATAAAAACAAACTAAATTTTTAAATCAAACTTGTAAATATGTATATTTTATTATTTATATTTTCAATAAACAAAAATAAACTTAAAAAATTATATTTTTCATTTTAAAGGAAATACAGGTAAAAGGTCAATAGTCAATATGGGTAACCCGTCCGATAACTAAGACATTTGCTTTAAATAAGTCACCGGTGACAGGTCCGCTAACAAATGCATTTGTTTTGAATAAGTCACCGATGACAGGTCCGCTAACAAATGCATTTGTTTTGAAGAAGTCACCGCCCATAGATATGCTAACAAATGATTATGTTTCCAACAACACATGGGTAGCAGATACGATATCATGTACGTTTGTTTTCAATAGCCAGTTGCTGCCAGATCGAGTAACATACGTGCTTGTTTTGAATAACAGATGTATTATAAATACGGTAACAAAAATATACGAAAATTAAAAAAGGCGAATATATGTCGCATACCGATAAATACAATGCGAGTGAATGAAAAAGAGAATCACACGTACGTGAAACAAAGCGGGGAAATTTGTTATTTTTTTCCCACGGCTAGAAGAAAAGTAACAATTCAAATAACAAATGCACGTATGTAAAGTAACAGGCGGATAACATGTTAGGCAACAGCTACCCGTCTTGCAGGGTAGTAAGACGAGTACCATATATCGATAACGATTGTATAGTATATTAGAAAGAAATGTGTGTATACACATTTTCAAATATGGCCTTTGAAAATTTCCGCCATTTACTTTTTCAACCGAAGACGCTGAGAGGTGAGATGTGTTTTTTTATAAAATATAAATAAATTTGTAGATAATAATTAATTTTTATTTTCTTAATAATTTCTTTATTAGCTGTAGCAGAATAAGAGCAACTTTAGATCAAGAAATAAGGTAAGATAACAACATATGCATATGTGTATATATACGTACGTGCATAAAGACGAATGTGCGCATATGTACATATGTATGTACATATGATATTTACATTTTATTTTTGGTTTTATGAGAATAACAATATTGTTTATTTCAGCGTTGTTCATCGAATCAGCCACCACAACACAGCATTTGATTTGGAAAAAACGCAAGCTTCAAGTGTATTAATACGTATATCAAAGATTATCATCGGAAAACGTCCTTCATAAATAATAAAAACGTAAGTTTTTCATTTATTAATGTATATGTATATAACTTAGTGCGAAAGTGTTAAAATTAAATTTAAAAGAAAGTTTTTTCAATTGTCTTTAAGTTTAATCAAACTTATTTAAAAAAAATGGGGTTTTGCGAAAATTTGGCATTTTTGTTTTGCATGTGCCAGTCATACACATATGCGGGTGTACAAATTTAGCTGTGCAACAAAAGTAAATTTTATGTTTAAACATTATACTTAAATTAGTTAAAATCAAATTTAAAATAAAGTTTATTTAAATATCTTTTAGTTTGATGTAATTTATTTTAAAAAAATTTTATTTTATTGTGAAAATTTTACATTTTTCTTGTGCATGTGCCAGTCATTCATATATTCGTATGTACAAATTGGCAATGTTGTAACAAAAGTTCTGTTTTTGTTAAAAAAAATTAACTTAAATTAATTAAAATGAATTTTAAATTAAAGTTTATTTAATTGTCTATTAGTTTGAGGAAATTAATTTTAAAAAAATTTGTTTTTTTTGTAAAAATTTTGCACTTTTGTATTACATGTGCCAGTCCTACATATGTCCGGGTGTAGAAAAGCAATGGTGTAACAAAAGTTCTTTTTTTGTTTGAATATTTAACTTAAATTTGTTTAAATGAGTTTTGGAAGATAGTTTATTTAATTATCTTTTATTTCATGTTATATATTATTAAAAAAAAATTATTTTTTCGTAAAAATTTTACAATTTTGTTACGTATGTACCAAGCATACACAAATAATGTATGCAAATAGCTATGTTTTTTGTAAAGCTTTTATTGCGATTAATTATATTATATTATATGCTAGCAATAAAGATAAAAATTCAATAAAATACATCATAATAATTATTTTTTGTATATTTCAGATTCCATTGGTATACTTCTTCTTTACTGGCGTAGATTGCTGTCACGATTAAAACCAAGTGAACAATGCCGCCTGTTCAACCAGGTCTTACCAAGCATGATATTTCTAACGGAGTGGAGGTCTTCCTCTGAAGCGGCTGTCTTAATATTTTAAGTACTCTAAAACTTATTTTTAGTCAGTCAAAATTCTAGTACCATTGTCTATTAAGTATTACAAATGAATGTGCCATTAATTTTGTTAAGCATATGTATATGTAAAAAGAAGTTAAATTAACAATTTTAATTTAATTATTTGATAAAAACAAACTAAATTTTTAAATCAAACTTGTAAATATGTATATTTTATTATTTATATTTTTAATAAACAAAAATAAACTTAAAAAATTATATTTTTCATTTTAAAGGAAATACAGGTAAAAGGTCAATAGTCAATATGGGTAACCCGTCCGATAACTAAGACATTTGTTTTAAATAAGTCACCGGTGACAGGTCCGCTAACAAATGCATTTGTTTTGAATAAGTCACCGGTGACAGGTCCGCTAACAAATGCATTTGTTTTGAATAAGTCACCGCCCATAGATATGCTAACAAATGATTATGTTTCCAACAACACATGGGTAGCAGATACGATATCATGTACGTTTGTTTTCAATAGCCAGTTGCTGCCACATCGAGTAACATACGTGCTTGTTTTGAATAACAAATGTATTATAAATACGGTAACAAAAATATACGAAAATTAAAAAAGGCGAATATATGTCGCATACCGATAAATACAATGCGAGTGAATGAAAAAGAGAATCACACGTACGTGAAACAAAGCGGGGAAATTTGTTATTTTTTTCCCACGGCTAGAAGAAAAGTAACAATTCAAATAACAAATGCACGTATGTAAAGTAACAGGCGGATAACATGTTAGGCAACAGCTACCCGTCTTGCAGGGTAACAACACTTGACTATGCCCAAAAACGATGTTGTCGTACTGTGTAAGAAATCTTAAAAAAAGCAATAAATAAAACGGAGCGTATCGAGATCCGGCCCAGTTTTTATTTTAGATATATTGAAACAAACAAAAACGAAAATAATTAACATACACATACATAACAAGACAAAAATACATAACTTTCACATATTTTTACAGAAAAAAAATTATTATTTCACTTAAACATTATTTGGGTCATATAATTTCGCCGCGAAATTCTATAGTACGGCAACAGTTGTGACAAAAGCTGCTGTGATCTGTTATTACTAAAATATGTGCAATATTTAAATGAACAAAAAATAAAAATTTCATTATTTATTGATAGTTTATTTTATCTGCTGCGCTTTGGATTGTAACCCTGGGCCGACCAATACCGGCTCGCCTTGTACAGTATTCTTAAGTAAAACGCTTTTATTTCCACGCAACCTGTTATGCGAAAACCTCATTTTATTTTGCTTGGATATCATTGTTGATTTTTAGATTATTTTGCGGAGTGGCAACGCCCGCCTAGCCAAGGGTTGTTAGTGTGTTTATAAGTAAAGCAGAAGCAGGCTCTCTGCATATAAAAAGTGTAACTTTAAATGTTTATAACTTTTAAATTATAAATTTGCGCGCGATAAAACTTATATTTTTGATAATTGTAGACCTCCCACTACCAACTATGAACATTTCATAAAAAAAAACCACAGGCTCCAAACTAAAGGCAACACCAAATTTTTCCCACCTCATTTTACCATATGAAAAAAGATACCGATTGGCACATAGCTTTAGCAAAATCGTTAGCGTAGATATTCCCACCCCAGAGTTGAGGAACAACGATAAACTGAATTACTTGCATTAGAAAATAAGTGGCAACATTAGAAATGTATAGTTAAAAGGAAAATAATGTGTCATTTGTGAATTAAGTCATAATATTCAAAAAGGAAAGGCAACTTCTTAGGCGTAAAAGTTAATCTCAAATTCTAAAATAATCGAAAATGATCCCTGCAGCAGATGAAGCTCAAATTTCGAAGCTGTTATCCAAAGTGCGCATATATTAAAGAAAGATATAACGCTATGCACATACATATAAGTTTTTTCTTTGTTTTTAGTATAAAAATATTAACGCCACAAAAAAAGATGTTATTGACGTTGTTTCCACTTATCGGTCTCTAGGATATAGTTTGCAAAAATTTGGTAAGTTTTGATTTGGCGTCTCTAGGATATCTACAATTTTCTTTTATAGATTTGTTATAAATTAATTTTTTGATTTGTATTTACATAGTTTTCAACGATGGCACCACAAAAGAACTATTTAATTTATCTGGAACCATACCCGTCGTATATAAAAGTATTTTTTAAAAATTTTGCGTTATAAAAATTTTCTAATATAAAATATTTTTACTAATAGATAATACTTACTACATTCCCATTTGTATTTGGCTAATGGACACTCATCCTCATAATGCGCCGATGTGTTTTGTCAAGCCAACACCCACAATGCATATTAAAGTCTCAATGTATGTGGACCACAATGGGAAAATTTATTTGCCATACCTTCATGACTGGCAACCGGTGGGTAATGCGAAACGACAATACAATTTATATTTTTAATTTAGGAACTTAATTTTTTTTATTGCAGCACACGTCTGATTTACTTTCTCTAATTCAAGTAATGATATTGACGTTTGGGGATCACCCACCTGTATTTTCAAAACCGAGAGATCAGCTTTCATATCCTCAGGCTGGTAAGCATATTTAATGTTATACAAAAAATAAATATGTATAAGGCCTGTACTCCAGCATTTCCTGTAGCTAGTGGTGGGGGTTATTCCCCTTATCCTTCTGCTAACGTAGGTGCTACCGGAACAATTCCACCTTATCCACCAGTAAATAGTTTTGGACAATATGCATCTTATTCTACAGGGAACAATTCGACTGTTGCAAACGCCAGTGCCGTGCCAGGAAGTTATCCCCCGTATATGAACTTCCCACAAGTTCCTGGCTATAATTCTTGCTATGTAAGAAAAGGACATTAAATATGATGTGTATAAGCCAGTCTTGTTATTTTTTTTTTATACAGAATTCTACAACACCAAGTTCGACTGGAACTATAACAGAGGAACATATTAAAGCATCACTTATTAGTGCAGTAGAAGACAAATTACGACGTCGCCTTCAAGAAAAAGTGAACCAATACCAAGCAGAAATTGAAACCCTGAATCGTACCAAACAAGAATTGGTAGAGGGAAGTTTAAAAATCGATAATGTTATTTCACGGCTAAACAGAGAGGAAGTAAGTCCACATAAACTTAATTATTGCTAAAAATATGTAACTATATCATTATTCAAAAAAAAAAAAAGATGGAACTTGAAAAAAATGTCAGTATCTTGCGCGATAAAGAACAGGAACTTGTGAAATGTTTAGAAGCTTTTGAGAAGAATGATGGTATCGATCCAGATGAGGCTGTTACCACAACAGCGCCAATATATAGGCAGTAAACATGTTGAAATTAAAATCGATATTAGGTTGCTCCATTAATGTTCTCATTCTAGATTACTAAATGCATATGCTGAAGAAGCAGCACTCGAAGATGCAATTTACTATATGGGTGAGGCCTTGCGAAGCAATGTTATTGACTTAGAAACATTCTTGAAACATGTACGCCAATTATCACGCAAGCAATTCATGCTTCGTGCCATAATGCAGAAGTGTAGACAAAAGGCTGGACTCGCTGGCTAGATGTTTACAAATTGGGACAAAATAAGATTATTAAAACGTCTTCAAATCACCAGAGCTAATGAATTGCTTATATATTTTACTAAGTTATTTGTTTAATGTTTAAATAAATATATCACCCGTTCCAGAAAAGTAGTGGAATGGAAATGAAATGAAATTCGAAAAGTAACTTTCATTTCAAGCCATGATGAAATAACAACCAGGTGAAGTAAGAGACTATGAAGAAACTTTAGAGGAGGTCATGCAGATCCTAAAAATGTATGCCGTTCCCAGAGGTAACTAATAGTTTCCGAGAAATTTTTAGTTAAAGTTGATTTTTTGACCAACCGATATTCACGAATAAAAGCTAATATAAGCTCACGCTTATAATAATGCCTAATAATGTTTGCAACGATTTAACATAATAATTTTATCAAAATGTTAATATTTTCGATTATTTGTACACATAACAAATACGTTCTCACGTTTGTTTACTTTTGTAAGTAAAATGAAGTATACATGTCCGCAAGGCGAATTTATAGAAGCTGAAGTTGTCATATCAGATGATCACTTGTTCTTCCTTCCATTTTAAAAAATTACACAAACAAAGTGCATGAGAAATAGGTTTTACATTAAGAAAATTCTATTACACAAACAAAATACATAGCCTTTTGTTTTTGTATTTGTGCTCCTACCGTTTGTGAATAAATATATTAAGTTATTTAATTTTAACTGGGAAAACTCTTTAGATGATGCTTCCATATGAAGATTGTTGTGTATTCTTATTAATTTCATTTTTGTCGCAAAAGCCGACTACACCAATGCACACTTAACGCTGCAACTGCCATCTTACATACCCTCTGTCCATAGCAGCCTATCTTATGAGAGCGCCATGTAAATAAAAATTTGTCACCGCTCGCCCATGTCGTTACTGACGGTTGTACGCAGAAACCAGCGGCGATTTGATTTCCCCTTACAACCGGCTCGGCTCATTTCTTGCTGTCATACAAGGTTGCCAGTATTGAATTCGTAATTAATTATTTCTTGTATTGTAAATTTGTTTAATAGTATGCAAACACACTGGTAGATGGCAACATTTCACCGCTAAGACTAATTTTACCTGTTAACCTAAACGGGGTTAGGTCGCCGAAAGCGTGACAGCCCTTGGCCGGATAAAATCCGGGTCAACTCCGGTGCGTAGAACCGGCTGTTTTGAGAGTTGATCTGGATACTGTAGTAGATTAAACTCCTACTTATCCAGACTCGACCCCAGCATACCCAACGTATGCCCTGCATGTGGAGAGTCCCCGCACGACACTAACCACCTCTTCACATGCCCCCTTAAACCAACTCATCTAACTCCCCTCTCCCTTTGGTCTAACCCCGTCGAAACAGCACGTTTCCTGGACCTCCCCTTAGATGACCTCGGCGACTTAGATTAACAACACCTGCCCTAGGCTTGTTTAGCTGGCCGCTACAACAACAACATTTCACCGCTGTCAGCAGCGTCGATAACTCGTGAATTTATATCGCTCTTCCAGTCGGGTATCATGAACGGAAGGTATGTTGCAGCATAAGTCTGAGTCTTTTAGAGTAATTAAAATATGAAGACATTTGCTCCGGCGGAAAAACTCCACTCTGTTGGAAATATCATGTGGAGTAGGACCTGGTTGAACCAACGGTGTTGTTAACTCGGTTTTATTCGTGACAGCAATCTACGCCAGTAAAGAAATATACCAATGAAATCTGAAATATACAAAGAAATAATTATTACGATGTATTTTATTGAATTTTTATCTTTATTGCTAGCATATAAGAACGGTTAATATAATACAATTAATCGTAATAAAATATTTACAAGGAACATAGCTATTTGCATACATTATTTGTGTAAGCTTGGTACCCTGCAAGACGGGTAGCTGTTGCCTAACATGTTATCCGCCTGTTACTTTACATACGTGCATTTGTTATTTGAATTGTTACTTTTCTTCTAGCAGTGGGAAAAAATAACAAATTTCCCCGCTTTGTTTCACGTACGTGTGATTCTCTTTTTCATTCACTCGCATTGTATTTATCGGTATGCGACATATATTCGCCTTTTTTAATTTTCGTATATTTTTGTTACCGTATTTGTAATACATCTGTTATTCAAAACAAGCACGTAGTATGTTACTCGATCTGGCAGCAACTGGCTATTGAAAACAAATGTACATGATTTCGTATCTGCTAGCCATGTGTTGTTGGAAACATAATCATTTATTAGCATATCTATTGGCGGTGAGTTATTAAAAACAAATGCATTTGTCACCAGACCTGGCACCGGTGAGTTATTCAAAACAAATGTCTTTGTCACCAGACCTGTCACCGGTGAGTTATTCATAACAAATGTCTTAGTTATCGGACGTGTTACTCATTAGTTATGGAAAACAGATGTCTTTGTAACCCGACGTGTTACCCATAGCCTATTGACCTTTTACCTATATTTTCTTTAAAATGAAAAATAGCATTTTTGGGTTTATTTTTGTTTATTAAAAATATAAATAATAAAAATTTACATATTTACATTTTTGATTTAAAAAGTTATAGTTTTTTTTATCAAATAATTAAATGAAAATTGTTAATTTAAATTATTTTTACATATACCTATGCTCAACAAAATTAATGGCACATTCATTTGTAATACTTAATAGACAGACAATGGTACTAAAATTTTGTCTAACTAAAAATAAGTTTTAGAGTAATTAAAATATTAAGACAGCTGCTCCGGCGGAAAAACTCCACTCCGTTGGAAATATCATGTGGAGTAGGACCTGGTTGAACCAACGGTGTTGTTAACTCGGTTTTATTCGTGACAGCTATCTACGCCAGTAAAGAAGAAGTATACCAATGGAATCTGAAATATACGAAAAATAATTATTATGATGTATTTTATTGATTTTTTATCTTTATTGCTAGCATATACGACCGGTTAATATAATACAATTAATCGCAATAAAAGCTTTACAAAGAACATAGCTACAATATTTACATACATTATTTGTGTATGCTTGGTACATACGTAACAAAAATGTAAAATTTTTACGAAAAAATTAAATTTTTTTAATAATATATATCATGAAATAGAAGATAATTAAATAAACTATCTACCAAAACTCATTTAAACAAATTTGAGTTAAATATTCAAACAAAAAAAGAACTTTTGTTACAACATTGCTTTTCTACACCCGGATATATGTAGGACTGGCACATGCAATACAAAAGTGCAAAATTTTCACAAAAAAATTAATTTTTTTTAAAATAAATTTCATTAAACTAAAAGATAATTAAATAAACTTTATTTACAAACTAATTTAATCAAATTTAAGTTAAATGTTTAAACAAAAAATTAACTTTTGTTACATTGCCAAATTTGTACACCCGCATATGTGTATGACTGGCACATGCAATACAAAAGTGCAAAATTTTTACAAAAAAATCAAATTTTTTTAAAATGAATTTCCTCAAACTAATAGACAATTAAATAAACTTTAGTTTAAAATTCATTTTAATTAATTTAAGTTATTTTTTTTTTAACAAAAACAGAACTTTTGTTACAACATTACCAATTTGTACATACGAATATATGAATGACTGGCACTTGCACAACAAAAATGCAAAATTTTCACAATAAAATTTTAATTGATTTTGATTTTAACTATTTTAAGTTAAATGCTTAAACAAAAAAAGAACTTTTGTTAAAACATTGCAAATTTGTATACACGCACACACGAGTATGAATGACTGACATATGCACAGCAAAAAGCTAAAATTTTTACCAAAAAAACCATTTTTTTTTAAATAGGTTTGATTAAACTAAAAGGCAATTGGATAAACTTTCTTTTAAATTTAATTTTAACAAATTTAAGTTAAAGAATTTATCACAATAAAAGGGTTTCAAAGACCTTGCTATTTGCATATACGTTTGGTGCATGCATAACGTACATGTACATATGTGTGCCTGGCACATAAACAACAAATGTAGAATTTATACAAAACAATTTCTTTACACTGCAACTACGGCTAAATGAATACACACTTTCGCACTAAGTTATATAGGATTTTTGCCGTAGCTTCAAACATTAATAAATGAAAAACTTACGTTTTGATTATTTGTGAAGGACGTTTTGCGATGATAATCCTGTCGATGATATTCGTATTAATTCACTTGAAGCTTGCGTTGATAATCCAAATAAAATGCTGTGATGTGGTGGCTATTGATTCGATGAACAACGCTGAAATAAACAATATTTTTATTCTCATAAAACCAAAAATAAAACGTAAATATCATATGTACATATGCGCATATTCGTCTTTATGAACATATATACGTATATATATACGTAAATATGCACATACACATGCGTATGTTGTTATCTTACCTTATTTCTTGATCTAATGTTGCTCCCACTCTGCTACAGCTAATAAAGAAATTATTAAGAAACAAATAATTAATTATTATTTATAAGTTTATTTATATTTTATAAAATAACACATCTCACCTCTCAGCGTCTTCAGTTGAAAAAGTAAATGGCGGAAAATTTTCAAAGGCCATATTTGAAAATGTGTATACGCACATTTCTTTCTAATATACTAGACAATCGTTTTCGATATATGCTACTCGTCTTACTACAGAAACTGCCTATAGGAAGAAAAAAAAGTTTTGTGGATGTAGTGGTAAAGCAGCAAAATTTTACGATATTAGTTGCGAAATGGTTACCTCCGTCTTGCAGGGCTCCGTCTTGCAGGGTACATACGTAACAAACATGTAAAGTTTTCACGAAAAAATTAAATTTTTCAAAATATATTTCACAAAATAAAAGATATTTAAATAAACTACCTTCCAAAACTCGTTTAAACAAATTTAAGTTAAATATTCAAACAAAAAAAAAAGAACTTTTGTTACACCATTGTTTTCTATACCCGCATATGTGTATGACTGTCACATGCAATACAAAAGTGCAAAATTTTCAAAAACAAAAATCCAATTTTTTTTAAATAAATTTCATCAAACTAAAAGACAATTAAATAAACTTTATTTTAAAATTCATTTTAATTAATTTAAGTTAAATTTTTTAACAAAAATAGAACTTTTGTTACAACATTGCCGATTTGTACACACGAATATATGAATGACTGGCACATGCACAACAAAAATGCAAAATTTTCACAATAAAATAAAATTTTTTTTGAATAAATTTCATTAAACTAAAAGATAATTAAATAAACTTTATTTTAAATTTGATTTTAACTAATTTAAGTTAAATGCTTAAACAAAAAAAGAACTTTTGTTAAAACATTGCAAATTTGTATACACGCATACACGAGTATGTATGACTGACATATGCACAACAAAAAGCTAAAATTTTCAGAAAAAAATATTTTTTTTAAAATAAGTTTGGTTAAACTAAAAGACAATTAGATAAACTTTTTTTTAAATTTAATTTTAACAAATTTAAGTTAAACAATTTATCACAATAAAAGGTTTTCAAAGACCTTGCTATTTGCATATAAATACGTTTGATACATGAATGCATGTACATACCTATGTGTGCCTGGCACATAAACAACAAATGCAGAATTTATACAAAACAATTTCTTTACACTGCAACTACGGTTATATGAATACACACTTTCGCACTAAATTATATAGGATTTTGGCCGTAGGTTCAAACATTAATAAATGAAAAACTTACGTTTTGATTATTTATGTTTCTGGAAGAAAGTTTTGCGATGATAATCCTATCGATTATATTAATTCACTTGAAGCTTGCGCTGATAATCCAAATAAAATGCTGTGATGTGGTGGCTATTGAATCGATGAATAACGCTGAAATAAACAATATTGTTATTCTCATTATAAAACCAAAAATAAAACATAAATATCATATGTACATACATGCAAGCACATTCGTCTTTATGCACATACGTATGTACATATGTATGTATATAAAAGCGGAGGAAAATATGTTCCATTAAGAGAAAAAACAGGGAAAAGGTAGCAAACAAGGAGTTAAAAAGTAAGAGAATTAGTAGGTAATTTGTATGGTATATATTATTCATTTTAAACACGAATTAAATACCTTTGAAATTAAAATAATATATCTATATTTTCTAAATTATGTGCAACAATGATATGAAAATCTATACTGTAAGAATGAATGGATATGCAAAATAATAAAAATATAAATAACTAGCTGACCCGGCAGACTCCGTACTGCCTCATCGATAAATAAAAGACCTTGTTTAAGCGTGTGCTTAACTATGAGCACATCTATACCTTTTGTGCGCACCCTAATGCGCTTTTGGCCTATATAAGCCGTGCTTGTCAAACAAACAAGCGATATTTTCTTAACAACCATCGGCAAGCGCGCACGGGGCGACAAATCTAAAATTGTTAAATTAAATTAAATCATATATATGTATCTGTACATATGTATATACAAAGAAACATTTATATAAAAGAAAAACTTTGTAATACCAAAATAGAAAATAAAACTTTAATAAACCCTTAATAATTAATAATTAATAAAACATTGTACAATTCAAATTGAAAACGCGAGTGACTTTTATTTCAAATAACTTCGAAGAAGGTACCTCGCGTGAACATGGTCCTTCGAGGCTAAAATTGAGCCTACTTATGGTGTACAGCCACCATTAACGAAAAAAAATATTAAATAAAAATCACAAGTGAATCAAGATGTGCATATAAACATTACACAATTAACTAAAAGTGAATGTGCAATTTTGAAAAAGTTGACATGCAAAAAAAAAAAGTGTAAACAAATTGAAACAAAAACTACAAAAAAAAGAAAACATTAATAATATATACAATTTACAAAAAAATACAATCAAAATTTACAACAAATTACAACAAAGACAACTAAATATATGCATATTGCTCATGTTGGAAAAAGGAACACGTACTTGCAGCAAGAGATTGTCACCACAACAACAACAACACCAAAACATCCATACTCCATCACCCAGATCCAGAATTTGAGAAACATCGCTGGCGCCAAGTATAGATTTAAAGGAACTTCAGCGTTGGAAGCAAATAAAAGGGCAGTAAGATTGTTTTAAGCCTATGTATATACATACTTGTTGAACCCAAAAACAACAAACATTCAAATCTGCAAGCATACATCTCCATATATGCAAAAGCAGAAATCCTGAAAAATCGATATTAATTTGCAATAGTTTGTATACGTACATATGTATGCAAATAACTTTTGTTTTCTCAACAAAAGTAAAATCTCTAAATTTACAAAATATACTTGTTTTTTCCAATAACAAGAATTTCAGTAACGCGATCTTGAAGGTTGTTGACCTCAATTCGAATCGAATTAAAGTATTTGCAAATTAAACATATGTACATACAAACATACATATCCAAGAGAATTTATTACAACACTTTTCACGTTCACAGAGTTCCAAATATACACTCTCCTGTGTCATTTCTCAACAAAAACAATTGTTCAAAAAATATTGCATCCTTCCCGCGATCGCTTCATTAAAATAAGTACATATTTACAAAGACCAAATTTCGACAATAATCTTTCTCTTTTGGTATTTAAGGAGTAGCGTAAACGCACAAATTCTTCTGGTGCTCTGCTTTTCTATTTTATTTTGTGCTTTCTCAAGCACAGCTTCAGCGAACACTCAACCGCACATATACTGCAGCCGCTGAGTGCATTAAAATATCAATTGATCTACTTTGCTCTTCCCTAAGCTGAAGCATAACATTGGAAGTATATTTACAAACATACACACATATAAAATCAGCAGTAAACACTTCTGGCTCACTATATATTCAAGTAGTTCTCAACTACACCCAATTTCCAGCAACACTAGTTCCCCGAGGCTAAGTGTAAACTTGTTTAAAAACAAGAATTATAAATTAAAAGATTTAAATAAATTTAAATAACTTAATATTTCAAAATGCCAAAAAATCTAAACCCAAAATCTCCAACTCAGCTTTAGGCACAACCCGAGACTAATGCTGCTTCTCTCCATGTAGCAGCTGAACGCAAAATAGAGCATCAAGCCTCAAAATGCAAACCTCACTACCCGTGTGCGCAAATATTTAACGCAACAACTGATGGCTTAATAAGATATTGTGCCAGATTTACCTCATAGAGGAATTTTCAGAAAATCTCCTGAAAATTTAAAATAATTCCCTTGACGATTGCTATAAACGTGTTCAAGATGCATATGATGTCTTATTCCAAAAAGACAAAACAAGACTTCCACGCGAATTTCTTTGCGCTGGCGGAAGGAATTGATACTGATACTTATAAAATAACAAAAGCAAAAATTGCTGAACAACTAAAATTAATTAGTGCAGTGAATCAACCAATGCCTAGTTCTCAAATAGAACCCAGACCCAAAATAGTTGAACAACCGGAAGTATATCTCCAACTTCCGCCCTGTGACATTTTATGGTGGATACGATGAGTGGCCGTCTTTTCGAGACATGTTCACTGCCGTATATATAAACCACCCCCTGCTATCTCCAGCTCAAAAGTTATACCATCTCCGGGGCCAAGCAGGAGATATAGTTAAACGATTCGCTTTAACTAACGACAACTTCCAATTGGCTTGGGACGCTCTCCACTCCCGATATGAAAACAAGCGCCAATTAGTCGACAATCAGGTCACAAAATTATTAAACTTACCCAAAGTTCGAAAAGAAACAGTGAAGAGTTAATTGATTTGTATTCCACAATCACAAATTCTTTATCAGTGCTCGAAACTCACGGCACACCCACTGATAGCTGGGACCCAATTCTGGTGAATATATGCTCATCCGCATTACCAGAAAATTATCTAATGCTATGGGAGCAATCTCTCGCATGAAAGAAATGAAAGAATTCCTATACAGGCAATAACATAACTAAGCTTATTCTTTCTCCACAGAATAACCACCAATCGTGCAAATTGTGCAAAAAGAATCATACGTTAAAGCATTGCAAGCATTTTAAGAAATTGCCGATACCCCAACGGTATAAATTTATAAAAATTAACAACAGTTGCACCATACCCTTAAACGGTGTACATCGCAACACACATGCTTGACTTGCCAAAAAAGGCATAATACTCTTTTGCACTTAAGCCCAACTCATGGGATTGACCGAATAAATAAAAGAAATGTGCCCTTGACCTCCCCGCGTCAAAATAAACACAAACAGGCACACTTGACCACCCCGAGTCAAGCCACACAGAGAACCACAACTTTGACCTCCCCGAGTCAAAATAAACACACACAGGCACACTTGACCACCCCGAGTCAAGATACACAGAGAAATGCGATTTTGACCACTCCGAGTCGAAATACACAGAAAACTGTGATGATCACCCCAGATCATAACACAAAATCGGTCAAAAAAAAAATATGCAATCGTGCTGCTCTACTCACGAGCAGATATACTCATTGCACACCCTGATTGCTCCAAAATCAGGCTTTTCCCAAAGACCCCAAACAAATATGTTCCACAATCCCCGTAGAACAGTCTCAAGGCGACAGCATGACACTCAGTCATGTCTGAATCACAAGAATAATTACCATTCTAAAATTAAAAGAAGACACTTTCGGCTGCAGAAAACTTCCAACTCTATCTTTGCAGAAAAAGGACAGCCCTCCAATGGATGCCATATGCGGAAAACCCAACTCCTTAGTGGAAAATACCACAGTGGCATCGATTATTTACGATTTAAGTGCAGCGTGAGCACTTCAAAGCATCCACGAGCCGTGCCATCAATTCAACCGGATCCCGGAAAAGGACATCAAAATAATTACACATATATTCGTGCATCGGGAAACCGCCTGTCAAGCAACGTGCCAAAATCACCGATTAAATCGAATATCCCTACCGGCTGATACCCAATGCTGCACATTCGTGCAGGGGCCCCAGGATGTTTAAGCGTGTGCTTAACCATTAGCACATCCATAACTTTTGTGCGCACCCTAATGCGCTTTTGGCCTATATAAACCGTGCTTGTCAAACAAACAAGCGAGATTTTCTTAACAACAATCGACAAGCGCGCACGGGGCGACAAATCTAAAATTGTTAAATTAAATTTTGTTACAACATTGCCGATTTGTACACACGAATATATGAATGACTGGCACATGCACAACAAAAATGCAAAATTTTCACAATAAAATAAAATTTTTTTTGAATAAATTTCATTAAACTAAAAGATAATTAAATAAACTTTATTTTAAATTTGATTTTAACTAATTTAAGTTAAATGCTTAAACAAAAAAAGAACTTTTGTTAAAACATTGCAAATTTGTATACACGCATACACGAGTATGTATGACTGACATATGCACAACAAAAAGCTAAAATTTTCAGAAAAAAATATTTTTTTTTAAAATAAGTTTGGTTAAACTAAAAGACAATTAGATAAACTTTTTTTTAAATTTAATTTTAACAAATTTAAGTTAAACAATTTATCACAATAAAAGGTTTTCAAAGACCTTGCTATTTGCATATAAATACGTTTGATACATGAATGCATGTACATACCTATGTGTGCCTGGCACATAAACAACAAATGCAGAATTTATACAAAACAATTTCTTTACACTGCAACTACGGTTATATGAATACACACTTTCGCACTAAATTATATAGGATTTTGGCCGTAGGTTCAAACATTAATAAATGAAAAACTTACGTTTTGATTATTTATGTTTCTGGAAGAAAGTTTTGCGATGATAATCCTATCGATTATATTAATTCACTTGAAGCTTGCGCTGATAATCCAAATAAAATGCTGTGATGTGGTGGCTATTGAATCGATGAATAACGCTGAAATAAACAATATTGTTATTCTCATTATAAAACCAAAAATAAAACATAAATATCATATGTACATACATGCAAGCACATTCGTCTTTATGCACATACGTATGTACATATGTATGTATATAAAAGCGGAGGAAAATATGTTCCATTAAGAGAAAAAACAGGGAAAAGGTAGCAAACAAGGAGTTAAAAAGTAAGAGAATTAGTAGGTAATTTGTATGGTATATATTATTCATTTTAAACACGAATTAAATACCTTTGAAATTAAAATAATATATCTATATTTTCTAAATTATGTGCAACAATGATATGAAAATCTATACTGTAAGAATGAATGGATATGCAAAATAATAAAAATATAAATAACTAGCTGACCCGGCAGACTCCGTACTGCCTCATCGATAAATAAAAGACCTTGTTTAAGCGTGTGCTTAACTATAAGCACATCTATACCTTTTGTGCGCACCCTAATGCGCTTTTGGCCTATATAAGCCGTGCTTGTCAAACAAACAAGCGATATTTTCTTAACAACCATCGGCAAGCGCGCACGGGGCGACAAATCTAAAATTGTTAAATTAAATTAAATCATATATATGTATCTGTACATATGTATATACAAAGAAACATTTATATAAAAGAAAAACTTTGTAATACCAAAATAGAAAATAAAACTTTAATAAACCCTTAATAATTAATAATTAATAAAACATTGTACAATTCAAATTGAAAACGCGAGTGACTTTTATTTCAAATAACTTCGAAGAAGGTACCTCGCGTGAACATGGTCCTTCGAGGCTAAAATTGAGCCTACTTATGGTGTACAGCCACCATTAACGAAAAAAAATATTAAATAAAAATCACAAGTGAATCAAGATGTGCATATAAACATTACACAATTAACTAAAAGTGAATGTGCAATTTTGAAAAAGTTGACATGCAAAAAAAAAAAGTGTAAACAAATTGAAACAAAAACTACAAAAAAAAGAAAACATTAATAATATATACAATTTACAAAAAAATACAATCAAAATTTACAACAAATTACAACAAAGACAACTAAATATATGCATATTGCTCATGTTGGAAAAAGGAACACGTACTTGCAGCAAGAGATTGTCACCACAACAACAACAACACCAAAACATCCATACTCCATCACCCAGATCCAGAATTTGAGAAACATCGCTGGCGCCAAGTATAGATTTAAAGGAACTTCAGCGTTGGAAGCAAATAAAAGGGCAGTAAGATTGTTTTAAGCCTATGTATATACATACTTGTTGAACCCAAAAACAACAAACATTCAAATCTGCAAGCATACATCTCCATATATGCAAAAGCAGAAATCCTGAAAAATCGATATTAATTTGCAATAGTTTGTATACGTACATATGTATGCAAATAACTTTTGTTTTCTCAACAAAAGTAAAATCTCTAAATTTACAAAATATACTTGTTTTTTCCAATAACAAGAATTTCAGTAACGCGATCTTGAAGGTTGTTGACCTCAATTCGAATCGAATTAAAGTATTTGCAAATTAAACATATGTACATACAAACATACATATCCAAGAGAATTTATTACAACACTTTTCACGTTCACAGAGTTCCAAATATACACTCTCCTGTGTCATTTCTCAACAAAAACAATTGTTCAAAAAATATTGCATCCTTCCCGCGATCGCTTCATTAAAATAAGTACATATTTACAAAGACCAAATTTCGACAATAATCTTTCTCTTTTGGTATTTAAGGAGTAGCGTAAACGCACAAATTCTTCTGGTGCTCTGCTTTTCTATTTTATTTTGTGCTTTCTCAAGCACAGCTTCAGCGAACACTCAACCGCACATATACTGCAGCCGCTGAGTGCATTAAAATATCAATTGATCTACTTTGCTCTTCCCTAAGCTGAAGCATAACATTGGAAGTATATTTACAAACATACACACATATAAAATCAGCAGTAAACACTTCTGGCTCACTATATATTCAAGTAGTTCTCAACTACACCCAATTTCCAGCAACACTAGTTCCCCGAGGCTAAGTGTAAACTTGTTTAAAAACAAGAATTATAAATTAAAAGATTTAAATAAATTTAAATAACTTAATATTTCAAAATGCCAAAAAATCTAAACCCAAAATCTCCAACTCAGCTTTAGGCACAACCCGAGACTAATGCTGCTTCTCTCCATGTAGCAGCTGAACGCAAAATAGAGCATCAAGCCTCAAAATGCAAACCTCACTACCCGTGTGCGCAAATATTTAACGCAACAACTGATGGCTTAATAAGATATTGTGCCAGATTTACCTCATAGAGGAATTTTCAGAAAATCTCCTGAAAATTTAAAATAATTCCCTTGACGATTGCTATAAACGTGTTCAAGATGCATATGATGTCTTATTCCAAAAAGACAAAACAAGACTTCCACGCGAATTTCTTTGCGCTGGCGGAAGGAATTGATACTGATACTTATAAAATAACAAAAGCAAAAATTGCTGAACAACTAAAATTAATTAGTGCAGTGAATCAACCAATGCCTAGTTCTCAAATAGAACCCAGACCCAAAATAGTTGAACAACCGGAAGTATATCTCCAACTTCCGCCCTGTGACATTTTATGGTGGATACGATGAGTGGCCGTCTTTTCGAGACATGTTCACTGCCGTATATATAAACCACCCCCTGCTATCTCCAGCTCAAAAGTTATACCATCTCCGGGGCCAAGCAGGAGATATAGTTAAACGATTCGCTTTAACTAACGACAACTTCCAATTGGCTTGGGACGCTCTCCACTCCCGATATGAAAACAAGCGCCAATTAGTCGACAATCAGGTCACAAAATTATTAAACTTACCCAAAGTTCGAAAAGAAACAGTGAAGAGTTAATTGATTTGTATTCCACAATCACAAATTCTTTATCAGTGCTCGAAACTCACGGCACACCCACTGATAGCTGGGACCCAATTCTGGTGAATATATGCTCATCCGCATTACCAGAAAATTATCTAATGCTATGGGAGCAATCTCTCGCATGAAAGAAATGAAAGAATTCCTATACAGGCAATAACATAACTAAGCTTATTCTTTCTCCACAGAATAACCACCAATCGTGCAAATTGTGCAAAAAGAATCATACGTTAAAGCATTGCAAGCATTTTAAGAAATTGCCGATACCCCAACGGTATAAATTTATAAAAATTAACAACAGTTGCACCATACCCTTAAACGGTGTACATCGCAACACACATGCTTGACTTGCCAAAAAAGGCATAATACTCTTTTGCACTTAAGCCCAACTCATGGGATTGACCGAATAAATAAAAGAAATGTGCCCTTGACCTCCCCGCGTCAAAATAAACACAAACAGGCACACTTGACCACCCCGAGTCAAGCCACACAGAGAACCACAACTTTGACCTCCCCGAGTCAAAATAAACACACACAGGCACACTTGACCACCCCGAGTCAAGATACACAGAGAAATGCGATTTTGACCACTCCGAGTCGAAATACACAGAAAACTGTGATGATCACCCCAGATCATAACACAAAATCGGTCAAAAAAAAAATATGCAATCGTGCTGCTCTACTCACGAGCAGATATACTCATTGCACACCCTGATTGCTCCAAAATCAGGCTTTTCCCAAAGACCCCAAACAAATATGTTCCACAATCCCCGTAGAACAGTCTCAAGGCGACAGCATGACACTCAGTCATGTCTGAATCACAAGAATAATTACCATTCTAAAATTAAAAGAAGACACTTTCGGCTGCAGAAAACTTCCAACTCTATCTTTGCAGAAAAAGGACAGCCCTCCAATGGATGCCATATGCGGAAAACCCAACTCCTTAGTGGAAAATACCACAGTGGCATCGATTATTTACGATTTAAGTGCAGCGTGAGCACTTCAAAGCATCCACGAGCCGTGCCATCAATTCAACCGGATCCCGGAAAAGGACATCAAAATAATTACACATATATTCGTGCATCGGGAAACCGCCTGTCAAGCAACGTGCCAAAATCACCGATTAAATCGAATATCCCTACCGGCTGATACCCAATGCTGCACATTCGTGCAGGGGCCCCAGGATGTTTAAGCGTGTGCTTAACCATTAGCACATCCATAACTTTTGTGCGCACCCTAATGCGCTTTTGGCCTATATAAACCGTGCTTGTCAAACAAACAAGCGAGATTTTCTTAACAACAATCGACAAGCGCGCACGGGGCGACAAATCTAAAATTGTTAAATTAAATTAAATCAAATATATGTATCTGTACATATGTATGTGCAGAGAAACATTTATATAAAAGAAAAACAGAGTTTTCCTGAAATACTGGCTATTTATAAGGTTTAAATTTGATATTCACAGACACACACTGTTAAAATACAGTCTGTTAATTAATTTAAAGCTTTCTCATAAACTATATTTTTTGTTTTGTTTTGTGGTGCGTAAATAAACAAAGAAGACGGTTTTCCGATGCGCGAACACGCGACGTATAATTGTCCATGCGCGAAACAGGGAAACTCCAAGTTGATTCCACAAACTTCTAACTACTGTCCTTGCGATTTATTTATGGTCATCGCAAAGGCCAGACGTACTGGAAATTGTAAACGTTTAAAATCGAATGGTAAGCCCGTTGGAATCATCGGTATCCGCTGGATCAAGACATCCTCTCCTTTGTATTTTCCTTTTATGATTGTCACCTCAATGACGTTATTCATCAGTCTTTTCACAACCAGCTTAGTTCATCAGCAACAGTTGATCGGGGAATAACTGGAAGAGTCTGACGAAAATCACCTGACAACAGAGTCGCAGCTATTCCAGATGAAGCCAACGATAGAGCACCATCATTTCGCGATCTGATCCTCGCCAAAAGCAATGAAATTAAAAACGTTTTTCCGGTTCCTCCGGGAGCATCAAGGAAATAAATTCCACCAGATCCACTGTTCACAGCTTCTATCAAAGTGTCGTACGCAATTCTTTGTTGTTGATTTAATTGTGGAACATTTGTACGAACTGTTTCGGCCAATGCTTCAATGTCGTACTGATGTTCTCTTTGCAACTCGTGGTTTAATGCATCGTGCATATGACGATTGGGTGCTGTCATTCCCAAATACGACAATACTTTATTTGCCATCAATAAACACATATCTTCTATCATGATCAATGTGTCATTGTAAATTTCTTCAGTCATTTGTAGTGTAGGATTCAAAGTTTGACGGCGCACACGATGCAAAACATCCTCAGACATGTCATCTCTATACTTAACCAACAAATCTTTTGGATTCGAGGGGAAACATGTCGATATGATAATCGCAAACAATGTACGAATTTGATACGGCGATGAAGATATTACGGAATCCTTGAGCGTATCATCCCAGTGCGAATCGTTCTCAAGTAAATGTAATAGTAAATGCCTCACTTTAACTGTTCTCAGTTGTTTAAACGATGTCGGACCACGAACATTCACCAACAACAACCGCAAATAATAATATTCATCGTTATTTGGATGTACTGTGTAGATGCGACCCAGAGCATCTGAAGCAAATACGTTTGGATGTCCTTCAAGTGGTGTTCCTTGTTTTCGACGCTGAAACGATTTCGATCATGCGTTCCATGTGTAATAGCGTGGCATGTCAGCATACAGCAAAGTGCGAGCAAAATCATCAGTTTGACAGACTGTGAAGAAACTTGTTAATGTTGTCGATGGTGGATGTGCCGCCCTGTCTGTTTCGGAACGCGGTATTAGATCCTCCAACGCGCACGCGAATTTGAACTTTATGCAGCGGATTAAAAATTGACTCCATTTTATTTAGAAAACATTTGTATGGGAAATAGAAAAATGCTGTTTTGAGGATTTTCCCAGCAATTATTCGAATTTTTCTCACCTTTTAAACCTTCCCTAGACCTCCACGAATAATTAAAGACCAAGATAAGATAAATCCGTTCAGCCGTTCTCGAGTTTTAGCGAGACTAACGAACAGCATTTCATTTATACATATATAGATAAAATTACTTTTAATTGTTAAATTAGAAAAATTAGCATATATAGGAAAAAAATTTATTTCAGTAATTTAAGCCGCTGGTTCATGTCCTAATAAAATTAAAGGCTGACGTCACCGTCGTCCAAGAAGGTGGGTCCTTGTGAAATATACTACAACGGCCATATAAAGGAGCGCAAATCTGATGTCGGATTTGTGGTGCAAAACAACACTGACTTGTGTCCACGCCACGACGTAAAAGAAGGACGATGTGACAAAGGATACCTTCAATAAGAGCCTGTAGTGTATTCACCGCCACACTGTGCTTGGCGACTTGAACGTCTGGGTGGGCAAGGACGATATCTTTGGTACAACTGTCGGAAAATTCAGCCACAACAACGAAATATCCCAAAGTGCGTTGAGGCTGATCGACTTCGCCGGAGCCCGAAATATGGTTGTATTTAGTACTCGATTACAGTGGAAAATTCATCAAGGTACTTATTTGTCTCTAGATCGAAAAACCCATACCAGATCGATCATGTTGGAAAAGACAGAATACTTGTCTCCAGTGTTCTTCACGTGCGTACACTCCGAGGACCCAATATCGGCTCGGACCACCATCTTGTACCAGCAGAGACAAGCACCCAAAATCCCAATCGATGACGATGAAAAAGACGTTACACTACTCGACTATGTTGAGGTTCGAATAGCGATTGCGCGCTCAAAGAACAACAAAGCGGCTGGAGCTGATGGCCTAACGGCAGAGCTATTCAAACATGGCGGTAAAGAAATCGATTTATCTGCAAAAGTCGTTTTAAATCACAATTAATTGCCAACTTCAACGTGTGTATGATTCTCCGATTCCGCAATAATAAAAAATAAATAATTAAATAGTTGTCAAAATATTGAATCAACCAATCAGAAAAGAGTATGTGATGTCTACCAAATGTTTTCATAAAAAAATAAAGTATTTAGCTACTTTTTAAAAATTTGTTCTAAAAATATGCTTTTTTTCACAAAGAAGCATCATGGTTTTTCAGTAAGGGAGCTTTTTTGTCAAGAGGGAGCGAGAAAGCTGTTTACTTATCCAACCTTCAATTATTGAATCATATATACACATATGCATAAGTTGTTATCTTACCTTATTTCTTGATTTAATGTTGCTCCCACTCTGCTGCAGCTAATAAAGAAAGAAACAAATAATTAATTATTACAAATTTTATAAAATAACACATCTTACCTCTCAGCGCCTTCAGTTGAAAAAGTAAATGGCAGAAAATTTTCAAAAGCCATATTTGAATAATGTGTATGCGCACATCTTTTTCTAATATACTAGATAATCGTTTTCGATATACATATGTTACTCGTCTTACTACAGAAACTGCCTATAGGAACGAAAAAATAGTTTTGTGGTTGTAGTGGTAAAGCAGCAAAATTTTACGATATTAGTTGCGAAATGGTTACCTCCGTCTTGCAGGGAATCATTTCGCAACTAATATCCTAAAATTTTGCTGCTTTAGTCTGAGTTTACTCGGGTATACTTTTTGTCGACGAAACATTTTTGTTTAAACATTTAACTTTAATTTGATTAAATGAGTTTTAAAACAAAGTTTATTTAATTATCTTTTAGTTTTATGAAATTTATTTTAAAAAAATTTAATTCTTTTGTAAAAATTTTGCACTTTTTTATTGCATGTGCCAGTCATACATATATCCGGGTGTGGAAAAGCAATGGTGTGACAAAAATTATTTTTTTGTTTGAATATTTAACTTAAATTTGTTTAAATGAGTTTTGGAAGATAGTTTATTTAAGTATCTTTTATTTCATGATATATATTATTAAAAAAATGGATGTTTTCGTAAAAATTTTACATTTTTGTTACGTATGTACCTAGCATACACAAATAATGTATGCAAATCGCTATGTTCTTTGTAAAGCTTTTATTGCGATTAATTATATTATATTAAACGGTCTAATATGCTAGCAATAAAGATAAAAATTCAATAAAATACATCATAATAATTATTTTTTTTTTGTATATTTCAGATTCCATTTATATACTTCTTTACTGGCGTAGATTGATGTCACGATTAAAACCAAGTGAACAACGCCGCCTGTTCAGTCAGGTCCTACTACGCATGATATTTCTAACGGAATGGAGGTCTTACTCTGAGCGGCTGCCTTAATATTTTAATTACTCTAAAACTTATTTTTAGTTTGTCAAAACTCAAGTACCATTGCCTATTAAGTATTAGAAATTAATGTACAATTAATTTTGTTAAGCATATGTAGGTATATGTAAAAAGAAGTAAATTAACAATTTTCATTTTATTATTTGATTAAAAAAACTAACTTTTTAATCCAAAATGTAAATATGTAAATTTTTATTATTTATATTTTTAATAAACAAAAATAAACTTAAAAAATGCTATTTTTCATTTTAAAGGAAATGTAGGTAAAAGGTCAATAGGCTATGGGTAACAAAGACATCTGCTTTCAATAACTAATGAGTAACACGTGGAGTAAAAAAGATATTTGTTTTTAATAACTAGTTAGTAACTCGTCCGATAACAAAGACGTTTGTTTTGAATAACTCACCGGTGGCAGGTCTGGTAACAAATGCATTTGTTTTGAATAACTCACCCCCCATAGATATGCTAACAAATGATTATGTTTCCAACAACACATGGGTAGCAGATACGATATCACATACATTTGTTTTCAATAGCCAGTTGCTGCCAGATGGAGTAACACGAAAATTAAAAGAGGCGAATATATGTCGCTTACCGATAAATAAAATGCGAGTGAGTGAAAAAGAGAATCACACGTACGTGAAACATAGCGGGGAAAGTTGTTATTTTTTCCCACGGCTCGAACAAAAATAACAATTCAAATAACAAATGCACGTATGTAAAGTAACTGGCGGATAACATGTTAGGCAACAGCTACCCGTCTTGCAGGGTCTTTTGTTAGGGAGAGGGTGACGACGAAAGGGGCAGCGCACCGTGTCGCTGTGCTTGTTCGACACGTTTTGTGTTTCTATTCGTTTCTGTAGATTTTGACATTCCCTTTTATTTTGTTTCTCAATTTGAACTGATTGTAGGTCTCTTAAATTTCAAATGAATAAATGCAGTAAATTTGGAAACTGAAATTTGGGGTTTTTACTACAATATTTACATATACATATGTATGTGCATGCACACATACACGTACGTGTATATGCCTATGCTTATATGTATCAAATTATTAATAAGTATTTCATGTAATGCATGCATTTTATATAATATTCATGCAAACATGTATGCCTTTGTGGATATGTATCCAATTATTAATAAATATTTCAGATAATGGAGTTTGCAGATAAAGTTGAATTAATGCAAGAAATATCAGAGAGTATTGAAGAAGCCGAAGGATGAGATATGTAATTAGATTACTCTAATTAGAGTCGAAATTGTCACTTTTAAACCGTGCAAACCACTTTTGGCACGTTCGTTCGGCTAAAGCATGGTCACCATAAACGTCCAGTAAAATACGATGGCTTTCGGTACCATTTTTCTTCATGTGAAAGTAATGAAGAAGAACTCCCCGCAAAAGCACTTTATCTGGTACAAATTTCGACATTTTCAAATGAATAAAACATAGTGTATTGTTGTTCACGCTAAAACAAATGACATCTACTGAAAACGACGCGAAATGACAGTACCTTTGAAATGAATATAGCCGCAGATGAACACGACGCGAAATAATACTTGTAGAGCCCTCTCTTAGAAAACCGCACGAATTAATGCATACTCCCCATATGCGCATATTGACGAATGTGCATGCAAATTATGTTTTTGCGTCAAGCAAAACAATTTTTAAAAATTTCGAAGTTTATAGTTCGCTTCGACCGAACGTGTCTTTATTCCAGTAATTCTCCAAAGACTCACTTAAATATAAATTCAAGCTTATTTATAGGCTTACAAAATTGTTTACTTATTTTTAGATTCACAGAATTGTGAAATAGTTTAATCTTGAAATGAAGATAAAATAAGAACATTTCATTGTAGCTGCAAAGATGCAGAAGGCTTGTTAATGTCAACAATAGCCACTTGTGTAAACAAAGTGTGTTGTTTTAAAGAATGACTTCCAATATAATTTATGAGAAGAATCAATTATGATTTTGTATACAATTACGGTAAAGAAGCTGTGTGGAGGCTGCCGTAAACTCCCCCCTCTCTAAGATGAATCGTCCCCGATTCAATTTTATTTTCTGTTAAATTATGAATTTGATCCAAAATTACATTATATGAAATTTGTTGAAATTCGGAATTTTCATACTGTTTTTTAGTTTTGTTTGATTTGATAAATTTTTTGCATAAATAAATAGTCAACATTATGCAAAAAGCTATAAAAGTATAGAAATAGATTGAATGTCGTTTAATATCTTCATTTTTCTTACCTAGAAAATTTATATTTTCTAATTTTAAATGTTCATTTGTAGTTTCCATATATTCTAGTATTTCAAAATTATTAACATGATTTTGCGTTAGATAGTTCCAAATCTTAGTTTCAATATTCACATAAGTTATATTATTTATTATTGTTTGATTTTCAAATGTAACTAAATATGTTCCTGTTAAGTTTTGTTTTTCTACTTTATTTTCACCTGAAATTAATATAACACCTTCTTTAATTATTTCAATATCATTGCTTCTTTCCTTAATCTTTTTACATTTTGCAGGTTTTTTATTCAAAAGTTCTGAAAAACATGTTTTTTCTTTATTCAATTTGCAGTAAGTGCTCGTTATTTCAGTTTTACAATTTTTTACATTAAGAAATTCATTGTTGCAATTTATTACATTTTGGTCAATTATCTACTTACCATCTAGTTGCGCTATACTTCTAGTTTCATAATACTTACAAGTAAATAAAATTTTTGGATATTTAATATAAATTATGATTACATCATTTTTCTGAGCAATTTTAAATTCTGATATGTCCATTAAATCTGTAATTGACATTAAGCCATTTTGATGGTCGGTTATATTTTTCAATTCATCCAAATGTAAGATTACTGGGTTTAGTGTTCCCACTTTCCCAAGAGTGATTGTATTTATTAAATTTTGAAGCTCGTGCTTTATATACCGATTTCTTTTCTTCTTTAACGTTTTAACAAATGAATCTCCTTTAATTGTATTTACTGTATTGGTTATTTCAGTAATAACCTTAAAAATTTCTGCATTCGTAGCAAACTGTTTATTATTATTCTCAACCAACTCATCTAATCTGTCATTAATTTTTATAAAATCATCGTGATCAGGGGTCCCTGCTATCCATTTCCAAAGTGTTCCCAATTTGTTTTAGTTGCCCTAATAGAACTTCGATTAACACAATATCAGATTCGTCATCTAAACTTTTTATGCTCAATTTATCATAATTATTTTTGGTAACTAAAAATGGAATATTATAGAAGTTTGTTTTTTCTTCCTCTACTAAATTTTCTAAATATGTTAAATTTGTAATATGAAAAATATCTCCATAATCCTCGTATATAGAGGCGTATCCATTTTCGATTAATACATAATTTTGTCTGGTGTAATCCACGATGTCAGCAGTTATTGAGCCGAACAGGGATGTAATTATTAAAAATATCATTTTAGAAATCTGTGAAAAGTTAAGATTTAACGTTATCCTTATGTATGATTCTATCTCTATTATTTATTATTATTTTATTTTCTAAATTTTCCTTAACTTGTTGTTTTTTATACCTAGGTCTGAGCTTATTCCTCTCTCCTATGACCTTTTCATAAACGATTTGGCCGGGACAATATTGTTTTTCTATCCTATTTTTGTTATGTGTTATAAGCATTTTTTTCTTGTGCTTTTCTAAGCATTATTGGTAAAGTCTCATGATTTACCTTATTGTAAAGTACTTCATTAGGTTTCAAATTCGTTACTGAATGAATGGTCACATTATATTGTTGAGCTGCTCTAAGGATTGTTTCAAGGTCGCTAACTATGTTATATTCTTCTTATTTTTGTTGCAAATAATGCAATTACGAATATATTCTTTCATTCTTTTCCTCATTTCCGGCCAATAATACATTTTCTCTATTTGTTTAATATTTTCATTAAAGCTACGATGAGCTCTATTATGAGTTTGTTCAATAATTCCGGATTGATCCTCTCTATTAATAATATCCATTGGAAAAAAATTTGTATACACAAATTTATTTTGAAAAGTTTGTTTCAGAGGTCCTTGAATATCATATAAATCCTCTATTGTACAATGAATTGCCGTTACCAATTTTGGTTGAATAAATTCTTTTAAAATAGTTAACAGATTTTCTACCGTATCATATTCTATTAAATGCCTTTTATTCCCGAAACTTTCAATCAACTCATGAATTGTGAATCCATTTTTACATAAAATTATTTGTTGTTTAAATTGGTTTACAGGTTTCTGTGTTTCCTGTATTCGAATACTTTCACTACTTTGTGCTGAATGCTGTGAATTGTTATTTTCTGAATCTTCTGGATCATCAGACATATTATTTAATTCGAGGCGTGACAGCGCATCTGCCACAACATTAGTTTTACCAGGCTGATATATAAATTTTGGAGCAAACTCCTCTATAAAAGCATGCCATCTTTTCATTTTCGGATTAGGGTTACGGGGTGACAAAGCAAATGTCAAAGGTTGGTGATCAGTATGTATTTCTAGATTTGTAACACCATATAAATAATTTCTAAGAGTTTTCAATGCCCATACAATGGCAAATAATTCCTTTTCATTAGTTGCATAATTTCTTTCTGTTTTATTAAGAGTTTTTGAAATAAAGGTAATTGGTTTACCTTCCTGTGAAAGCACAGCACCAACTGCTACATTTGATGCATCGGTAGATAAAACACATGTTGTTGAATAATTTGGTTGCGTCAATTCCATTTCTGACGCTAAATGTTTTTTCAATTTATTGAATGCAGAAATTCCATTTCAGTCCAATTCAATTATTAATTTTTTTTGACATATTTTTGGAAACTCTTCCATTTTCGCCTGAAAGGTATCTATTTAATGGTTTTGCTATTGTAGCATAGTCCTTAACGAACTTTCGATAATATCCTGCGATTCCTAAAAATCCTCTCAATTCTCGTAGACTTACGGGTATTGGGTAATTTAAAATCAATTTTATTTTGTTGGGATCTGTTTTGATCACATTTTGGGCTATTATGTACCCTAAAAATTCTATTTCTCTTTCAAAAAATTTTGATTTCTCTACTGAAATTTTCATATTAGCTTCCTTCAATATTTCTGTAATTGTTTCCAAATCCTGCAAATGCTGGGTTAGGTTTTCTGAGAAAATAATTATATCATCCATATAAACATGGCAAATTTTACCTATATGTTCAAGTAATATATCATCCATTGCCCTTTGAAAAATTCTGGGCGCATTCTTCAAACCGAATGGCATTCGTAAAAATTCGTACTTACCATTATTAACGGAAAAAGCCGTTTTTTCTATGTCATTTTCTGACATTAAAATTTGATGAAAACCTGATTCTAAATCACTGCTTGAAAAATATATTGATTTGCCTAAATTCGACAAAATTATATTGGTCTCCGGAATGGGATATCTATCAGAAATGGTATGTTCATTTATTTTTTTATAATCGATGACCATTCTAAGTTTTGGTGAGCCATCTTCATTTAATCCTTTCTTTGGTACCACCCAAATTGGTGAGTTATAAGGACTCTTACTGGGTCTTATTATATTTTCATTCAACATTTTGTCAATTTCTTTATTTATGAAGGTATTTACGGATAAAGGATATGGGTACTGCCTACTCCAGACAGGTTCAATACTCTTCGTTCTAATCTCTGCTTTTACATTTGTCATAAACGGAAAACTGGTATTTATATTTGAATGTGTATTTAAGATTTTTCCTTTAATATGTTTTTTAAATTCTAGGAGTTTTTCGTCGAAAATATCATGACGAGATTCTTTAAAAAAAATTTCTGAATTTTCATCTTCGTTATTATTATTAATTTTATTCCTAACATATATTTTATAATTCGACAATTCTCCATTGCCTGTATTCCGGTCACTATTCTCACGTATATCCGAACCATTCTCGTTTAGCATCGAAAAACTTTCAGTTATATTCGCATTACACTCATTGTGCTGCGACAAAAAATATTTATTTAATATAATATTGCCGGAAAAATCTTCGGCTGGCTTTGTGGAAACTTTTTGTTCCACAATATATTTTAATTTTTTATTAACTTTGCTTTCATTTCTGCCGGTATTACCATCGGCGGGCGCTTTAGAACTTTTGTGTTCCAAGGGGTTTACATTTTCTTGACTTTCATCATGAAAGTTTATTTTTATATTGTTTTGCTACTAATTTCTGACCTTGTTGTATTTTGTAAAATATTTTTCCACTGCTCAAATCAATGTGCGCTTCTATTTTTTTCAAAAAATTATATCCTAGGAGCAAATCTGATCCCAAGTTGTCTATTTCATAGAAAACCTGTTTTACCCCAAACAATGATATTATATGATAATATTTTATTATTGAGTAACCATTTATGGTTTTTACTCTTTTATAAATTGCCAATTCATTTTTGTTTTCATAAATTCCCTACTTTATGTAGCAAGAATTTGCTCCTGCATCGACAAGAGTTTTAAATTTTTTATTTAATTTATAATCGCAGACTGTGATGTAGGGGAGGGTATCCCCTCTTCTTCTAAAAAATGATTTTCCCGGATATTATTAATCCTTTGAGCTTTTCCTTGCGGCCTATAACTATTTTCGCTTTCTCTAGCGCGTTTTACTCCATGGTAATTTTGGGTTTGAGGACTATTTGCATTAGGATTTGAATTATTCCATGAGGGCCTCGTATTTTTATTAGTAGTATTTGCGTTTTGGTGTACTCGGGCATTATAGTTTCCATTATAGATCCTGGAAACGGATGGATCTACGTCCATCGGTTCAAGTTTTGAGTAACTGCTCTGATGATTTTTAACAAAATTATTTGCTTGAGTTTTGGGAAAAGTATTCTGTTGCTCCCCTGAATAATTATTTCGCCGGGGAAATCTTAAGTTGTTGCTTGGGTAATTTTGTCTCTTAATTGTTTGTTCGCAAAATTTTGTGCAAAACGCGCTCTTTGGTTATTAGACTCAAGCTCTTGAGCCTTTGCTAAAGCATCAGGGAGGTCCTGAGGATTAAAAGAAAAAATTATATCTCTTAAGGGTTCATTTAACCCAGTTATAAATATTCTAAGGGCATGATCCCTATTTCTTTTATTTAATTCTTTGGTAATTTCCGCTGAATTACCATGAGTCATTATAGTTTTATTAATTAGAAGAGTCAACTTTTTGTTGACTAAATTATAATATTCGATTACTGTCATTGTGCCCTGTAGTAGGACACTCAACTCTTGTTCAATTATATGAATTGGACGTTTGTCCGAGTATGCGAAATCTAAACGTGCGATTATTGCATCAAAATTTAAAACTTCCATGATTAGTTAGAACATCATTGGCCTCATTAGTCACTTTATTTCTTAAAATTGTTAAAGCAGCAAAATATTTCCTGCTCTTCCTAACATATAAGCTCATCGCGTTATGCGCTGCTTCACGCCAGCTTACATAGGCATTCAATTTTCCACTGAATTCTAATAAGGATTTAATAACGTCCAATGATTCTTGACATTGGACAGAATCATCAATTGTTTCAACCTCATATTCAGTAGCCCTACTACTATTATTTCCGAGTTGTAATTTTAACCTTTGAACTTCCTGTCTCAATTCCAAATTGCTATCCGCGATTAATCTAGTGATCAAGTCTACGGTCAATGCTTCACCGTGAGCCATTTTTATAATTTACTTTATTTTCCTTTATTAAATTAGTTTTTAATTAATTTCTTCGTTGTGTAACGCTTCTAAAATTTCATCTAATTCATCAGGATCTTGAAGAGAGTCCTGGTCCAAAGAAGAAGGATTATTTCCTTGAAAGTCTAAAGTTTCTAAAATTTTATTTATTTCATTTTCTATCTTTTTTTCTTCAAAATTTAATTTTTTGAAGCGATTTGGAGAATCTGTCATTTTTATTTAGGTATCAACTTCAGATTTAATGTTCATTTCTTAATAAAGGACACTTTAGTATCTCGTGGTCTCCTCCACAATAAGCACAATAATACAACCTAATGTCTTTAGGTTCATTTAGGTCATTACCCATTTTTTTTTTTTTTAATTAAATTTTTTTTTCAAAATCACGGAATTTAATATTTATAAAACTATTTAACGCTAACTTAACTTGTCGGCGAATTCTTACTTAATCCTGTGGTTCCCAGTTACGCTCTCTGCTGCTGGTCCTTGTTCCAATTGCTCCCTTTCCTTTCCAGATGATTTCTTTTTTGTCACTTTCTTCCTTTGTAAGGGTGGTTAAAATTTTTTAGTGTTTTCTTACTTTTTAACACTTTTATTTATTTTTATTTTTTTGTAAAACGAACTAGGGTACTTGTACTTTTCCCCTTTCGCGTTTACTTTAAAAAAAATTTCAAGGATCGGGGTACTTGATTTTTTCTCCCACGTTGATCCTTGATATTCGTGCCGTAACGTTGGGCGCCAATTATGGTTTTGCGTCAAGCAAAACAATTTTTAAAAATTTCGAAGTTTTTAGTTCGCTTCGACCGAACGTGTCTTTATTCCAGTAATTCTCCAAAGACTCACTTAAATATAAATTCAAGCTTATTTATAGGCTTACAAAATTGTTTACTTATTTTTAGATTCACAGAATTGTGAAATAGTTTAATCTTGAAATGAAGATAAAATAAGAACATTTCATTGTAGCTGCAAAGATGCAGAAGGCTTGTTAATGTCAACAATAGCCACTTGTGTAAACAAAGTGTGTTGTTTTAAAGAATGACTTCCAATATAATTTATGAGAAGAATCAATTATGATTTTGTTTACAATTACGGTAAAGAAGCTGTGTGGAGGCTGCCGTTAACTTGCAAGTACATATGTATGTAGTGCATACATATGATATTTTCGTTTTATTTTTGGTTATTCATCGATTCAATAGCCACCACATCACAGCATTTTAGTTGGATTACATCGCAAGCTTCAAGTAAATTAATATCATCAACATATACAAGCTCGATTGGATTATCATCACAAAACGCTCTTCCAGAAACAATAGAAATAAGTTTTTCATTTGTTATTGTTTGAACCTACGGCCAAAATCCTCTAAAACTTAGTGCGAAAGTGTGTATCCATTTGGCCGTAGTTGCAGTGCAAAGAAATTGTTTTGTGTAAATTCTACATTTGTTGTTTATGTGCCAGGCACATAAAACGTATGCATGTAGCAAACGTATATGCAAATAGCAATGGTCTTTTTTTTATTTGTTTTATATTTTAGCCTTTTCATCGAAAATAACTTATTTGCTTATTTGTAACTTATAGAATGCAGGGTTGCATTGTAATGTGCGGTTGCGCAACAGCATCATTACAAAGTATTTTGGCGTTTTAGAACTCACCCATACTGTTAAGCGTGTGCTTAACCATTAGCACATGCATAACTTTTATACGCACCCTAATTCGCATTCGGCCTATTTAAGCCGTCAAACAAACAATTGAGATTGAAAATGAAACACCCGGAGATGGTGAACCCGAAAATCCATTTGAAGACGATTGAAAAGTTATTCCGTTACCGGACTGTGGAGAAGTTCGAATAGCAATCGCCCGCTTAAAAAACAACAAAACTGGGGGGGGCCGATGGATTACCGGCCGAGCTATTATCAGATATACGGCGGTGAAGAACTGATCAGGTGCATGCATCAGATTTTTTGCAATATATGATCGGATGAAAGCATGCCCGACGATGGGAACCTAATTGTGCTCTGCCAAATCCACAAAAAAATTCGATCCTACAGTCAACGCCAATTACCGTGGAATAAGCCTTCTTAACATCGCATACAAGGTCCCATCAAGTGTATTGTGTGAAAGACTAAAGCCCACCGTCAACAAACTGATTGAACCTTATCAGTGCGGCTTTAGACCTGGTAAGTCAACCATCGACCAAATATTCATCATTCGCCGAATCTTGGAAAGACCCTCTTCGTCGATTTTAAAGCAGCTTTCGACAGCAGCAGAAGGAGCTGCTATGTCTGAATTTGGTATCGCCGCAAAACTTATACGCCTATGTAAACTGACCTTAACCTTAAGCACCACTAAAAGCTCCGTCAGAATCGGGAAGGACCTCTCCGATTCGTTCGATACCAAAAGAGGTTTAAGACATGGCGATTCCTTATCGTGTGACTTCTTCAATTTGTTGCTCGAGAAAATAATACGAGCTGCAGACCTGAATGGAGAAGGTACAATCTTCTATAAGACTGTACAGCTGCTAGTGTACGCCTATGATATCGGCATTATTGGCCACGCCGTGGCGAAGGACATGGGTCCTGTAAGGAATGAGGGCAAGACGAAATATCTCCTGTCATCACACAAACAGTCATAATTTCGAGGTCGTCGAGGTCTTGCCAGCACCTGTTGGCTGGACTGGACTTTGGACTGAGTAGGCAATTGAAAAGTAAAGTCCTCTCTCGACGAACGAAAACCACATTCTATAAGTCGCTCATCATATCGGTCCTACTATATGGCACAGAGTCGTGGACAATGTCAGCATCTGATGAGTCGGCTCTAGGATTCTTAGAGAGAAAAGTTTTGCAAACTATTTATGGTTCTTTTCGCATTGGCAACGGCGAATACCGCAGACGATGCAACGATGAGCTGTACAAGCTATACGATGATACTGACATCAACTCTCAAGACAGCCAGTTCTACGCACCGCAGTTGACACGGATTTTTTCCGGACAAGGGCTGCCACCCTTTCGGCGATCTAACTCCGTTTAAGTCAACAAGTAAAATTAGTTAAGTTCGCCAACGGATCAACACCTCGCAGCTGGGTTGCTCCAAATCCTTCTCATCAGGGCTGGCGTTGAACCAACCCTGATCCGACGGATTATTTCTGCTGCGTGTGCACCAAAAGACTCCACCACTCCTCCACCTCGGTTAGGTGCAACCAAGGAAATAATTGGAGTCACCTTAAGGTCTGTTCAGGCCTTAAGACACATAGGGAGTGGACCACACGTTATGAGGCCCCATGCTGCCAATGCTCAAGTGCGCCCCCAGCCTCCACGGCGGTGCCTTCAGCACCCTTACCCACTTTGGGTAACCCGCAGACCTCCACGGTCTCCCGGAGCTCCCCGCAGCATGACTCTCGCCAACCCCCACTCTTACCCACAACCAGCTCCTCTTCCTCCTCCCGTGTGAGGGCTATCCAGCAGTTCCTAGTCCCCCGCACAGTCTGTTCCGTGTGTCAGACCATAGTGCGTCGGAACGTGACCTCAGTCAGATGCTATTCTTGCTCCGGCTGGTGTCACTTTCGGAGGTGCTCTGGCCAGCGCACTACTCGTTAGTGGAATGATGCGTACGTTGCCCCGTACTGTAGGAGTCTGCCCCCGCTTGTAAATACAATAGCACCGCCAACCAACACCAACGTGCGGAACCAAATTCAGCGGGTAACACAGCAGCAACCCACCTCATCCGTGCATCACTCCCTCACCTCCCGCATCACGAACGTTCCTCCAAGACGGACACGACTCCTACAATTTAACTGCAACGTACTCCAGGGGAATATCGACGAGATAGTCGACTACATGAGCCGGGAGCATCTGTCAATTGCTGCGATCCAGGAAACTAAGTTGACCGCCCGCTCGGATCTTCTGGGCCGGGCCGGATACAACATAACCCACAAGGACACCGTGCAGTATCGTCTCATCGACGGCGACATTGACCGCAGGGATACTACCCTAGAATACATACATTCCACCCGTTACGAGTTGCCTAGTTGGATATAGCCCTGATATAGGTGCGCTACTCAGAGGCGAAAACCGTCTGGTTTTGGGCGACTTTAACGCGCATCTAGCCTGCTAAATGACCGTAGAGTAGTGGAGCTGGCGGAGCACTCCAGCTTTGAAAATATTAGATGCAGTACCCGCTGGTGGAAGCAGGGGAAGAGGAGGACCTCCACTCCGTTGGAAGGATCAGGTGGAGAGCGATCTGGTCTCACTTGGTATTTCCAACTGGCGCCAAACAAGGAAAAGAAGACATGAATGGCGCGCTGTAATTGATTCGGGTATAATCGCGTAAGCGGTGTCTTGGCCAATAAAGAAGAAGAAGATTACAGTTATCCATTTTGTGTAAAATTTAAAAGTTTTAATTTTGGTTTTCTACGTTATTCTGCCAAATCTGATTTTCGGATCGTTAAATTGACTAAACGATAATTTTAACGATATTCGCTATTCTCTAAGCATAGTAGAATGATTTTCAGTGTACTACATTCGCTATCGCTGCTGTCGTAAACTACTCGACAAATCGCTAACTAAGCGACGAATATTTTTAAGTTGTTAGCGGTATCAACAAAATATTGTTATTTCATTAAGGTTAAAATAAAGTAAAGTTAATAAAAATCAAAATAAAATAATAAACAAAAATGACTTTTGAGTATTTAGCGTATGTTTTATCCGAAGATGAGGAGGTATTGTACCCTTCATCATTGGATAGAAGTTTGCTTCGGGATGTTGAAGATCGTTTCCACTTAAATGCAGCTGAGTTTTTTTATAAACAACTAAAAGGCAGAAGAATAGAAATGTTTAAAGGTTCTAACCGCCTTGCGATCCTTAGCAACTGGATGCTACCAACGTCTCGTCGGAGAGCAATGGGGAATATATATGAGTCAATCGTCAGCAAGCCGTTGTATCCATCGCGTGACAGAAGCAGTCAACCGTTCAATATTCCCTGCGAAGGTTAGATTTCCCATAACGCAAATAGAGCGGATAGCTACAAAATAAATTCTTGCCTCATCATCGTCTCTATTTGTTGGTGGCACTATTAGGGCTATCGATTGCACTCATGTGTCCACCATGAGTACCAGAAATCAGGAAGAAGCCTATGTCAACCTCCATGGATTCCATTCTATAAATGTGCAAATGGTGAGGGTAAATTTTTTTCCAATTACTATTGTAGTAACAAAGTTCATTATACTTATCCCTAGATAAGTGATCCCCATTATTTGAAGGTCCTCTACAGTGCGAAGAGTCATGCAGCGTCGTTCTGGAAGTGGAAACCATAACATGTTTTTGATATGATAAACTTAAAATGCATTGCAATAATTGCTATATCGAATTTATTTGATTTTGTCATTCCTCTTTGTGCTTTTCGCATATTTTGACGACAAATCGTATCGATAAAAGTTAGAGAATTGCACTACAGTACTCGAATCCTGTCTTTCGAATGGCACGGTCAGTGCAAACTGCTTCTAGGTCTAAATTATAAATACCTAGAACGCAAAACAGTGTCCAAGCATCGCCTCTAAGTAGTAAAATTTGGAATAAGCAATTAGTAATTTTATTTTACGGTCTCACGGGGCTCCCCGCAGCATGACTCCCACCAATCCCCACTCTTACCCACAACTAGCTCCTCTTCCTCCTCCCATGCTACCCAGCAGCTGATAGTCCCCCGCACAGTCTGTTCCGTGTGTCAGACCATAGTGCGTCGGAACATGACATCAGTAAGATGCAGATCTGGCTGGTGCCATTTTCGGACGTGCTTTGGCCTGCGCACCACCCGTACGTGGAGTGATGCGTACGTCGTCCCATGCTGTAGGAGTCAACAGGACGATTTTAACGCGCATCACGATCTTTGGCATTCTAGCCTGTGAAATGACCGTAGAGGAGTGGAGCTGGCGGAACAGATAGATGATTCGACATTATGCACAATGAACGATAACACCCCCACCAGAGTTGTGGGTAATTGTCAAAGCTCGCCCGACATAATAATTGCGTTTGCTGGTCTGATAAACAGTATAGCCTGGCGACCTATACTGACACTAGCATCGGACCACTTACCCATACACATCTCGATTGACAGACATCCCGACGACTGTTTCCGCGGATCACCGGATGTTCGTTAACTTTAAAATAGCTAACTGGGCCGGCTTCACGGAATTCACTGAGAACGCCTTTAGTGCTCTCCCCACTCCAACAGACGTCACCTCTGGTGAGCGATCAATCCGCAGGGTTGTTGTGACCGCTGCCGCCCACTTCATCCCGGCAGGCCGAATTACGGAAATCCGCCCTAATTTACCGACCGAAGCGGCGGCTTTAGCAGCAAGGCGCGACATTGTCCGTAACTCCGATCCCAGGAATCCCCTAGTCAGGGATTTAAACGCTAAGGTCCTGCAACCTCTCCTCTGGGGCAACCAAGCTCTGGGCTACAGTCAAGTCGCTGTCTAACCCGGCGACATGCAATGACCGAGTGGAAATTTCATTCGGTGACCGCGCCTCGTCGGACCCGAAGAGATGCGCGAGATATTTTAGCCGGCTTTTTACATTGCATCCTTCGGTAGACAAAGCGAAACGACGTGTAACCCGCCGTATGCGCAAACTGCCAAACACAAGCGCGGCGCTTGGTTTCTCCAGAGAGGAGGTTCAGGGGGTCATCGGGAGGGCGAAAGCCTCCAAATCCATCGGCCCTGACGGGATAAGCATGCTGATGCTAAAACATCTTGGACCAGAGGGAGCAGACTACCTCACCAAGGTCCTCAACTTGTCTTTGACCACCGTAATGATACCTGACGTGTGCCGTGACCGCTGCCGCCCGCTTCATCCCGGCAGGTCGAATTGCGGAAATCTACCCTAATTTCCCGACGGAAGCGGTGGTTTTCACATCACCATTCCACCATTCGTAACGCCGATACCGGTAATTCTCCAGTCAGGGAGATTCGGCAAGTAGTCGACAACCACAAACGGAAAAAATGGTAGGAGCACTTAATATCAGGTTTCAAATCCTTCGGACCCGACGGAATAAGCATGCTGCAGCTAAAATATCTAGGACCAGCGGGAGCAGACTTCCTCACCAAGGTCATCAATCAGTTTTTGACCACCCTAAAGATACCCGATGTGTGGAAAATGGGCACGCTACTCCAGCCGGGAAAACCAGCCAACAAAGGAATCATATCGGTCGATATCCCTCCTCTTCCCAGTGGCTAAAACACTTGAGGCCTTACTTGTCACACAACAGCACTTAACGTCATAAATTCCCAGATAGTCAATGGCCTTAACCATAAGCGACCATCATACGACCGCAATTGCCGCAAAAATCCAGAGCCTCAACAAAATATTTAAAGCGGTAGCCGGCAGCACCTGGTGTAAAGGTAAAGAAACCTTGCTGGCATCTTACAAAGCAACTTGCCGACCGGTCGTTAACTATGCTTCGCCGATTTGGGCGCCGGGGACGAACAAGATGCAGATGAAGAAGTTACAAGCTTGTCAGAACACTGACAGGAAACCTTCTGATGTCGCCGAGGCATCATTTGTACAGTGAAGCATCTATGCTACGCGTTAAGGAGCATAATGCGTTGCTGGATAAGAAGTTTCTGCATGGAGCACCCCATTAGGCATCTCATTGAAGCTGAACCTCCACCCAGGCACAAAAAAAAGTGAGTACTAGACCTAATGCTGCAACTACCCATTCTACATAGCTAACGTCCATAACAGCCGACTGGAAGAGCGATGTATATACACGAATTATCGCCATTGTGTTTGCATACTTTTAAACAAATTTATAATTTTCGTCAACGAATTTCATAATTTATATGTTCGAATATAAACGCCAATGAAATATACATGATCAATATGGTAATAAATAATTAATTACGAATTCAGTTTCATCTTCTTTTGAAAAAACTATGCTTTTTCTTATTAACAGTTATTATTTTTTTTCGTATAAGTTTACAAAGTCTATACTGGCAACCTTGTACAAGAGCGAGAAATGAGCTGAGCCGGTTTTACGGAAAAAATCAAATCGCCGCTGGTTTCTATGGGACAACCGTCAGTAACGGTATGGGCGAGCGGTGACAACTTATCATTTGCATGGCGCTCTCATAAGATAGGTTGCTATGGACGGAAGGTATGTTAGATGGGTAGTTGCAGCATAAAGGACACTATCCAGCAACACGTTCAACAACCGCTGGACAGGACGGCATACAGATAGGCACTGAACACCGTTCACCAGAAGTCAGTTAACACCTTCAAAGATTCGCTTACTGTGAATGGCGCAATCCTAGTTATATCACAACCCATAGAAGACGAAGAGTTCGAGATGCCTCGAGAGGCTCGCGTAATACTGGCGCAACTTAGGTGTGGATACTGTAGCAGGTTAAACTCCTACGTGTCCAGACTCGACCCCAACATACCCAACGTATGCCCAGCATATAGAGTCTCCGCACGACACTAACCAAATATTCAGGGGTGTTACAGAAATAGATTGTTGTCGGAATCAGAACCGGAATGAAAACCGGCTGTTTAAGCGAGATACTTCTTCGAAGTTGTTTGAAATAAAAGTCACTCGCGTTTTCAATTTAAATTGTACAATCTTTTATTTAATTATTGAGGTTTTATTAAAGTTTTATTTTGTATTTGTGTATAACAAAGTTTTTCTTTTATATGAATGTTTCTTTGTATATATGTCCATATGCATATATTTAATTTAATTTAATTTTAAATTTGTCGTGCCCCGTGCGCGCTTGCCGATGTATTTGTAAGAAATCTCCTTGATTGTTCTCCAAGCGCGGCTTTTATAGCTGCATGAACTGGAGAAAGTCGCATTAGGGTGCACACACAATATTAGGGTGGGGTCCTGTTAAGCGCACGCTTAAACATACTGGGCCAACCTGCACGAAATGCTAAATTAAACCCGTTATCATGGAGGCCTTGGATGGTGTTGGTTCCCCCTGTGGTGCCTTATATTAATTGTGCTGTTGCATTTTCCTTCAGAGCTACGACAGGTTCTCTTGGTATGAGAAACCGTTACCCGATGTGGCTGTCCGTTTCCTGGAAAAAAAGTCGGAAGTACACTGCAGCGGAAAATACATTTTCTTAATTTTCTGTTTATTAATATTTTGATGATGCAGACATGAGCGTGTGTCATGCTGCCGATAAGAGCCTGTTCTACGGACTTGTGGAACCTGTTTGAAAAGCGTTCTTTGGAAAAACTCTGGTCTAGGGGTGATCAGAGTATGCAATGAGCAAATCTTCTCATGAGGTGAGCAGTGCGTGTGTTATTTCTGCTGACCGATTGGGAATTATGATCTGGGGTGATCATCACAGCTTTTTGTGTACTTTGACTAGGGGAGGTCAAAGTTGTGTTTCTCTGTGTGTCTTGACTCGGGGTGGTCAAGTGTGTCGGTTTATGTTTATTTTGACGCGGGGAGGTCAAGGGCACATTTCTTCTATTTCGTCGGTCGGTATGGTGCAACGCAAGACAATTTACACAAGTTATTATTTTTTATAAATTTGTACCGTTGGGGTATCGGCAGTTTATTGAATTGCTTGCAATGTTTGAGAGTGTAATTCTTTTGGCACAATTTACACGATTGGTGGCTATTCTGTGGAGAATGAATAGGCTTAGTTTTGTTATGCGAAGTATGGGATTTTGCGAGCTTGTGTTCAACGCATTCTTTCTTTCTTTAATTTCGAATTGCCTGTAAAGGAATTCTTTCATTTGTTGCCATGTTGGGCATTGCTTTCGGGATGCGAGAGATTTCTCCCATAGCATTAGAGAATTTTCTGGTAATGCGGATGAGCATATATTGACCAGAATTGGGTCCCAGCTATCAGTGGGTGTGCCGATAGTTTCGAGCACTGATAAAGAATTTGTGATTGTGGAATACAAAACAATTAACTTTTCACTGGTTTCTTTTCGAACTTTGGGTAAGTTTAATAATTTTGTGACCTGATTGCCGACTAATTGGCGATTGTTTTCATATCCAGAGTGGAGAGCATCCCAAGCCAATTGGAAATTGTCGTTAGTTAAAGCGAATCGTTTAACTATATCTCCTGCTTGGCCCCGGAGATGGTATAACTTTTGAGCTGGAGATAGCAGGGGGTGGTTTATATATACGGCAGTGAATATGTCTCGAAAAGACGGCCACTCATCGTCTCCACCATAAAATGTCACAGGGCGGAAGTTGGAGATATACTTCCGGTTGTTCAATTATTTTGAGTTTGGGTTCTATTTGAGAACTAGATTTTGGTTTTTTCACTGCACTAATTAATTTTAGTTGCTCAGCAATTTTTACTTTAGTGTTTTCATAAGTATCAGTATCAATTCCTTCCGCCAGCGCAAAGAAATTCGCGTGGAGGTCTTGTTTTGTCTTTTTGGAATAAGACATCATATGCATCTTGAACACGTTTATAGCAATCGTCAAGGGAATTATTTTAAATTTTCAGGAGATTTTCTGAAAATTCCTCTATGAGGTAAATCTGGCACAATATCTTATTAAACCATCAGTTGTTACGTCAAATATTTGCGCACACGGGTAGTGTGGTTTGCTTTTAGCTGCTACATGAGGAGAAGCAGCATTAATGGCGGGTTGTGCCTTAAGTTGCATTGGAGATTTCTTTGGGGGAGATACTTAGCCGTGGACTTTGATAATTCATGTAATTTAAATTTATTTTAATACTTTTAACTAAAATTTCTTGTTTTTAAACAAGTTAGCACCTAGCCTCGGGGAACTAGTGTTACATGAAATTGGGTGTAGTCGAGAACTACTTGTATATAAAGGGGCCCAGAAGTGTTTACCACTGGGTTGGAATGCAGTTTTTATGTATGTATATTTGTACATATACCTATGTTATGCTTCAGCTTCAATGAGAGCGAGTTAGATCAATAAATATTATAATGCACTGAGCTTGCTTTGGTATATGTGCGGTTGTGTGTTCGCGTTGTTTTCCAAATCCTGCATCCGTGTGTTGGAGTAGGGATATTTTGCTACTGTTGTTGTTGCAGTGGCTGATGTTTTGCTGTGTTGTATGGTGACTTGCGGCAAGTTGCTGTGGTGTCTTCCTTCTCTGGATCGATATTGTAGATGTAAAGTTGTATAATTTTTATGAAACTCTCAACTTTCAAGACAGCCGGCTCTACGCACCGGAGTTGACCCGGATTTTATCCGGCCAAGGGCTGTCACCCTTTCGGCGACATAACCCCGTTTAGGTCAACAGGTAAAATTAGTCTAAGTTCGCCAACGGAGCAACACCTAGCAGCTGGGTTGCTTCAAATCCTTCTTATCAGCGCTAGAGTCGACTATATGAGCCGGGAGCATCTGTCAATTGCTGCTATCCAGGAAACTAAGCTGACCGCCCGCTTGGATCTTCGTGCCGGGCCGGATACAACATAATCCGCAAGAATCGCGAGTGAGACCATGGAGGGGGTTTAGCGTTCATCCTACACAACAGCGTGCAGTATCGTCTCATCGACGGCGACATCGAACGCAGGGATACTACCCTAGAATGTCAGGGCATAGCTATCCTGTCAGGTGATGCCGAGCTCGAAATATTTAATATATACATTCCTCCCGTTACGAGTTGCCCATTTGGATATAGCCCTGATATAGGTGCGCTACTCAGAGGCGAAAACTATTTGGTTTTGGGCGACTTTAACGCGCATCACGATCTTTGGCATTCTAGCCTGTCAAATGACCGTAGTGGAGCTGGCGGAACAGATAGACAATTCGCAATTTTGCAACAATTGCGAGTGCTGGTCTGATAAACAGTATAGTCTGGCGACCTATACTGACACTAGCATCGGACCACTTACCCATACACCACTCGATTGACAGACCTCCCGACTTTGTTTCCGCGGATCACCTGATGTTCGTTAACTTTAAAAAAGCTAACTGGGCCGGCTTCACGGAATTCATTGAGAACGCCTTCAGTGCTCTCCCCACTCCAACAGACGTCACCTCTGGTGAGCGATCATTCCGCAGGATTGGTGTGACTGATGCCGCCCGCTTCATCCCGGCAAGCCGAATTGCGCAAATCCGCCCCAATTTACCGCGCGACATCCTCCCAGGAATCCCCTAGTCAGGGATTTAAACGCTAAGGTCCTGCAACCTCTCCTCTGGGGCAACCAAGCTCTGGGCTACAGTCAAGTCGCTGTCTAACCCGACGAGACGAGATGACCGAGTGGAAATTTCATTCGGTGATCGCGCCTCGTCGGACCCGAAGAGATGCGCGAGCTATTGTAGCCGGCTTTTTACACTGCATCCTTCGGTAGACAAAGCGAAACGACGTGTAACCCGCCGTATGCGCAAACTGCCAAACACAAGCGCGGCGCATGATTTCTCCAGGAAGGAGGTTCAGGGGGTTATCCGGAAGGCGAAAGCCTCCAAATCCATTGGCCTAGACGGAATAAGCATGCTGATGCTAAAACATCTTGGACCAGCGGGAGCAGACTATCTCACCAAGGTCCTCAATTTGTCTTAGACCACCCTAATTATACCGGATGTGTGGAAAAATGGTAGGGTGGTCCCGCTACTTAAGCCGGGGAAACCAGCCAACAAAGGAGAGTCTTATCGGCCGATAACTCTCCTCCCCCCAGTAGCGAAGACACTTGAGGCCTTGCTGCTCCTGGCTTTTACTCATCATCTGCGTCCAGGAGCACATCAGCATGGCTTCCGGAAAGTGCACAGTACTACAACAGCACTTAACGCCATAAACACCCAGATAGTCAATGGCCTGAAACAAGACCGACCTTGCGTGAGAACTGTCCTGGTAGCACTGGATCTGTCAAAAGCTTTTGACACCGTCAATCATTCAGTGACATTAAGGAATCCTCATTACCGCCGGGGTTGCAGAAGTGAGGCATGGGCTACCTGAGTGCTCGACAATCATCGGCCATATTCCGAGGAGAAACATCGAAGTTAAGAAAAATTAAACAGAGGTTCCGCAGGGTGGTGTCCTCTTCCCGCTACTGTTTAATTTTTATATATCGAAGCTCCCTCCTCCACCGGAAGGAGTTTCCCTAACCTCGTATGCCGATGATTGCACGATATTGGCATCTGGCCACAATATTGATGACCTATGTTCAAAGTGAACGGCTACCACGCCGATATTTCCCACTTCTTAACTGCTAGACATCTACGAATTCAGCCGACAAAATCCTTTTCACCAGCTGGACGAAGGAGTACAGGCTAGAACTCGATGTGAAAGTTGATGACCAAAAAATTCCGACTGTAAACAACCCTAAGATATTAGGGGTCACATTCAATAGCCAGCTCTCCTTCACTCCGCACACGACCGCAATTGCCGCAAAACTCCAGGGGCGCAACAAAATACTCAACGCGCTAGCCGGCAGCACATGTGGTAAAGACAAAGAAACCTTGCTGGCAACCTACAAAGCAATTGGCCGGCCGGTCGTAAACTATGCTGCACTGATCTGGGCGCCGGGGACAAACGAGACGCAGTTGAGGAAATTACAGGCATGCCAGAACACCGCCCTTAGGACTACGACAGGAAACAACCTGATGTCGCCGGAGCATCACTTGCACAGCGAAGCACCTATTCTACGAGTTAAGGAGCATAATGCTTTGCTGTGCAAGTAGTTCCTGTTGGGATGCTACCGCAGGGAGCACGGCACTAACCACCTCTTCACATACCCCCTTAACCCGACTCATCCAACCCCCTCTCCCTTTGGTGCAATCCCGTCATCCCATTAGATGACTTCGGCGACTCAGATTAACAAAACCTGCCCTAAGCGGGGTTAGCCAGCCGCTACAACAACAACAGCTGAAGGTGTTCGCTGTGGACCGGATACCTACATTCGAGTTTTGGATGTACGTACCCAAAACGGGGCTATCACGCGCCCACTTGTTAAGTTGTGCTTTTTTCATAGTGAGCACCCTTAGCTCACAGGATAGCATAACAACAAATAAAATAAAACTTCCATTTCTTTCAGGGCAAAACTATACATATATCCTTCTAGTTTCCCCTAATACTGTCCGAACTATTTTTTGATCTTCTCGTTCCGGAAAATGGCAACAAAAACGGCCGTACCTTGGCCCCTCACGCATCCCTGCAGGGCGAGGAGTATGCTTGAGCGCCCGCTTAAACCAACCTATATTTTCATGTAACTGCCGTGCGCGTGGAATTCCCCGTCTGTTCACACTATTTCCGTGTGTCCCATCACGAGCCAATTCCTTTATCCTTTTTGCCTTAAATTTCGTTAGCCAATCCACTGTTTAGCGGCGGCCGTTTTAGCTAACACAAAATCAATCTAAAACCTACAGCCCTCGCTCGCGAACGGAAACCTTTAGACCGCGAACACTGTTATTTAATTTCTTGAAAAAACTATTCTTTTATTTGAATCAACTTAATATTTTAACATTTAAATGCTTTAAGTATTATACAATGAAAATATGAAAAATTGAAGTGAAAGGCATAATTAAAAATTTGTGAATACCATTTTAAAAAAAAGTCTGTTTTTTTATTTAAAATTGGGCTCGATCGACAGCCGGCACCCCCTTACTTCCCCAAGTTCTTAGAGACTTAGACACCGACAAAATTATGTTGAAGGAGTTAAACATTCCGATTATTGATTTGCATATCGGTTTCATTTTCGAAACAGAATTTGTGACGCTTTTAGGTGTTACAGAAACCGATTTATCGGTTTAAGTGTCAGAATTAAACCGAGCAGTTATTCGTTTACAGAATTGTGTGCAAACTTCTTTGCAAGTGGAAATTTAATAAATGAACAAATGAATTTTACAACCAGCAATGCCTGGACATCGGTACTTGATGTGAAAATGGTCACGAGTTCTCCGCTTTTCATTGGTGTTCATTCCTAAAATTATCCAGCTTGGGCAAATCAAACATTCAAAAGCCTTTACCATTTCTGTTATAACCACTGAGACTGTAGGTCGCGCTAAGGAGATATTTGAGTCCCGCCGACCGTTAATAGGAGCCTTCTGCCAAAAACCGCAATGTAGCTGCAATATGGAGCACAGGTGGGACAGACAGCCTATCTAACTTGTCTTCAATGACACCCAGCACTGTTTCAAAGGCTTCATTGTTAAGACGATATTGGTCTATGAATCTACATAAAAACAAATTTTGTATCAGCAAATGTAAAAGTAGAATGCTAATTGCATTTATATCGACTGGCAGCTTCAGTGTATCGCTTTTATTCCTTAAAATGTTGCTCTTTGGTTTCTAGATGACTTCCCCAATCCTTCTATCATCAAAAATGCATGAAGTGCCGTTCAGTTACTAATAAGATGGCTCTCAAGAACATTCATTGTTATTTGTAAAATTTACAAACAAAATTGAAAAAAGGATAAAAAATTAAAAAGTCCGACATTTTATGTTTGGTTTATTTGGTGAAAATGTGTCATTGTAGTTCCTGCCATAGCCAATGTGATACAGAATAATGCTGCAACTAACCATCTTACATAACTTCCATCCATAGCAACCTGTCTTATGAGAACGCCATGTAATGGCGATTTGATTTTTTCCGTAAAACTGGCTTAGGGCCGTTTTCACCATCTCCGGTTAAGCACTTAATCAGAACTTAATCGGAAGGTAGCATAAAGTTCGTTTTCACAATGTCCGGTTAATGCGCATCTGTCAATTAAGTTGCGGTTAACTTAACGTCAAAATCGAGTAGCGATTACCTCTTAACCAGAAGATAATTTGACAGCTGCAAATTGTAAAATAATAAAGAAAATAGTATTCCAACATCGGCTTTAAAATAAATTTTATTACGGAAAATTTTAAACGCTCTGCTCATCTGGCTACGTTGATTCAGAGGGAAAGAAGGTACCCTACACAAATAAATTTCGTCTTTCCAAAATTAGAGCAAAATACGTTTCGGAAAAAATAGATAGTAAAATTAGAAGCCGCAATGAAAGGTTTGTGAAAATAAAAGTTGTTGATGATTTATTTGATTTTGCAGGAATGAAGCAGTGGGAATTTTGCTATTAACGTTCCGCTTTTACGCATCGGGAAGTTTGTTAATTTGTGTTCCGGTGTTCGGTGGTGACTGGCAGTCGGGTGGTAAATAATATCTATTGCTACCGCGGCACTTGTCCAATCATTCATCAGAATACCGAAAAAAGCAGGGGAATTGAGAGCACAATGTACCGAATAGCGAAGGTGTTGGTGTGTTTAGATTGCACTCATGCTAGAATTCAATCACCTGGAGAAGAAAATGCAAGAAGTTTTCGAAGTAGAAAAGGGTACTTGTAATATGGAAATAATAGATTTTATATGCAAGTGACCTGGTTCTGGACATCACAGCATTATTTTTAATAAAAACTGTCTGAATCAGCAAAACGTATTTAGGGACTTTTTTAATTGGGTGGCAGTAGTTATGGAGTCAGCCACTACATGATGTGTCTTTTACATCCCAATCTTCGCGCTGAACGTTTTTAGAATGAATCTGAAATCCATACTCGAAGATGCATATCGAGGAGCTATAGATTGAGAGTTTCGCTCAGCACAACTATGAAAATCATTGTTGCCTATAGAGTGTTGTACAATTTTGCTGTCCAGACTGACTCTAACTTGGATGAGGTAAAAGTTCAAGTGGCATCCGTTGATGCCAACCAAAAAAATCTCTGAGGTGCAAGGAAACCATGTATGTATGTAACATATATTATATAAATTTTATACATGTAATTTAAAACCATCAAAGTCCTTTTTTCCAAATAAAAATATATGAAATAAATTTCCTTAAATTACAATTTTTTCCCATAACCAAAAAATAAAATTTAAAAAAATAAAAGAGAACACGGAAGATCTAAAAAATTACTCAACCAAAGCTTGTAGAAAAATGTAAGCAAATAGAAGCTGTCATGCAGTTTTGATGTATTCACAATGCAAATTTTTGTGAATTTACCTTAAAATATTCACAATGGTCAAACTAACCAGAAGTTAAGTAACAAGAACTTGGTGAAAACGAAAGTGTTACATCAGCCTATCTGTCGGTTAGCTATCCTCCGGTTAAATGTTAAGTTAATCGGACATTGTGAAAACGGGCCTTACTCGTGTCTTGCCCGCCAATCATCATTTTAAATTTGTACTCATAGAGCCGTATCTCATGTCGTCTTCGGAAGACGATTTCCTCTTATGTTATTATATGTTACAATTTTATTCGAAAATAATATTTATTTAATGATTTAATTAAATATTTTAAGTTATTTCATTTTAACTGGGAAAACTCTTAAGATGATGCTTCCATATGAAGATTCTATTGTCATTGTTGTGTATTCTTATTAATGTGTATTTTTTTTTTCTTTTTTCGATGTAATTTTGCCTGCGAAGAAAACAAGATGTTTTTTAAAAGGGTCAGAAAAATATGTAAAAATAAATATGATTATATTAATCACATAATATACATATTATACATATGTAGGCGAATGTCTGAATGTTATTTCATCCATGAATTTCCCATACCTCACTATCAAACATCACAACACAAGTGAGGTTGTTTTCATCAAGCATAAGTGGAGACCTTAAAATTATCGTCCGTCAAATTCAAATATCAAAAATTTTTGATTTTCATCAAGCAGAGCCGACATCAAATCTGTGTAGCGTACGTGTAGCCGACTACACCAATACAGATAAGAATTTGATGGGTTTATTTGACCGTCTCCAGGGCACTTTAGCTCATTTCTCGCTGTTATACAAGGCTGCCAGTATTAACTTTTTGAAACTAATATTAAACAAACTAAGAAAATGCGTAGTTTAAAAAAATAAAAAAAATTCGTAATTGATTCTTTATTATAATAATAATAATGAATATATTCAAACATATAAATTATGAAATTCGTTGGCGAAAATTATAAATTTGTGTTAGCAGCTGGCAACAATACGTTGCTGTTAGCAGCATCGATAACTCGTGTGTCTATATCTCTCTTCTAGTCGGGGGTTACGGCTGTGACTTTTCAAAGTGAGTTAACTCACTTTCGGTAATTTAACAGAAAATTTTATGTTAACAGTCGATGCTGTCACTACTAATGTAAACATTTCGGAAGTTTCGGTATATTTCTTGGCAGAGTCGTGTGTTTTCGGATTAAATGAGGGACGAGACTTTTATTTTGCATGGTGAAATTTTTTCTGCAAAAGTTACGCCGAGCTACTCCTCCAATTGTGATTTTCTAGAAAAACAAAACAAATAATTACTGAAAAAAATTAACTAAACTGAAAATGGAAACAAAACGAAGCAAGTGGTACCTTACGGAGGAGCAAAGTTTCCTGGATTGCTGGGAAGAAAGAGCTCAGGAATTGAGAAGTTGCCGAAAAAACTCTCATGTATACAAAGAAATGGCGGTGGAGTTAACGTAATCTGGGATCGAAGTCACCGACATTGTTGGCAAAGTTGTAAGTATGCAAAAAAGCATTTTCCTTTCAGCAGCGTCTGTCCGTGCAGCAATTATCTGCACTTGCAAATCATAATATTGTATAAATAGCAAAATAAAATGAATGCAGTCTTTTGAATTCATGATTTTAATACTTGTGACAAATTTTGCAAACTGCAAATGTAAACAAAAATCAGCTGTTTGAGTTAACTCACTTTCGGTGGAAACGTTTGACATTTCATTCACTTAACGTCCATAACAGCCGACTGGAAGAGCGATGTAAATACACGAATTATCGACGCTGCGAACGGTGTCGAAATGTTGCCAGCAGCCAGTGTGTTTGCATACTTTTAAACAAATTTATAATTTTCGTCAACAAATTTTATAATTTATATGTTCGAATTTAAGCACCAATCAAATATACATGATCTGCATGGTAATAAATAATTAATTACGAATTTAGTTTTCATTTCCTTTGAAAAAACTATGCACTTTCATATTAATAGTTATTAGTTTATTTCATATTAGTTTACAAAATCCATACTGGCAACCTTGTATAAGAGCGAGAAATGAGCTGAGCCGGTTTTACGTAAAAAATCAAATCGCCGCTGGTTTCTATGGGACAACCGTCAGTAACGGTATGGGTGAGCGGTGACAACTTGTACGGAAGGTACGTAAGATGGGTAGTTGCAGCATAAGAAACCGTTTGATTTTTGCGTTCAGATGATACAGTTATCGTGTCACTCACCAACAAAAAGGACGTGTTTCAGCAGCGCGTAAAAAATTAAATTTTCAATTAATATTTTTAGTCGTCTACTTATCTACGAAAACTTTAATTTATAATTTTTTTTTTTAAATAAATAAAATTTGTTTGAAAAAAGAAAACATGTTTTGTTGAGGAACCTGACCTTAGGAATGCATTATCGTCATTGTGACCGTGGCAGTAACTTTGCTTCGAATTCGTTTAGCGGATCCTCTTATCGCCCCTGATTTCCATTTAGTAAAATATAGAAATCCAAAATTAACTTGCGTTGTACAAGAAATGATAGTATATTCTAATTCTATGCCTTCCTAACTTCTAATTTCTCAACGTAAACAACTATCAACCTCATGAACATACGATTTGTATGGGACATCCCACAACAATGTGGCTTCAACGTTGAGTAAATGGAATTTTCAATTTTGACAGCGCGTTATATGATGAAGTTAGATGAGATGCTTAGATTTTTACAGAGTTTTTTAATCGGCTCTGTAACTTCACTTACAGTTTAAGAAAACGTAAATATTAAATCGTTTAAACTTATACATCGACTATAGTGGGTGTATACACTTAAGTTGGCAATGAACAAATAAAATAAAAACAAAAAAATAAATAAATAAACAGATAAATGAAAACGATAAGTAAAAAGTGAACCGGCGATGTAATGAGTGATCAACGCTCAAATCAGAAAGAGGACCGGCATTCAGTCGCGACGGCAGAGACAAATGCCTATTTCACTGTTGTTGCGAGTAAATCACCACCTAACAGCAGTGCAAAGGTAAGCAATTCAACTCTAAAGGCGCCAACAAACCTTAGCTGACCTTAGCAACAATAGAGAAAGCAAAGAGTGAAAAAACTCTCTTCCCAACATGTGTAAGTTCCCCAGCAATAGCAGAAAAACAAACAGCTATGCAGTCAAGCAGCGCAACAGCAGCAGCAACTCCAGTGCGGGCCACTAATACTGAGAAAGGTGAGACAGCCAAAATGAATAAAGGATCGGCAGTGCAGACAGGTATTGATCGCTACATAAATGTGGTAAACAAAAAGAGGAAATCTAGTCATCCCAAACAAGTGATTAATTCTAAGAAGTATTATACCGTTGGATCCGCTATCAATACTGATGGTAATGTACTAAAAGGGAACAGATTTGTCCCGTTAAATGAGGAAGAGCCTATAACAGATCCAAAGGGTATTTCCACAGTCGTCAGTACTAAACCTTCACCAATCTACTTGCGGGAGGGCAATTCCAATTTACTCGTTACAAACATAGCTAGGATAATAGGTACCAACAATTTTCACATTGTACCTCTTAAAAAAGGAAACATAGACGAGACAAAAGTACAAGTACACAGTGAAGAAGACTTTCGTGAAGTCGTTGTGTTTCTTTCTGCAAACAACAAGAATTATTACTCTTACCAGTTGAAGAGTGCGAAAGGCCTGATTGTTGTAATTAAGGGAATTGAAGCGACTGTTGACCCATGTGACATAAAAGAAGCTCCAGAGGAGCAAGGGTTTGAAATTAGGGCGGTCGTTAACATAATTAACAGAAATAAAGTGCCGCAGCCTATGTTTAAAGTGTTCTTATCGCCAAGCTTAGCTCAACTTGAGAAAAACGAAACGCATCCATGTTACGGTTCAAAATACCTTTTACACCGAAAAATCACGGTGGAAGAAGCCCTTAAGCGTAATGGTCCCGTGCAATGCACAAACTGTCAGGAATTTGGTCACACAAAATCCTATTGTACTTTACGTACAATGCCCCTTGAATAAAACGGATGCAAGACAAAAAAAGTGTAGCAACTGCGGTGGCAATCACACCGCTAATTATAGAGGTTAGGTATAGATTAAAATCTAAACTTTCTCAGGGTATACAAGCCAAACGGAACCAACTCCCATATACTACTTAGATTCCGAGCCTTTCCAATATACCCAGCTCAAATATTGGTCAAATGTCCTATGCCAACGTAGTAAACGCCAATGAACAGGCCCCACCAGTCAGTCCATCCAGTACTGGAGTTGAGACCATGATTCTTAATCTAACCCAGTGCATGACTCAATTTATGTCACCCAAGCAAAGTATGGTTCAAGATCTAATAAAGGCGCAAACCAAATCCTCCAATCCCTGTTGAAAAAATGAATGAATTCAGGATTTGCTTATGGAATGCTAATGATGTAAACCAGCATAAATTAGCACTCAAATTATTTTTACAGACCCACGAAATTGATGTTATGCTTATAACTGAAACACATCTCACCCAGAAGTATAATTTTTATATCCCTGGGTTGAGGCTGTACAACACTAACCACCCAGATGGCAAAGCACATGGTGACACAGCTTTACTCATAAGGAACCGTTTAAAGCACAACTTTCTTAATTCCTCTTCAACAAATTGGTTGCAGTCAACTTCGATCACCCTTAAAAATAGGGGGTTGACCTTACTTTGGTTGCAATTAAGTGTCCGCCACGTTTCGTAATAACAGAAAAACAATTTAGCGACTTTTTTATGACTCTAGGAGATAGGTTCCTAGCTGGAGGCTAATTAATCTGAAAGGTCGTCAGTTATATAACACGATCATAAGTACAAAAAATAGTTACGATTTTATCTCCCCAAGACAACCAACTTACTGGCCTACGGACTCAAGGAAATTTCCTGACCTGGTTGACTTTGCAGTCACTATAAACGTAGATAGGAGTTTAGTATTTGCTGAGGCCTGTGCTGACTTATCTTCTGATCATTCCTCAATAATCATTAAGTAGAAACGAACAAGTATTTGAAAATGAACATGCTTTGCGACTTACTACATCAAGACCAATCCGCAAATAGAGAAAGGAACTGATGTTGAAAACGAGTTACTTGTATTTAACAGTATACTAGCAACATCAGCAAATATAGCCACACCAGAGCAGAAAACAAAAGCAAAGGCATTGATAACTAATAGTGGAATAGAATTACTGGTCCGAAATAAGCGACGTTTGCGTTGCGAATGGCAAGCCTGCCGATCTCCCGATGCAAAAATTCGTTTTAAGGTGGCAGAAAACAATTTAAAAAGGCATAAGTATACGAAGAAGAAAGAAATATCAAACATCTTATAACGTCTTTGTCTCCAAACGTTTCTACAAAAAAATCTCTATGGAAAGCTAGCAAAACCCTTAAGCCGCCAGTAAGCACTGAAGTACCGCTGAGACTGCGTAATGGTTCATGGGCAAGAACGGATGAAGAAAAGGCGTCTTGTTTCGCAGAGCACCTCAGCACAGTATTTCAACCAACTAGTGCTATATATGGTGCACCTTTTTCACCGAACCGCACTGCTCCTAGATACACTGTTACTTGCGGAGCATCCGTTTTTCTTGATGTGGCGCAAACATTTGACAAAGTGTGGTATGATGGCCTCCGCAGGGTAGTGTTCTTGTACCAATATTGTACATACTGTTTACCGCAGATATCCCTACAAGTGGCGAAGTAATTACGTCAACGAATTTTAACACAAACCCAACTTCTTACCTCTCAATTCCCTCCGCCGAATCAATCCTTTTAATAACGAACTTTCTCAAAAGAACGAATCTCTTTCATAAGATTTAACCAAAAAGAATCTAAACTTGAAATGTAAATATGTAAATAAGTATTGAGCTTAAGGCCTAGAAGCTATAGCTCCCAAAAAAATAGCTTATAAGATTTATGTTGTAAGCTATATCTTATATTAATAAAATAAATAAATTACGTCAACATTTGCGGATGATACTGCTATACTAAGTCGACATAAATGCCCCATTACAGCCAAAAAGGTGTTACAGCGGCATCTTAAACTAATTGAAGAATGGCTAGCGAAATGGCGCATAAAAGTAATGAAAATAAGTGCAAACACATAACTTTTACATTAAGGCAAAAAACGTGTCCTACTGTAAGCTCAACAATGTATCAATACCGCAAGCTGACGAAAATACATACCTCGGAATCCACTTGGACAGGCGCTTAACCTGGAGACGACACATTGCAGCTGCAGCTTAAACTCAAATCAGCCAGTATGCATTGGCTTTTAAACAAGAAGTCTGGACTTAGTCTTAGCAACAAAGTCCTCTTATGGGATCCAGTTATGGGGCACAGCTTGCCCGACGAATATAGATATAACTCAAAGATTCCAATCGAAAACGTTAATAGTAATAACGGGCGCCCCATGGTACATGCGTAAAGAAAATATTCATAGAGATCTAAATATACCTACCATCAAGGAAGAAATTGAAATCGCAGCAAAAAATACTTAACAAAACTGCGTAACCATCCGAACCCTTTGGCTAACACCTTGGCCCATGCAACAAGTCAAACCCGCCTGCGGAGAAGAGACAAAGCAACCTTCTAAAGAGCAACGTCAAGCCAGCAGCCCATTCCTACTAATGGGCTTTATGTTTTAATTTAGTTTAAGATTTTATTACTTATCGTTGGGCTTCCGAAGTCGATTCAATAAATAAATATTAATTTTTCCAAAAAAAAAGATGAGAAGAGTGTGAAAGGGAGGAGAAAAAACTGACGAAAAGGAATAGACAAATGGGAGAAAAATTTGACAAATAAAGTGTATTTTACAAATAAAATGATAAATATTCACTGAAAAATTAATTCAACTAGTGGAGGCACTTTTTTGCCGACCGGTTAAGCTCGTATTATCTTGTTTGAAATAAATGCTTTTAATTTATTAAATGTTCTTATAATGCTACGAACTTGAAGAGGAAGCGAAAACGCAAAAACCTTAGCGCTCTTATTTAGGGATAGCGCGCGTTGCTACTCATTGGCATTGACGCCGAACGCTCAAATTTAGGAATGTCAGTTAAACCTACAAACATATACGTCAAATGTTCTACTCGAGGTGAATTCAGAATGGAGCTAATATCAGGACTGTCAAACCAACTTTGCTAAATTTTGGAAAATTTTGTAGTAAAAAGTTAGCAACACGGAAACTCTGTATCAATCAGGTTAAATGCAAATCAGCTGATTTCGACTCGACCTGCGTTTATGCTACCCAGTTAACGCTTCTACATATGTAGAGAAATGTAGTAGACGCCTTAACTCGGGGTGAAAAAGTGTTTATGCTTGCGAGTTTAATCTACCCGAGTAGAAATAAAACATAAACGTAGTAAATGTATATACGCTCTATAATTGGCTATATAAACACCAATGTAAATATTGAGCGATTTGCTCACGTCGTGTATAAACTCCATGGCATTCACTTCATTCCCTTCTTCTAATTCAATTCCTTGCGATCTTGGTTCTAATAAATATTTTTTTCTTCTAATTACAGCATGGGGTCATGTGTAGAAGTTCACGCAAGTGAGGGAAGTTTTTTACGGCCATTCACCTGTGAGTGGCCAAAAATGATTCTTTCATATGGTTCTAACAGCTCACGACTTCCGGTCATAGATTATGTATCCCCTGGGTAGCCAACAAACATCCGTTTGGGGGCGAGCTAAAGTGAGAAGGCGAATCCCATGCGGCTGTGCGTAGGGTTTGGAACCCACCACATGAAAAACTAAATCCAATGAAAAATCTACTTCAGCCTCGGTGTGGAAACCCACTTTTTGATGACGACCGCCGCAAATGTTTTAAGGATTAAGATTTTAAGACATGCACCTGGAATGTGCGGTCCCTTAATTGGGAAGGTGCCGCTGCCCAGTTATTTGATGTCCTCATAAAATTAAAAGATGGGATCACCGCCGTCAAAGAAATGCGATGGACGGGACAAGGGCGGAAGAAGGGTCCTTGTGGTGGGACAGAGATATCGTCGCCACAATCCGCATCAAAACAAAATTTTTTAGCACCACGCTGATTTGCGCCCATGCCCCGACGGAAGAGAAAAATGAACACACTTATGAGCGCTGCCCCCGCCACGACGTCAAAATTGTGCTTGGCGACTTCAAAGAAGGTATTTCTGGGACAGCAGTCGGAAAATTCAGCCTCCACGACGAAACATCCCCTAACGGGCTGAGTCTGATCGACTACGCCGGGGCTTGAAATATGGTAGTCTGTAGCACTAGATTCTAGCACAAGAAAATTCACCAAGCTACATGGCTGTCTCCAGATCGAAAAACTTTCAACCGTCATCGAAGATCGCCCATCAACAAATACAAGGAAGGTTGTTGAAAAGCTACAATCACAACGGACTGCCGAGCGTTTTCTACTCGACTTGCACTCCTACTCTCTGAGAGCACTCATCAGCAAACCGGTATAAGGGAACTGGACGGCATTTCAAACTTCCTACGTACGAACGAAGCCATTGGATTTCGAAAAGGTCACAAAAACAGCTGGTACGATGAGGACTGTCGTGTCGCAGTGGAGAGAAAACAGATTGCCTACATCACAACCTTGCGATCGACCACAACACGTGCGGGTTGGGATAGATACCGAAATCTGAAAGGGAAGCAAGGCATTTGCAGAGGAAAAAAGAAAGAAACAGAAATGCGTGAGTATGAGGAGCTTGAGAAGCTGGCCGACAAGGGTAATGCTCGAAAATTCTACGAAAAAATACGGCGACTTACGGAAGGTTTCAAGACTAGAGCTAACTCTTGTAGGATCCAGAGGGGTGAGCTAGTGACGGATGCCCAGAGTATACTGAAGTTATGGAGAGAGCACTTCTCTGGTCCGCTGAACGGTAGTGAAAATGATACACCCGCAAATGGTGAACCCGAAACTCCAATTGACGACAATGGAAAAGACGTTCCATTACCCGATTATGAAGACGTCCGTATAGCAATCGCCCGTTTAAAAACAACAAAGCGGCAAGGGCCGATGGATTACCGGCCGAGCTATTCAAATACGGCGGTGAAGAACTCATCAGGTGCATGCATCAGATTCTTTGCAAAATTTGGTCGGATAAAAGCATGCCCGACGATTGGAACCTAAGTGTGCTACGTCCAATCCACAAAAAGGGCGATCCCACAGTCTGCGCCAATTTCCGTGTAATAAGCCTCCTTAACATCGCATATAACGTCCTATCAAGCGTATTGTGTGAAAGACTAAAGCCCACCGTCAACAAACTGATTGGACCTTATCAGTGTGGCTTCAGACCTGGTAAGTCAACCATTGACCAGATATTCACCATGTGCCAACTCTTGGAAAAGACACGTGAAAAGAGGATCGACACACAGCACCTTTTCGGAGCTGCCAGTACGCCGCTATGCCTGAATTTGGTATCACCGCAAAACTTATACGGCTATGTCTGACCTCGAGCAACACTAAAAGCTCCGTCAGGATCGGGAATGACCTCGCCGTTCGATACCAGACTTTGTAAAGAAGCGAAGCGAATGGGTCTGGTAGTGAATTAGGGGAAAACGAAATATCTCCTGTCATCAAACAAACAGTCATCGCATTCGCGACTCGGCTCCCACGTCACTGTTGAGAGTCATAACTACGAGGTCGTAGATAATTTCGTCTATCTAGGAACCAGCATCAACACCAATGATAACGTCAGCATTGAAATCCAACGCAGAATCACTCTTGCCAACAGGTGCTACTTTGGACTGAGTAGGGAATCGAACGAAACCCAAACTCCACAACTATGATTTTATTTCGCTTGAAATAGCGGCATCTTGCACATTTCTGGCAGCTGTGTTAATATTAGTTGTGTTATAACATTTCCACAGATGGCTGGTCATCTTTCTGACATTGCCAAATTGGTAAACTTTTTCACAGTGTTTGCATTTTACTGTTTTACTGGTTACAGAATGAAAATAGTTTTCCCATACATCAGTATTTTTTTTTCTGGGCATGATGTGATCCAAGGAAAAAAAACAAATGTAAAAGGTTTGCAAGGAATCCCCAAATATAGAACCTAAAACTTTCATAGTCTAATATAACAATTATTAAAGCTCAAACTTACCGGTGGCAATAGTTGTCAATCCAAAGTAAATCACGTATTTAATCGCGAAGCCAAAACAACATGTGAGGTAGATAGAACACCAACGCGCAAGCCACTGCTATTGCTCCTATTTACATGTATTTACTCATTTACACATTTGCTAAGTATGAAAAAACCCCAAATATTTTCCCATTCGATAATTTTTCGCTGCTTTTTTCCACATTCCCGGTTTTTCCGGGTAGAATCCCATATTTAAGTCTAATAATAATAAAGTTAATCGTTTTAAGTTATCATCACGAAAAAGCAACGTCAAGCCTCAGCTGCTAATTGGCAGCCGTAATTTCTAGTGATAACCACAACAATTGTAATTTGGTATTATGAGTTACGCTCGAATCGAAAGAAGGAAAAGAAAGACTTTGTAGAAATCAGCTGCGTTGGAATGTGTGAAATTGAAACACAACAAACGAATTAGGCACAATTATTGCTGCTTAAAGAAAATGAACTAACTTAAAATCGCATCATCATATACAATAGAAAGAAAAAGTTTACGCCGCATTTGTGGTTATTTTCAGATGAGCCAGAAGGTGAAGTTGTCACATCATATGATTGCTTGATCTTCCTTCCATTTCCACAAATTACACAAGAAAAATACATGAGTAATAGCTTTTGACATTACAAATTTTACATTGAAAGAGTTTGAAAGAGTTAAATTTCAACGTATGTATGTGTGTAAACCAATTTTTTTTTTTTATATCATAAAAAAACTTAAGGCTCAAGAAGACGCTTTCAAGTATGGTACTTTGACTCAAGTTTTTTTGCGGAAAGTACTTAGACAGGGGTGAGGATATGAATCGCGATTGCATCACATTATTTCAATCAATTCTAGAGCCCCTAGAAATCCCAGCAGGTCTGAAGGGTTGATTGATTTAATGACTCTTAGATGTCGCAACCTTCTTCTAGCTACGTCTTCATATTCGAACAATATGTGCACTTGTGTCTCGGCGAAGTGACATTGAGGCGACACGTTTCATCGGAGTTAATTACGATTCTTTGCATATGTTTGCGTAGTCTGCCCTGTAAGAAATCCTGTTAGTATTCTTAACTTTTTTCAATAGGTAATATGATATTTTACTATATCGACGATCCTAATAGTCGAGTGGCTAGCATTGCGTAGTTACATTCGGGAGGCCGTGGTTCGAGTCGTAGTTCGACCATCATCCAAAATTAATTTTCTAATCGATCCTTCGGCAGGGAAAGTTAAACCCACCGAGACTATTTCTGACATGAAATAAAAACTGCTCATAAATATTTATCCACCGGCCATTCGTAAGCGGCATCAAGACGCATTTTTTAATTCCTCTTTTATTGTGTGGGGAACTATAGGGAAGAACTCTGTCCGGTAAGTGATATTTCGTTTCTTTCATACCTTTAAGTCCCGGAACCCAAATGAGTTGGACTTTGTTTTATTCGCCAACTGCATTTACCGACACATTCCCATACGGTATACGATTTGATCGTACATGATAATATCGCTATCAGTGGAGCCTGGCTGTCACTGCAAATTGTTGTTGTATCGACAAACTAAACCCGCTTAGGAACAGGCCGGATCAGTCTAAATTATCGAGGTCATCTAACAGGAAGTCCAGGGTACAAGTTCTTTTGGCGGGTTCGGTCCAGAAGGAAAGCGGGTGTTAGTTGAGCTTTAAGAGGCATGCAAAAACTGCACTGCACTTACGTTGGGTACGTCGGGATCGATCGCAATGAATGGTGGTTTGACTCGGAGAACGCCTTTCACTGGAAGAGAGTTCAAGAAGGTCTTAGTGGAATCATGGCAAATAGCGCTTAAAGCCTGTCGATAAGCCGGCCTGTCCAGCGCCTGTCTGTAGTGCGGAATGCAGTCTTTGCTGATAGCTTCTTCACCTGTGTTGCGCTTGTCCCCGGCGCCCAAATTAGTGCATCATAATTTACGATCGGCCGGCCAATTGCCTTGTAGGTTGCCAGCAATATTTTTTAATCTTTTCTCCAGGTATTGCCGACTACCACTTTAAGAATTTCGTTGTGTCTCTAGTTTTGTGACAATTGCAGTCGGAATGCAGAAGTGCAGGCTGTCGAATGTGACCCCAAGTACCTTTTGCCACCGACTTTCACATTGAGTTCAAGACGGTACTCCTTTGTACAGCTGCAGTGAAGAAGTGAGAAAGGTCTGCGAGATAGTTCACTTTTGAGGAGGAGGAGGGACCTATAGAAGTTAAACAAAAGAGTTGTTGTTAAATTTTCTGGAGTTTGTATGTTTCTCCTCGAAACTCTACCGATGGGTGTCAACCAATCAAGTAGCCCATGGTACCCCTCTCCAACGCAATAGTAGCACTGATGACTGGCGGTGTCAAAAGTTTTTAAAAGATCCAGTGCTATTAGGGGAGTTCGCGCGTAGGGGCGGTTTTGGTTGAGACGGTTGACTGAGGCCCACAGCGGGCCGGTTAGCTTTTTCTAAAGTTAAAGAACGAAAAGTTTTTTACCTTTTGTTCCAGTTCTTGATAGTTTATAACTCTGTTCTGATTTAAATCGAACAGTGTTGCATAGTTTGATAGTCAGGGTTTCCTCGGATTTCTAATGGCTTCACTAATCTCTCTAAGGAGACTTCTATAGTTTTGTGATGACATTGATGGCTCAGACGAAAAAATCCATTGTGAAGTATTTCCTAATGTTATATGTAATACTTCCTCCCTATTTTTAGTTGCATTCGTGGGTGTGAATCTCACATTGAATACGTTTAGATCATTACTTATTTGGAAGTCTAATAGCGACTCACCTCTAGTGTTTTTTGTTGGTGCTAACCCAAGTTAAACCGTGCGCATTTGAATCGCAGCCACTAAAATATGATTTTTCTTCTGACAATGCTTAACACCCTTTTCGCTTCTGGAGGGAGTGCATTGTTGTTGTCTCTAGGAAAACTAGCAGATGTCACTACTTCTTACTGTTTTTTATCCGTGGTAAGTTTTACTGCAGCCAAGTCCCTACTTATAAATTCTGAAATGCAAAGATGGTTCAGTCTTCAGTCTTCATCTTCTAAGGCTTTCACATGTGAGATCCCGTATGGCTTTTATTTTCCTCACCTGACCTTTGTAGGTCCATGTCTCCTGTGTCAAGATATTTTCTGTGTTATTTATTGATTGAGCTATCCTGGATGATCGGTGACATTTGTCTTAGCATGTGTGTTCCTCGAAATCGGAAACCATCACATCCTTACCATTTCCCCGTGCCCTTGCCCTTATGGGGCTTAGGCCCTCTGACAGTTCGTCCAGTTCTGTTTCTTTCTCAACCTCCGTTGGATCGTGCTCCTTCTTTTTGCGCCTCCAGGCTAAATGGTTTAGCAAGTATACTTTTAAACCTTACGTCGAATCTAAAATTTTTCCTTGTCATGGTGTTGAACGACTCGTACTGGGTCAGCATTAGGCAGGTTTTTTCTTCTTTCTCTTCGAAGGCCCTGTCTACACAAAATCACTGATGAGCTTGCTTGCTTACATATATTATAAAAACTGGCAATTAAATTGCATTCAAATATCTGTAAAAATGACAGTTGATAGTCAGTCCTTTTGGAGATGTGGGGTAATGACTTTCAGTGGGAGGTGTTAAGATCTTCGTTTTTGGTAAAACTGTGGTGCTGCAGTTTTGGGGTATATATACATAAATTTTCCTGGCAGATCTATGTCCGACCATCCTCTCAAATTGGATCCTTCGATAGGTGTTGCATTTGGAAACGAGCAGCTTCGGCGTTAGAAACATTGTAGGGCGGGTCTTAGAAAGCATTGCTTTTATGGACTGCGTTTCTGTGACCATGGTCAGGACTTAGTGCGTGCTGCTTCGCCTCAGTTGTTCTTTGTTGTTGTTGTAGCGGCTAGCTAACCCCGCTTAGGGCAGGTATTATTAATCTAAGTCACCGAGGTCATCTAAGGGGAGGTCCAGGAAACGTGCTGTTTCGACGGGGTTGGACCAAAGGGAAAGGGGGGTTAGATGAGTTGGTATAAGGGGCATGTGAAGAGGAGGTTAGTGTCGTGCGGGGACTCTCCACATGCAGGGCATTCGTTGGGTATGGTGGGGTCGAGTCTGGATAAGTAGGAGTTTAATCTACTAGAGTATCCAGATCTAAGCTGTGAAAGGGTCACGCGGGTTGTTGCACATGATGCTGTTTAAGTCTAGTACTCCCTTCCTGATGTGCCTAGGTGGAGGCTCGGCTTCCAAAAGGTGCCTCCAAAAGGAACTGCTTTCACAGCAAAGCATTATGCTCCTTAACTCGTAGCATAGATGCTTCGCTGTGCAGGTGATATCAGGAGGTTTCCTGTCGCAGTCCTAAGGGCGGTGTTTTGACATGTCTGTAATTTTCTCCACTGCGTCTCGTTCGTCCCCGGCGCACAAATCGGTGCAGCATAGTTTACGACCGGCTGGCCAATTGCTTTGTAGGTTGCCAGCAAGGTTTCTTTGTCTTGTCCCCATGTGCTGCCGGCTGGCGCTTTGAGCATTTTGTTGCGGCCCTGGAGTTTTGCGGCAATTGCGGTCGTATGCGGAGTGAAGGAGTGACCCCTAAAATCTTAGGGTTGTTTATAGTCGGAACTTTCTGGTCATCAACTTTCACATCGAGTTCTAGCCTGTACTCCTTCGTCCAGCTGGTGAAAAGGGTAGCCGAGGATTTCGAAGAAACGGGAGAAATCGGCGAGGTAGCAGTTCACTTTCGAACATAGGCTATCAATATCCTGGCCAGACGCCAATATCGAGCAAACATCAGCATACGAGGTTAAGGAAACTCCTTCCGGTGGAGGAGGGACCTTCGAGATATAAAAATTAAACAGTAGCGGGGAGAGGACACCACCCTGCTGAACCCCCTGTTTAATTTTTCTCAACTTAGATGTTTCTCCTCGGAATATGACCGATGATTGTCGACCACTCAGGTAGCCCATAACCCACCTCTGCAATCCCGGCGGTAATGAGGATTCCTCAATGTCACTGAGTAGCACTGAATGATTGATAAATCCAGTGCTACCAGGACAGTTCTCGCGCAGGGTCGGTTTTGGTTCAGGCCATTGACCACCTGGGTGTTTATGGCGTTAAGTGCTGTTGTGGTACTGTGCACTTTTCGGAAGCCATGCTGATGTGCTGCTGGACGCAGTTGGTGAGTGAATGTCGGGAGCAGCTAGGCCTCAAGCGTCTTCGCTACTGGGGAGAGGAGAGTTACCGGCCGATAAGACTCTCCTTTGTTCGCTGGTTTCCTCGGTTTAATTAGCGGGACCACCCTACCGTTTTTCCACACATCTGATATAATTAGGGTGGTCAAAGACAAATTGAGGACCTTGGTGAGATAATCTGCTCCCGCTGGTCCAAGATGTTTTAGCATTAGCATGCTTATTCCGTCATGGGCAATGGATTTGGAGGCTTTCGCCTTCCCGATAACCCCCTGAACCTCTTCTCTGGAGAAATCAAGCACCGCGCTTGTGTTTGGCAGTTTGCCCATACGGCGAGCTACACGTCGTTTCGCCTTGTCTACCGAAGGATGTAGTGTAAAAAGCCGGCTACAATAGCTCGCGCATCTCTTCGGGTCCGACGAGGCGCGATCACCGAATGAAATTTCCACTCGGTCATCGCGTCTCGTCGGGTTAGACAGCGACTTGACTGTAGCCCAGAGCTTGGTTGCCCCAGAGGAGAGGTTGCAGGACCTTAAGTGCTCCTCCCACTTTTTCCACTTGTGTTTGTTTACAACGGTCCGAATCTTCGCGTTTAAATCCCTGATTAGCGGATTCCCGGGATCGGAGTTACGGGGGATGTCGCGCCTTGCTGCTAAAGCCACCGCTTCGGTCAGGAAATTAGGGCGGATTTCCGCAATTCGGCCCGCCGGGATGAACCGGGCGGCAGCGGCCACAGCAATCCTGCGGAATGATCGCTCACCAGAAGTGACGTCTGTTGGAGTGGAGAGAGCACTGAAGGCGTCCTCGGTGAACTCCGTGAAGCCGGTCCAGTTAGCGTTTTTGAAGTTAACGAAGGTCCGGTAGTCCGCGGAAACAAAGTCGGGAGGTCTGTCAATCGAGATGTGTATGGTTAAGTGGTCCGATGCTAGTGTCAGTATAGGTCGCCAGACTATACTGTTTATCAGACTAGCACTCGCAATTGTTATGTCGGGCGAGCTTTGGCAATTACCCACAACTCTGGTGGGGGTGTTATCGTTCATTGTGCAGAATGTCGAATCGTCTATCTGTTCTGCCAGCTCCATTCCTCTACGGTCATTTGATAGGCTAGAATGCCAAAGATCGTGGTGCGCGTTAAAGAGGCCCAAAACCAAACGGTTTTCGCCTCCGAGTAGCGCAGGGCTATGTCCAACTGGGCAACTTGTAACGGGATGTATCTATTAAATATTTCGAGCTCGGCATCGCCTGAGCGGATGGCGGGGAGCTCCGGGAGACCGTGGAGATTTGAGGGTTACCCAAATTGGGTAAGGGTGCTGAAGGCACTGCCGTGGTGGCTGGGGGCGCATTTGGGCATTGGCAGCATGGGGCCACATAACGTGTGGTCCACTCCCTATGTGTCTTAAGGCCTGAGCAGACCTTAAGATGACTCCAACCATTGCACAGGTTGCACCTAACCGAGGTGGAGGAGTGGTGGAGTCTTTTGGTGCACACGCAGCAGAAATAATCCGTCGGACCAGGGTTGGTTTTGGCGCCAGCCCTGATAAAAAGGATTTGAAGCAAGCCAGCTGCGAGGTGTTGCTCCGTTGGCGAACTAATTTTACCTGTTGATCTAAACTGGGTTAGGTCGCCGAGAGGGTGACAGCCCTTGCCGGATAAAATCCGGGTCAACTCCGGTGCGTAGAACCGGCTGTCTTGAGAGTTGCGTAGAACCAGCTGTCTTGAGAGTTGTCCTTTCCTGTCGGTCTCTGTCTTCACCAGGGCTGGTCTTCTACTGGCGTTCTTTGAGCCCTGATGTTTTTTTAGACGCTGTTCCAGTTGCTCCCATTGGACTCGGGCTAATTCTGAGCGCCTTGCGCTCTGTCGGTTTTTGCTTCATCTGTTAGCGTGCCTTATATGTTTTCACGCCTGTCTAAATGTTTACTTAAAAAGTGATCGCTTTCTCCCTTGGAGGAAATGTAAACCGTTAACCGTTATGTAACCGTTACTAAAATTGGTTAAGCCGTATTATTGCTGGAAAATTACTCATATAAATATATATATATATATATCATATATATTCATTTAAAAAAACATTTCTTAATGCATATGTTGTAGAAAAGTATTGTGAATTGAAAACACGTTCCATCTAGCAGGGGAGGGAGGGATTACATAACGGGAAGCGTTCAGCTATATGAAGGGGGAGAGGGGTTCGAAAAATCCTAAGTATGACCGCGTGGTTGATGGTCGTACCCATAGATAGAATCGGATGGAATTACAAGTTACGAAAATTGAACTAGATACAGAATACCAAGTCAGTCGAGCGGAGAAAATTTCGATTCGATTTGAAATGCAGAACAGTTCTAATAAGCTGAAGTTTTGGAAATAAAAAGGATCTTCTGGTAAGGCCCATTTTAAAATCACAGTGAACCATGGGAAATAAGTATACTGAGTTTTATTGACGTAAGCGTGAGCAGTGGTGAGGATATTGGAATTCTTTTAAGTCTTATTTATAAAAGTCACCAAACTTGGCACAAACATGACCCAAACTTGCTTATGTTTATTGGGATTAGCCTTCGTTTGAACTGTTATGAGCTCTATTCCTATTATTGTTGCAATTTCTGTTGTATTTGTTTCTTCTGCTTTATTGCAATTTTTGGATTGGAATATTTTGAGATAGTCAACATCGACAGAAATCGAGTAAGGCTAAATAAAAGTAGAGGACTTTAAAGTAAACTAGTAGAAAGAATTAACCAATATTATATCGAGTCAAGCGGATGAATTAAACAGAGATAATCTATCCAAAACCGCTTTTATTTTCATAATTTATTTTATACATATCTTAAATTCATCTTATCTTTAAACTTTACATAAAGTTTTAAGCTTATGTAAAAAAATAATTACGACAAAATAATGCTGCAATAGAAAAAATACTATGAAATATGCTACATATGACATATTCCTTTATTACCGCTTTCATAAATTGTATCTGGTTGTTGTTGTTGTTCACTAGCCCCGCTTAGGAGCAGTCAGGATCAGTCTAAGTCAACGAGGGGTCCAGGAAACGAGTTCGGACCAGAGTGAGGGGGGTTAGAAGAATTTGATTATGTAGGACTGCGGTTCTTGTGCGTAGGTGGTGGTTCGACTTCAAGCAAATGTCTGTTGGGGCACTCCCTTCGGACACCACCTTGCGACAACTTTTGACTGATCCTTTGTTACCAGGACAATTCGTATGAAATTGCGAGTGCTGATCTGATTAACAGCACAGCCTGGCGGCCACTAGCATCAGAGCACTTATCCGTATTAGTTGCGATTGACAGGACTCCCGACCTCGTTTCCGTGGAATATCGCACGTTTGCTAACTTTAAAGAAGCCATGTGGGCCGATTTCACGGAATTCGCTGAGAAAGCCTTTCCTGGTCTCCCAATTCTTCAATTGAAGTCACTGCTAGTGAACGCTCCTTCCGCAGGACAGATTAGGACGGATTTACGCAATTCAGCCTCCCGAGATGAAGCGAGCGGCAGCGGATGCGACAATCCTGCGAAAGGAGCGTTCACTGGCGGGACGTCTTGTGCCTTGTAGGCCGTTCATATTGAGGCAAACATGCCCTTTGTTTTCTTTTGACAGCTGATTGTTGTTGACGTGTTTGGTATCATGTTGAGTATGGACAAATATATTTGCAGACCTTCCGGAAAATTACTTTTCGGACGGGATCAAGAAGTTTGAAAATCGCTGGAATAAGTGTATCGAGCTAAAAGGGGATTACATTGAATGAAATAAAAAAAATTTTTTTTTCATTCCCAAAGTTATTTTTCACCCCACCTAGTATTAAAAATTTCGAGCTCGACATCGCCTGCCCAAGAGATCTAAGTGGGAACATAACTTTTTCATTTGGATTGCGGCTATTAACAGGTGTTCCCAGCTCATAAAGTTTACTACAGCGCCGATCTTTCCCGTTTTGAAGAGGAGCTCCGTGAGACCATAGTTATTTAGAAAACTCGATGTCATATTGACCATGTCTTGATATGCGAAATACACATGTGCAGAATCTTGGATTAGCGTACTGTTCGTGAAACCCAACGCAGAATCACTCAAGCCCACAGTTGTTCCTATGGACTGAGCGGGCAAATAAAAAGTATAGTTCTCTCTCGACCAACAAAGACCGAACTCTACGAGTTTGGGAGCATGGGCGACGGCAAGTGCGGTAGCCGATGGAACGACGAGCTTTGCGAGATATACGATAACATTGACTTAGTTCAGCGAATAAAAGGGGACAACTGCTACACTGGCTAGGTTGTTGTCCGAATAGATGACTGGCGCGCAATTGATAATTCGGCTATAATCGCGTAAGCGGTGTATGCTACAAGTTAAGCAGTATATGAACATCTACTGTTGAAAGCGGACATATCCAACGTATGTCCTGAATGCAATGAGAACTCGCACGACTGTAACCCCCTTTCCCTCTGGTACGAACCCGCCGAAACAGCTCTTTACAACAACAACAACGGCATATTTTAAAAATTTTATCATCAGCTTTTTCTGGTTACGATTTAATCGCTTGGATACGAGAAAATATATTGTTACTCATATCCTTCAATACTTATTCCTATTAAACTGTATGTTTCGTTCTTGATTTCCTTTTGATTTTTTTTTTAATTCAGATACAATTAAGTAGTTGCTCTAAACGCGTTTACCACCCATTCATCTTCCTCAACACTCACACATTCTGAGTACCCGATTTTAATTTTATTTTAGTATGATAATTTTTTAATTTTAATTTTAACTTATTAAGCAAATTATTGTATTGTATGTCTATATTGAGTGATACTGATACGGATATATGGGCCATATTCATAGTCTAATTAGAGCCTCCTATAAAAAAAGTTAGACCATTTTGCAAATATGAGTCCATTATAATTTATTTTAGTCGGTTTTTCCGCTTAGAGTCAGCTCCAAAGTTAGAATGAGGAAATACTATTGCTAACTCTGTGAAATTTAATTAATGTCAATTCGGGCAATGTTTCTTTTAATTAAGGTGAAATAAATGCTAAACATATCATATTTTGAAGAAATTTAAAGAGTATTCGACATGTTAAATCTCTGTTTAAGCATTTCAAAGAAAATACTTCTTTATATTAAAGGTTAGATAAAGCAACAAAAGCTTTTATAAAATTTAAAAAATAGAAAACCCGATAAATATCAGAGGCCAGTGACAGCAGCTCATGACCGAAAAGGATTTCTATCTACAATGCATTGCTTGTTGATGATATAGATGTTTGCGCTTAGAGTCGCCTTTCGTACTTCCATTTTCATCTACATAATAGCTTCTTGGCCATTTGCAGGCCATTTTACATTTATGTGACAGTTTATAAATTCTCATAAACAATCCTCTCTGGTAGTCCAATTTTGGTTACGCTTGTTATCCTATTTAAATACAAAATATATAAATATATTGTTATTATTTTAACAAGTAGTGAATAATTATCATTATAAGTTTTCCATCAAACAATCCAATGAATAATAGAAGTTTGTGTTAGCCGAGAGTAATTAGCACTGTGTACCACCATGCGGTGGGTAATGGGTCCGATTCTTGGCCAGCCCAATATCCAAAATTATGGAAAATTAATTTGTCTAAATGCAGTCGACCCTCAGCAGAAACCCTTAAGAGTGTATTTCTGACATGAAATAAAAGCTCATAATTTTATATAAAATTAGAGTGGACTTCGTTACTATGATTATGGCTTTATGTTTTTATGATGTTTAATGTGTGGTGTCTTGTAGATAACATGATTTATATATAATAAGATTAAAATCTCACGAAAAGAAATCGAGTCTATCCATTTTAGATTTGGAGTTTATGCATATTAACTGAAATGTAAAACTCAAATACTAAAAACTTTTCTTTAGAAATTTGTTATAGGTAGAGGGAAATTTTTTTTAAACACTATATCTTAATTATTTTTATTCTGTAATAAATGTTGAAGTAATCTGCATCCAAAATTATAACCTTAATTATGCAACTACCTTTTTAATAACCTAAATAATTACATATACTCAATAAAATTGATATTATTGGCGAGAGTGTCATTGTATAAATCGATAATGGAGCGCTTAGTGCGAGTGACCGATACAAAGTTAACTATCAATTTTTTCTGAGTGGAGCAGGAATAAGGATATTTCATACCACCGGTTTTTATTTTTAATTATAAATCTCAGGCCAGTTTCGAGTAAGCGTACACACAAATCACACCCACAACAACACCCGCAGCAATATAAGTAATTAATGACCTTCGTTTCTTCGCCGTACGTTTGCTTTCCTCCGATTCTTGTTGTTTTCGCTTGATCTCATTCACCTTTTGTTCAATGTTGGCCTGTCGCTCGACCCGTTTCCGTCGTTTTAATTCATTTTCGAGAATTCTACGATTGTTCGAAAAAAGAAAATGAATAAATATGAATGGTTTACTGATATTTACTAGTTTTGTTAACATACCCGACGGTACAGGGATTGCTATTTGAAACTTCGGCACAGATTGATTTCATCTGATTTAATTGTTGGTTGTCAGTGCAAATGTTAGGGCTGGTCTGTTCATCAGTTAAGCTGGATTGCTTACTAAAATTAGCATTTTTCTTATTGTCGTCCAACTTGTCGTTTTCCTGTTCTCCAAGTTTGTCATCAATATCATCTTCACTTTCATCATCGTTCAAACATTCATTTTCATCACTTTCTGATTCATGAACGCGTTGTAAGGAAGATTCAGTAAGTATAGACTGTGTCTGCTGTGGCAGAGGAGGCAACGGTCGGTTCGTTATACTGTTAGCAGTTTTCTCGATGTTTATTAAATTATTCAACGCATCTTTGCTGCTATGCTTTGCATTGTCAGGAATAGCGTATAGTTCGTCGTTAAAGCTTTCGCTAGTTGGTATGTTTGGCAAGGGCTTTCCATGTAAGTGCAATGTTTGTGCAGCATTAAGACCGCAACCGGCTATTGGCAGTGTAAGGGAATGTATACGTGGTGGCAAAGGCGGTGGTACATCGTTTTCAGTTATTACACCTGCTTGGTCATATTCATGTTGATTATCTGTGCTAGTAATTGGTTCCTCCTTATAATTTAGAAATTCCTGTAAATTCCATTTAGGATTAGATTAGCGCATTTAAAATGAAATATGTTCATAAGGGCGGGTAGATTTTTATTCTAAGATCCGAAACTCATCACTATAAATCTAACCGCCGTAATATATATAAATTTCCTTACTGAATCTTTGAGCAATTTTATTCCCTCTATAACAGCTCTATATGAGAAATATAATTGATCAGCAGTTTGTATCAAACCCATACGATATCTACGCAATTCATAGAGTACATCTTGTACAGATACGTTATTTTCGCCTTCCTTTTCGATCTGCATTTAAAACAGAATATGATTAAATTATTTTTGAATTAGAAATATATTTCAAATACCAACCAAGACTAGACAACAATCAACTAAGCAAAAAGTTCCAGACCGACCAATACCAGCACTGCAATGCACTACTGCAGGACCGGCATCCGCATCGAGTGCGCCCGAGTCTCTCACCTGTTTGAGAAATTGTAAAAACGCTACTGGGGAGCTTGGAATTCCAAAATCTGGCCAAGTTGTGTAGTGAAATTGTAATATTTCTCGGCTTGTGTTAGATTCATGGTCTGTTAATCTAAAAACAATATCACGATTGAAAACAAGAACAAATATTCACCATTACAACTTACTTAAACCATCTCCGACAATAGTTCTGATATTCTTCGCAACGAAGAAACTCAACGCTTAAATCAACTTCATCCAATTTTAAAGCGTTTTCAGGACCCTTCCTATCTGGCCAATAGAGATGACATTTAACTTGTTTCTTTTCCATTAATTTATTTAGCATAAGAATGGCTTTTGAATTCTGCTCCCATACCATGAGCCAAAAGTGACCAACCGTGTCGATGAGGGGCCCTTGTGTTAGAATGTATTTTCGATCAGCATGTTGGAGCTGCAAGGTAAGGAAAATGTTATTACTATGTATGTATGTATATCTGCTAATTAACATATTTGCGTAGCATTGCAAGATCAACTTAAATTAACTAAATACTAAGCTTAATACAATTTCAATACTTCTTCTTAAGCTAAATAATATGTGTCACGTTATACCAGTTTTCTTTTTCAAAATAAAGAAACACCGTAGTTTTACAAGTTAAATTATAGCAATATTAAATATTTTTATGTTTATTGAAAATTATGTAAAAAGTAGCGTCGCAAATCCTGTTTTCCAACAATTTTTTCAAAACTTTTGGTAAGCACTCTTCGGTGTACCATTTTGCAGTTACCGTCTGGCCCTTTTCCAGTGGAATAGCAGCTCGTTTTTAAATCGGGTGAAGTAAACTGACATCATTACTTTTGCTGCTGATTTTTGTTGCTTAGATTTTACGGGTGGGTTTGCTTCTGTTGGGCTCCATACCATGGATTGCTGTTTGGTTTTTGGATCGTACTTATAGATCCAAGATTCGTCACCAGTAACGACTTTACTAAAGATGCTAGACTGACCATTTTCGAATTTGTTTAGAAAAAATTTAGCTTAAAATTCGTAGTACACCTCGAGCAGATTTCTTCGTGTATTCCACATTATTACTTACAGCCTTATTATGTATTGCGAACGAAAGGTCTGACGAACGAATCGTCTCCGGACGATTTCGTACAGCATTGACATTCCCTATATTGTTCGTCAACCCTTACGTTGCCTACGTAACAAAGAAATACGAGAAGGAATCATTTGTCAAATAACATGTTGCCATATGTCATTTATATAATAATTAAAATAAAAACGCTGTGTTTTTTCTAATTTCTATCTATTTAAAGTTACATTTTAAACATCTGGCAGTGCTCATTTGCTCATTCCTTCTTTATATTCTCGTTCGTCGACATTTGTATTTGTTTGTTTACAATACGGTGTTTGTATATATTCAAAAAATATATATACAAAATAAAATGTATTGAAAAGCCAAAACTAATTCAAACTCAAACAAATTTTATGATTTGTTAAAATCTTTCGTTTTTTCCGACTTTTAAGATCAGCCCAAATCTATGTAGAGAATTGCGTAAAGAATATTATGTTTACATTTTTAAACACATTTTCACATATATTTTGTATTTTAATGTAATTCCAATCCACGTTCACATTTTTCCATTCCACCACACTTTTCTGCGGAGGTCCATTCGCGTTCAATTTATCCGCAACTTTCCTCCACTGGGCATCGAAAGAAATTCTATCAGCCCCAAATACAGGAGCGCCTCTAGCCAAGTCTACCTTAGCCTCCAATTCTTTAATGAGCATCTCAAACTGGATGCTAGTAGTTTTCTTAACGCTGAAATAAGTTTAATACGTTATTTCAAATCAAGCATTGATTGAATTAGTTAATATTACCTTTTTTTACATGACTGATCCATTTTGAATTTAATGCAACGATACCAAACTAGCTTTCGTTTGAATTTGACATGTCTCTTTGTTGTTTTGCATACTATTCGTAATAGAGAATGTACTTTTCAATAACATATCACGTAAGAATCAGCTGTTATCGTTTGGCTTTGTGTTCGAAATACGTAATACAAATATGCGAACGATTCGTGTCTGACACGAAACGAGCGTTCGCTTCGCAATACATAATAAGGCTGTTAATACTCGCGATGCAGCCATAGCATTTAAGCCCAATTCATTAGTAATCATTTCTTGTGTCAATCGTGTGTCTTCGTAAATTTTGGTCGACCTTCTGATGTCCGGCATGGAATCTTGGGACCTTTTAGAAATAGTATTGAAAGACGGTGCAAACGTTTCATATACAATTTAGCATTCACTGAATACTTGTATTGGCTGTAAATTACGCACAAGCCCGAAGAGAATCATATGGAAAATTTCTGTTTGCGTTGGTGGTGGAATTTCGTCAGCTATTTTGCGTTTTCTCGTTTCTAAAATTATTTTTGAATTAGACTAATAAAGAAATTGCAAAGGATTTGGTATATTTAGAAATTTTGTTCCCCTCGTATGTGGTACACGAGACTTAGGTTCTAATTTACGTGAGACACCCGTAGCAGCTGGTTCATTTTCAATTACGACGAGATCTTCTTCAGCGTATACTTTCGGATTTTGATGCCGTTGATCAAATCGTTGTTTCCACTTTTCGCGTTCTTACGCAATATTTTTTTCAGCTTGACTGTGTTTTTTTGTCCAAGTTTTCGAAGGTGTAATACAGTTTACATCATCATGAATAATCGCAGTTTTCGTTGGTTACAATATCGCGAAATTTAAAATCGAAAAGTAGTTCATTTAGACGAAAACCTGTAGTTGTGTTTCTACGTGAATTGACGGACCATTGGAGATCCCTTGACGTCAGATCCCAGTCTTTTCGGACGTGGATTTCGAACTGCTGTTTTCGTATGATTTATATTATATTTGTTGCAAAACTCTTCGATTGATTTAGATGTAATTATTTGGGATGTCGGTAATTATTTGGGATGGAAGTCCAAAATACGATGTTATTTCGTTTAAAGCCTTAAGTACGTGTATGGTTTTCGTATCACGAACTGGTTTAACAATAAGATATTTGCTAAACGCATCAGAAATTCCTAGTACATGACAATTTCCGCGATTGCTACGTGTAAATGGACCCATGTGATCCAAATGAATACGATGGAATTGTATAGGTTTAATTTCGTCGATATGGAGCTCACCTTCGCTATTTTCGGAACGTTGGTTCTGGTAACAGCATTTAATACAAGCTGCGATATAGCTTTTTACGTACCTTCGTATTTCGTTTCCTTTTATTTGATTGGGTCGCGGGTTCGTGCCTGCGTTCTTATTATTGAGGCTCACGGTCTCAACATTTGGTCCTTCGAGCCGGATTGAATCCCATCACCTTCATAAAAGGTATTGGAGACAGAGGCAAATAGCAACCGGACACCACTTCGGCACACAAAGATTTGGATCAACAGGTGCGTGAGAATATTGTTGAGCTCTTTTCATATAGTAATCAGTGCAAAATATAATAATAGATTGTGCTTTTGTGTGTTGCGTTGTTGCATTTCAAAGCAAAACAAAATCATTTTATCGAGTGAAATAAATGCAAAGTGTGCAGTGATTTTTATATACATACATACATACTAATGTACATAAAGTGTGAAAAATTACAAACTTATATACTACACAAAAGCAAAAGCGAATTTGAATCTGTCGCTCTAAGTAAAAACAAGTGTACCTATGTACATACATACCTACATATACGAAGAGAGGTAAACACCAAGGTGTTGAAAAACAACCAACCCAGTAGGAAATTTTGGCATTGTCCCAGTAGGAAGTTGGAACTTTTTCAATTAGTTCTTTCAAACTATAGATTTTCGCTTCATTCAACAGAAAAATGTTAAAATTTATTTAAATTCTTTCGTTTGCTATGTCGGCAAATATTCGAGTTTGATGCTAATTTTGACCTCAGTAAATTTCTTTCGAAATTCTAAAAGAGGAAATAACTGAGCAATGGGAGAAAACAAAGGCGGCATATGAGAAATGCCAACAAACACTAGAAGATGAGGATTTTATAGTAGTTCGGGCCAAGTATTCGGCCACATTCAGCAAATACATTTCTTGTATTAGCAGTATTTCGGGACGCACACAAAAATGTGTTCCTCCCTCAGTCTCGTCATCCAAATGCTTTCAGACATCAAATGCGACCAAATTAACCGCGCTTCATTGCGTTTTATGTTCCAGCATCAACATTTTTTAAGACTTTGTCCCCGCTATTTCGATAGATGATTGATATGCAAAGGTAGAACAGCATAACTGCTGCATTAATTGTCTTTCTAATAGGCACTCAATAAAGGAGTGCAAAAGCAAACTTTCGTGCGCAACGTGCAATAGCAAACACCATACTCTACTTCACAGAGTATCTTCAGATACCGATGCTTCTAATTACATGACTTCATCGCAAACACATATACAGTCCACTTCTTCTGATAACACTGGGTTTTCATAAAACACTGGTTCGGCGCTTCTTGGTAGCGCATTAGTTCAACAACTGCCTTTAAGAAAATAGATATAGCCAACATAGATTCATTTATCTATTCATCAAAATATTCTTTCGGTCAATTATTGGCACTCAATCCTGACAAATTAATAGAATTTCCTTCCATTCCGTTACCCCAAATTTCGATTTTTGCCTTCTTTTACAATTAGTGGATCCATTGTTGATCCTAACCTTCTACAAAGCAGTTCAATAGATATCTTCATGGGAAGCAATTCGTACTCCAAGGTTATGCTGGTCAGGGTGAAGCATAGACTTCATTACAATCCGATATACCCAGAAACCGTGTTAGGATGGAGCGCCATAGGGGCAACCTTCACTGCACACGTTTCTTGCCTTGCTACCAAGGTCTCAATGGGAGAGGATACTCCATACGTAACCTAGTTCGGAATGTTTTGGTTCCAAAAATACCCTTTCCAGATATTAGGCCCGAGATTCGTGGGGGATTCAATATAAAACTAGAACTGAAATTTCAAATGATAGGTTTATTGTACCATCGCAATATCCTATAGATATTTTATTAAGATCATCGAGTCTTTATGCTCTACGGCACTTTACTCGCAACGAAATTAGATTTCTTAAAATCATCTACTTTCAAAATGACAACATCGCCAAAGTAGTTAAAACTCTTACATCAATATACAACTACAACGAAATCGCTCATTTGAGAAATCAAACAATTTACTAGCGTGAGGTTAACTCGAAGTTCAACCCAGATGTTACTCCGTATAAAACTAAAACTCTAAAATTCTACTTTCGATGAACAATCCTCAATAGATGGAGGAAAAAGATATCTCGAGGTCGATGGAAGAAAGAATTCTTCAAGGAGGTTCATAAAAGGCGAAAATGGGCGTTTCCTCTACGAGCAGCGGAGCAGCATTCCGGATTTACTGTACCCACATTAGTGATGCATATACCAGGTGTGTTTTTTCGATAAAGAAAACACTTAATTTTCAGAGGAATCTCAAAATTTTTTTATTCAAAGTATTGACCATTGGTTTCTACACATTTCGCCCATCTCTCAGGCAAATTATGGATACCATTCCAAAAAAAACTTTTTCTCTTTCGAGGCAAACCATTCGACGAGCCATTTTTCGATTTCTTCAAAATTAGCGAAGCACTGCTCTGCAAGGGAGTGTCCCAACGATGCGAAAAGGTGATAGTTGCAAGACAACTTTGCCATGTCTTCGGGCCCATTCCGACTGCTTTTCGATCAACGCAGGATACAATTGATGTTGTCGGTAGCGGTCCGTGTTCACCGTTTTACCAGGTTTTAACAACTCGTAGTACACCACACCACACTGGTCCCATCAAACACAGAGCATTGTCTTACGGCCAAAGCGATTTGGCCTTGCAGTCGATGGGCCAGCTTCACCAGGGGAAAACCATGATTTTTTTCGCTTCGGGTTCTCAAAATAAATCCATTTTCGACCCCCGTGACAATTCGATGCAGAAAAGATTTCCTTTCGAATCGTTGAAGCAGCATTTCACAAACGGTTTTTTCGATTTTCCATTTGTCTATCGTTCAGCTGGTGTGGCACCCATTTTCCATACTTCTGGATCTTTCCCATGGCTTTTAAACGTTGGCAAATTGCTCCTCGAGTCACATGTAGTGTTTCTGCCATTTTTTGTTGCGATTGGGTTGGATCAACATGCAATTCCTCGTCTTTGAACTTTTTCGCTGCACCAGGATGTTCATTGTCTGTCAAATCGAAATCTCCACTTTTAAATTGACGAAACCATGCCTCACATGTTCTAATCACTGGAGCATGTTCACCATAAGTTTCTACCAGCAACCGGTGAATTTCAGCTGCTGTTTTCTTTTGATGAAATGAGAAAAGCAACGAATGCCGCAAATGCGATTTACTTGGAACGAAACTCGACATATTCAAAACAAATATGACGCTATTATTTTGGCGGAATGTGACTGGCGTATTTTTGTAGTTTAATGTCAATAGAAAAAAATTACATACATGCCAAATCATAGAAATTTATACATATTGCTAGCGACATCTAATAGTAAAACCGGCACACTTCAACAAACACACCTGGTACGTTCGGTTCTTCCAGACCCGTTTATTACGATATATTCGTTCCGGTCTTCCAGACCCGTGTGTCTCTCTAGAACCACGGTTTATTGGTAGTTATATATTTAATTATATATTTAGTTATAATTAATAATTATTCAAAAAAGCACAATCTCGAAACAGCTCACGTACTATTAACCATATGCACATACCTATATAAGTAGTTATATAAGATCTAATACAGTAAAAAAAAATTGTATCTTTTGAATTCTTGTTGCAATATTGTAATATTGCAAGGCTGGCTGGCAATGTTTAAGCCAAAAGCCTTAAAAGTTTGAGAGTCACTGTGTGGTTGTCAGAACTGCATATAATCTATAACTATCGGTGTGCCTTTATTCACATTCGTAAATAGATATATGCAAGCATAAACGGAATAAGAATTCCGTATTAGTTATTATTCAACAGTTTCGCGCATTATTCAATAATTATTATTTTATTAAAGGCAGCTAATTTGAGTATTTTCGACTGAGCTCTTCCTCCAATTTGTGGTTTTGCGTCTTGATGTTTTTCCAACAAATGGAGGGACCTACAGTTTATACTAAGCCGCCTCCGAACGGCTGAAGGCTTTTTTTACGAGGAGCTTTATTTCATGTCCGAAATACACTCGGAGGGATGGACATTCCCTGCCGAGGGGCGACCGCGATTAGATAATTTAACATAATTTTTTTATTTAAATTAATTTTCCATAACTTTTGGATGCTGGTGGCACCGGGATTTGAACCCGAGTCTTCCGAATGGCAGTACGCAATGCTAACCACTCGGGTACCGCGGTACCGCAAAATCATTTTCTTCACTGCTTCAATGTTTTCAGTTGTTGACGTGCTCGGGCGATCAGGACGAGCATTGTCATTGACATCTTCTCGGCCTTCCTTAAACCGGTTATACCACAATTGAACTTGTGTTCTGCTCATAGTAGACTCGCCAAACGCCACAGTCAAAATTTCAAAAGTCCTTGCGCATTTAATTTAATTTTTTACACAAAAGTTAATACAGTTTCTTTGATCCATTTCTTCGAATAGTAAAAAATCGAAAATCGAACATACGCAACTCACGAAATTTGAAAATATCCGATATTTTCGGATCACACCTCGTATTTTCGTAGTTCCTCCGGAAATGGTGAAGCCGAAAACCCAATCAATAACGATGGAAAAGACGTTCCATTACCTGACTATGAAGAAGTTCGAACAGCAATCGCCCGCTTAAAAAACAACAAAGCGTTTGGAGCTGAAGGCCCACTGGCAGAACTATTCAAACATGGCGATACAGAGCTGACAAGGCGCATTCATCAGCTACTTTTCAGAAGCATGCCCGACGATTGGAATTTAAGTGTGCTCTGCCCTATCCATAATAAAGGGGATCCCACAGTCTGCGAAAATTATCGTGGAATAAGCCTCCTTAATATCGCCTATAAGGTCCTGTCAAGCGTATTGTGTAAAAGACTAAAGCCCACCGTCAAAAAAACTGATGGGACCTTATCAGTGTGGTGTTTAGACCTGGTAATTCAAACATTGACCACCACCTCTTCGTCGATTTTAAAGCCGCCTTCGGCAGCACGAATAGGAGCTGCCTTTACGACGCTATGTCTGAATTTGGTGTCCCCGCAAAACTTATACGGCTGTGTAAACTGACGTTAAGCAACACTTAAAGCTACGTCAGGATCGGGAAGGACTTCTCTGATCCGTTCGATACCAAACGAGGTTTCAGACAGGGTGATTCCTTACCGTGTGAGTTTTTTAATTTAGTGCTGGAGAAACAATACCAGCTGCAGAGCTGAATAGAGAAGGTACAATCTTCTATAAGAGATGCTGGCGTACGCCGATGATATTGACATTATTGGCCTTAACAACCGCGCCATGAGTTGTGCTTTCTTCAGACTGGATAAGGAAGCGAAGGATATGGGTCTGGTAGTGAACGAGGGTAAGAAGAAATATGTCCTGTCATCACACAAACAGTCATCGCATTCGCGACTCGACTCCCATGTTACTGTTGACAGTCATAACTTCGAGGTCGTAGATAATTTCGTCTATCTAGGAACCAGCATCAACACCAATAATAATGTCAGCCTTGAATCTCTTGCAATTGAAAAGTAAAGTCCTCTACCGACGAACGAAAACCAAACTCTACAAGTCACTCATGATACCCGTCCCGATATCTGGTGCGGAAGTACCTTTTTTTCTGCGGCTCGGGGCATCTAATTGCAAAATCCCCTAAGTTACCACAATTGAAAAATTTCACATTATTGCTTGTACTTTGTTGATTTGTAGTATCTGTCCAAGTTGAAGAAGACTTAGCACCTGCAACTTAAATTTTTGTTTCGGGCAACTTGCAATTTTGTTGCGGGCAACACTCTTTTGGGTTTATATACTATAATTGATATCATTATATGCGTTGTAGCTCATTATGTCCTTTAATAATTCTTGACAATGGCTATATTGATTTGATATTTTACGTTTGAGGTCATTATCATTTATACCGTTTATTTTGTGACGCGCGATACTATCTTCCTGTAAACCACCTTTGTTACCTAGCGCTAACATTTTATAAAAGTATTCGACCGGCGATTCGTTAGGATGACGTTTGGTATGCGAAAGTTTTATATGCATGTCTGCTTCATTAGTCAGAAGTTTGGCTACGTTATAGAAACCCATTGCTGTGAATCTATCTACAATTTAGCTGATCCGTGTATTTTTTCTTGAACTGCGAATATTAAAGCACTCCACTTACCACTCCTAAGCATCCTTTAAAATTTTAACTCGCTTTATGAATTGTACCGAAGTTGGATTGTAATCTGGCAACAATTCTACTATGTCTTTAATGCTAAAAAACGAAGAGTGACCGTAATTGTAATAATTGCTTACTGGAATTGGAACATTTTTCGTGTTGTAAATAATATTTCTAACTGGAGAATGTTGCAACGGCACAGTTGCGAAATGTTCACTCTGCCACTGTGGTGTTAAATTCGCTTGCATAGACGTTGTTGTTGTAGCTGTAAACTTTCTATTGCTTTTTCGAGTGCAGTTAACTGTTGGGCCATTGTAACCTGCTAATCATAATCACTACCACTCGCGTCATCGATATTATATTTTAACCCTTTAAGTAGTTAATTTTTCGTGCCGCACGTAGGCAAACCAACACTCTTGCACAGTTGTTTTAGTTCTTTCAAACTTAGTTGCTCTTGCGACATTTCGTTTTTGTTTTGATCGTAGTATTCGTTCTAATTAGATTAAGATGGCGATAGAATATGAACACAAACAAACAGAAAGCCTACGGGAAAGAGACGATGTATTATGAGCACAGGTTAAAAGTGACGACTGAAAATGTACAATACAAACGACGAGAACTAATCAAACAGTAAATTCAAATTTTAAACGTATGTTTTGCGACGCCGCGTTTTGTCAGGGAAGTCTCACCAAAAGTGAGGTTAGGTTTAGTGGCAAAGCGTATGACCATTGGTATCATAAATTTTCGTGATTTATTATTTTTTTACGTGGAGCTTTTGTGTTTTAACGTTCGACTAGGCGCGATGAGTAAATTCTGCTTTTGAAAACTGTCACGTTATATTCGTTTTTATTGTTTAAATCATAGCAATATTAAATATGTTTATAATTATTGAAAATTAATTATGTTAACGTTTTACAACTTTCCCGTCTTGTATTTATAAATAAAATTGCGGTTGTCGTATTGCCTTTTCTAATTTCTATTCAGGGTCGTATTTACTAGCATGACATATGTACGAGTATGTCGATATATGAGAGTTTTAATACATTTTCAATTCAAACCAAGTAATTTTACAAAGCCACAATGCTGTTGTTTACCCAAACTTTTAGCAACATTTTTATCTAGGCCCCACCAATCACTCCATCCAGTACTGAAGTTGAGACCATGATTCTTAATTTACCCAGTGCATGACACAATTTATTTTTACAGACCCACGAAATTGATGTTATACTTATATCTGAAACACATCTCACCCAGAAGTATACTTTTTATATCCCTGGGTTTAAGCTGTACAACACTAATCACCCAGATGACTAAGCCCATGGTGGCACAGCTCATAAGGAACCGTTTAAAGCACAACTTTCTTAATTCCTTTTCAACAAATTTGTTGCAGTCAACTTCGATCACCCTTAAAAATAGGGGGTTGACCTTACTTTGGCTGCAATTTAGTGTCCGCCACGTTTCGTAATAACAGAAAAACAATTTAGCGATTTTTTATGACTCTAGGAGATAGGTTCCTAGCTGGAGGTGATTACAATGCGAAACATACTCATTGGGGATCGAGGCTAATTAACCCGAAAGGTCGTCAGTTATATAACACGATCATAAGTACAAAAAATAGTTACGATTTTATCTCCCCAAGACGACCAACTTACTGGCCTACGGACTCAAGGAAATTACCTGACCTGATTGACTTTGCAGTCGCTAAAAACGTAGATAGGAGTTTAGTATTTGCTGAAACCTGTCCTTATCTTCTGATCATTCCTCAATAATCATTAAGTTGAACGAACAAACAATTAAAAGTGAGCATGCTTTCCGACTTACTACATCAAGAACTAACTGGCTTATATATAAAAAATACACTAGCAGTGATATACGTACCAATCCGCAAATAGAGAGAGGAACTGATGTTGAAAATGAGTTATTTGTATTTAACAGTATACTAGTAACAGCAGCAACTATAGCCACACCAGAGCAGAAAACAAAAGCAAAGACATTGATAACTAATAGCGGAATAGAAATAAACGACGTTTGAGCCGCGATTGGTAAGCCTGCCGATCTCCCGATGCAAAAATTCGTCTTAAGGTGTCAGAAAACAAACTAAAAAAAGGCATTAATATACGAAGAAAAAAGAAATATCAAACATCTTATAACGTCCTTGTCTCCCAACGTTTCTACTAAAAAATCTTTATGGAAAGCTAGCAAAAACCTTAAACCGCCAGTAAGCACTGAAATACCGCTGAGACTGTGTAATGGTTCATGGGCAAGAACGGATGAAGAAAAGGCGTCTTGTTTCGCAGTGCACCTCAGCACAGTATTTCAACCAAATACTGCTAAGTATAGTGCAGCTTTTTCACCGAACCACACTGCTCCTAGATACACTGTTACTTTTGGAGCATCTATGTCTGAACTAAAAAACACTACTGCCGCCTTAAATCCAAAAAAAATCTCCAGGAGACGATCATATCTCACCAAAAATGCTAAAAGAATTGCCAAGCATTGCTCTCGTTTTTCTTGCAAAGCTCTTCAGTGCCATTTTGATGCTAGGATATTATCCACAACTCTGGAAAAAGTCGCAGATAATTATGATAGCTATACCAGGTAAAGACGCAACACTGCCGTCATCATATAGACCAATCAGCCTGTTGCCTTGCATATCAAAACTTTTCGAAAAAGTGCAGCTAACAAAAATTACTCCTTTTCTCCATCAAAATGATATTATTCCTACACATCAATTTGGTTTTCGGGAAAAACACGGCACAATTGAACAAGTAAATCGTATAACAAATGAAATAAGGAAAGCTTTCGAACTGAGAGACTGTTGCTCGGCCGTATTTCTTGATATGGCGCAAGCATTTGACAAAGTGTGGTATGATGGCCTCATTCATAAAACTAAAAAATCATTACCTAACACGTTCCACAATATCCTTGGATCCTACTTATCCAACAGGCGATTCACAGTAAAAGTAAATGAATACAAACAGAAGAGTATCCAATTATGGCAGGTGTTCCGCAGGGTAATGTTCTTGGACCAATATTGTACATACTGTTTACTGCAGCTATTCCTACAAGTGAAGAAGTAATTACGTAAACATTTGCGGATGATACTGCTATACTAAGTAGACATAAATGCCTCATTACAGCCAAAAAAGTGTTACAGCAGCATCTTGTTAATGAAAACAAGTGCAAAGACATAACTTTTACATTAAGGCCAAAAACGTGTCCTATTGTAAGCTCAACAATGTATCAATACCGCAAGCTGACGAAATTACATACCTCGGAATCCACTTGGACAGGCGCTTAACCTGGAGACGACACATCGCAGCTAAAAAGCTGCAGCTTAAACTCAAATCAGCCAGTATACATTGGCTTTTAAACAAGAAGTCTGGACTTAGTCTTAGCAACAAAGTCCTCTTATGGAATCCAGCTATGGGGCACAGCTTGCCCGACGAATATAGATATAATTCAAAGAATCCAATCGAAAACGTTAATAGTAATAACGGGCGCACCATGGTACATGCGTAATGAAAATATTCATAGAGATCTAAATATACCTACCATCAAGGAAGAAATTGAAATCGCAGCAAAAAATACTTAACAAAACTGCGTAACCATCCGAACCCTTTGGCTAATACCTTGGCCAATGCAACAAGCCAAGCCCGCCTGCGGAGAAGATACAAAGCAGCAAAGTTTAAGATTTTATTGCTTATTGTTAGGCTTCCGAAGTCGAAGCAGATTCAATAAATAAATATTAATGTTTCAAAAAAAAAAAAAAATAAAAAATTTATCCGCACATACAAATTTTAGTTCAATTTCGTTAAATGGTACTATTTCTCTAATAAAATGAAATTTAATGTTATACCAGGTTGACCCACACGTAGTCACCCTTGACCACGTCGTTCAACATTGTCTGTGTCATCGTCAAACTTCTCTTTGTCAGAGTTACCACATTCGTCCTTGCTTTCATCATCTGCTCAACATTATGTTCACTTTGGATAGATGTATGCTATTCTTCTTCTTTTAAAGACTAATGTGATTCCATTCATTTATTTTTTCTGCTTTTAAGCATTTTAATAAAATTGGCAATTATATGTGATTTTTCTTTTTTATTAATTTTATTAAAGATTTATTGTATTACAGCAATTATAAAATTCTGCACACTTTATAGTCATCAAACGATAGATATGATTTTTCTAATAGTCCCCTAAAAAGACAAAGACAAAGATTTTTGTTGAAGTTTGCCGGTATTTTCGATAAAGAAAACACTTAATTTTCAGAGGAATCTCAAAATTTTTTATTCAAAGTATTGACCATTGGTTTCTACACATTTCGCCCATCTCTCAGGCAAATTATGGATACCATTCCAAAAAAACTTTTTCTCTTTCGAGGCAAACCATTCAACGAGCCATTTTTCGACTTCTTCAAAATTAGTGAAGCACTGCTCTGCAAGGGAGTGTCCCATCGATGCGAAAAGGTGATAGTCGGACGGGGCGAGGTCTGGAGAGTACGGCGGGTGCGATAATATTTCCCGATTAAGTATTTTTAATGTGTGTTTCACTAGTTTAGCGGTATGAGACGGCGCGTTGTCATGTTGCAAGATAACTTTGCCATGTCTTCGGGCCCATTCCGACCGTTTTTCGATCAACGCATGATACATTTCACCAGGTTTTAACAACTCGTAGTACACCACACCACACTGGTCCCATCAAACACAGAGCATTGTCTTACGGCCAAAGCGATTTGGCCTTGCAGTCGATGGGCCAGCTTCACCAGGGGAAAACCATGATTTTTTTCGCTTCGGATTCTCAAAATAAATCCATTTTTCGTCCCCCGTGACAATTCGATGCAGAAAAGATTTCCTTTCGAATCGTTGAAGCAGAATTTCACAAACGGTTTTTCGATTTTCCATTTGTCTATCGTTCAGCTGGTGTGGCACCCATTTTTCATACTTCTGGATCTTTCCCATGGCTTTTAAACGTTGGCAAATTGCTCCTCGAGTCACATGTAGTGTTTCTGCCAATTTTTGTTACGATTGGGTTGGATCAACATGCAATTCCTCGTCTTCGAATTTTTTCGCTGCACCAGGATGCTCATTGTCTGTCAAATCGAAATCTCCACTTTTAAATTGTCGAAACCATGTCTCACATGTTCTAATCACTGGAGCATGTTTACCATAAGTTTCTACCAGCAACCGGTGAGCTTCAGCTGCTTTTTTCTTTTGATGAAATAAGAAAAGCAACGAATGCCGCAAATGCGATTTACTTGGTACGAAACTCGACATATTCACTGAGGTAAACAAATATGACGTTATTATTTTGGCGGAATGCGACTTGCGTATTTTTGTAGTTTAATGTCAAAAGAAAAAAATTACATACATGCCAAATCATAGAAATTTATACATAGCTAACGCATCTACTAGTAAAACCGGCACACTTCAACAAACACACCTGGTATGTAGGACTTGCTTTGCAACAAATTGTCGCTCACATTTTCAGGAAGGATGAAATACGAAAATGAGTTTTGAATGATCTTGCCGTGTATGTCGATAATATTAGCTGAACATTATTATAGGATTTCTTCGATTCTGTTAAATAAAATCCAAGCAAAAGCTTTTTTATCCTTTTTAACGCGACTAATAATCCATTATATGCATCGTCGTCGCTTGCGGAAGCTTAAAAACACATTGGATATGTACATTACAAATGGGTAGATTTATCGATTACTTTTTTTCTTTATTGGCATTGGCACCGCTTACGTGATTATTTTCGTTGGGGCTAAATAATGGTGATCTGTACATGACTGCCACTGGATCGAAAATCTCGAAACGTAATCGATTATGCAGTTGTTGAAGAAAGACATTAGTTTAATAATCTCGAGGACCTAGCAACGAATCTGACCACAATCTTGTCGCAGCAAAGATACACACCCATTTCGAAGTTTCAAAAGTACATCCCCCAAATGTCAAAATTAAATACCCAACCAAAGTCAGAAATTTATGAAAATGGATCGCTTAATAACCGCACAACACTTTAAAATTGTTAAAAGCTACTACAAAAATGATGATTCAAATGTCGCCAACCTTCGAGCTTGAAGAGGAGATTATGATGCACATAATTGGTAAAATTTTAAGAAACTAGATCGGTTACAAATATTGTGAGGCCTGTGCAACATCGTTTTACTTGTTCCTCCCCAAAAATCGCTTCTGCAAGTGACGAAGTCCTGAAAGTGTATATTTCTCGACGTTCCGAAAGATGGGACTTTCTTACGGCACATTATGGAGTTTTTTTCACTTGCACTTACACCTTCGAGGGACACGTAAATAAGAAAAATTGTCCCATCTGGGCTCTGAAAATCCTCAAACAATTCTTTGACACTCTGATGCGCTCTAGGTGAGATTGGACCTTAACAAAACGCTTGTATGGGGGCTGCATGTTAAAGTGGTCCGGTCTGATTAATATACAATAGTTTACAAATGTACTTGCTTACCAAGTTTGGTTGAAATATCTTAAAAACTGAAGGACTGGTTTGCGCACAAGCATAGGACTTAGCTCGTCATTCTGATCCAAGTTTGGTTGAAATATCTTAAAAACTGAAGGACTGGTTTGCGCACAAGCATTAGGACTTAGCTCGTCATTCTGATCCAAGTTTGGTTGAAATATCTTAAAAAAAAAAAACTCAAACAGACGAACAACCGTCAACTTAGTTAGACTTCCTAATCCGATCGGTAAAAATTTTTTACGGATCAAGGTTAACATATTTCCTTTTCTTTTTCATAAAAGGTATAAAAAACTCTAGAAATCTCCTATCAAAATTTTATGCCCGCATGGAAAAATCCAGTATTTTCTCCAAAAGTTTCCTACCGAATGACTTATTTCATCAGATTGTTTCTATACCTGGAAAGGCTTACAAGAAAAAAATTTCGGGAGGTGGACCGGGGACTGACCTAATCCAAAAAATTTTCTTTATGGTTCGATTTACTTGAAATTCGGTACGTAGGTGACTTTTTGCTTAGATATATATATTTATACATATATATTTGTACATATATGTATATATATATACATGTTTAATACAGTAAAAAAATTTTTGGTTTGCTTTGACAAATTAACTAAATATATAAACTCTTTTAAGTGCAACTAACCATCTTACATACCATCCATAGTAACATATCTTATGAGAACGCCATGTAAATGAAAAGCTGTCACCGCTTGCCATTGTCATCCCGCAGAAACCAGCGGCGATTTGAGTTTTTCCGTAAAACCGGGTCAGCTAATTTTTTGCTGTTATGATTTTACAATTTATACTAAAACTATGCAATCACACTGGCAGCTGACAATATTTCGTCGTTGTTAGCAGGGTCGATCACTCGTGTATGCATACATATCGCCCAGTCGGGTGTTATGGCTGTGTGGTATGTAAGATGGATAGATGCAGCATGGATTTTGTGTTTAATGAATCCAAAAGGAAAATTTTAATATCTATCGAATAAATTTAAACCATTGATTTGGACGAGTTATATATTTTGCAGTTATGTTGTTTACTCACTTTAACAAGGTTTGCATTAATATAGTCTACACCACCCCTATGGATGATGATGCGTGAATGATCGTATGGATTTACATCTCTGTATCTGTTTAAACATCGGTTGTATGGCTTTTCTGATTCAAGAGTCCCAAATTGCTTTTCGCTGGCTTCACGTTCACAATGATCCCGAATTTCCTGAAAAAAGCACATAGATAAATATAAGAAAAACTGAACACTCAAAAACAGCTTCTTCCGTTCGAGTAAAATAAAACACTTTTATAACGTAACTTAAGAAATAATTTTTATTTTTTTAAAACAGTTCATTTGTCTTAAAATGGTTTGTACATAAAAATAAAAAATTAAAAATAAAAATTTCGTTGAGAAAACCTCTTAAAATTTACCTTAATTAGTGTTCACATTTGCACGTCATATAGTATTTGGAAAAAATTGTACAAAAATCACACATAAACTTTTGGTAAGCCCTTATTCCTCAGAACATCTTGATTTCGATGTGGATTCAACCAAATTCTCGCAAGTATTGAGTGGTATATCAGCCCAAATACGAAAATCGTTGCGGAAGCTGGGAAATTGTTTCACATGGGCAAATCTACACGTGAAGTAGCTAAAAATTAAAAATTTCCTAAAGCTACGTTATGAAAATTAAAAAAAAATTAATTTTTAGCAAAAGTACTAAAATTGGACGGCCACATGTCCTGATCTCCACTGATGCCAGGCATATGGCGCGACTACTTATGTCTGGAAAGGTCAAAACACTGAAGCAAGCAGCTCAGAGCATTAGCATTGAAGCCAGAGTATGGACGGTGCTACGTGGTATTAGAAAGGTTGAATACATTCCCGCTAAGAAAACAAAAAAGCCAAAATTTTTTTTTTTTTTAAACATTAATATTTATTTATTGAGTAATAAAATCTTAAACTAAATTAAAATATAAAGCCCATTACTAGGAATGGGCTGCTGGCTTGACGTTGCTCTTTAGAAGGCTGCTTTGTCTCTTCTCCGCAGGCGGGTTTGACTTGTTGCATAGGCCAAGGTGTTAGCCAAAGGGTTCGGATGGTTACGCAGTTTTGTTAAGTATTTTTTTTGCTGTGATTTCAATTTCTTCCATGACGGTAGGTATATTTAGATCTCTATGAATATTTTCATTACGCATGTACCATGGCGCGCCCTTTATTACTCTTAACGTTTTCGATTGGAATCTTTGAATTATATCTATATTCGTCGCGCAAGCTGTGCCCCATAACTGGATCCCATACATCCATATCGGTTTTATTGTTGCATTATATAAGAGGACTTTGTTTTTAAGGCTTAGTCCAGACTTCTTGTTTAAAAGCCAATGTAAACTGGCAGATTTGAGTTTAAGCTGCAGCTTTTTAGCTGCAATGTGTCGTCTCCAGGTTAAGCGCCTGTCCAAGTGGATTCCGAGGTATGTAATTTCGTCAGCTTGCGGTATTGATACAATGTTGAGCTTAACAGTAGGACACGTTTTTGGCCTTAATGTAAAATTTATGTGTTTGCACTTGATTTCATTAACTTTTATGCGCCATTTCGCTAGCCATTCTTCAATTTGTTTAAGATGCTGCTGTAGCACTTTTGTGGCTGTAATGGGGCATTAATGTCGACTTAGTATAGCAGTATCATCCGCAAATGTTGACGTAGTTACTTCTTCACTTGTAGGAATAGCTGCAGTAAACAGTATGTACAATATTGGTCCAAGAACACTACCCTGCGGAACACCTGCCGTAATCGGACACTCTTCTGTTATGTAATCATATACTTTTACTGTGAATCGCCTGTTGGTTAAGTAGGATTCAAGGATATTGTGGAACGTGTTAGGTAATGATTTTTTAATTTTATGAATGAGGCCATCATTCCACACTTTGTCAAATGCTTGTGCCACATCAAGAAAAACAGCCGAGCAATTTCTCGCATTTCAAAAGCTTTCCTTATTTCGTCTGTTATACGATTTACTTGTTCAATTGTGCCGTGTTTTTCCCGAAAACCAAATTGATGTGTAGGAATAATATCATTTTGATGGAGAAAAGGAGTAATTTTTGTTATCTGCACTTTTTCGAAAAGTTTTGATATGCAAGGCAACAGGCTGATTGGTCTATATGATGACGGCAGGGTTGCGTCTTTACCTGGTTTAACTACCATAATTATCTGCGACTTTTTCCAGAGTTGTGGATAATATCCTAGCATCAAAATGGCACTGAAGAGCTTTGTAAGAAAAACGAGAGCAATGCTTGGCAATTCTTTTAGCATTTTTGGTGATATGATCGTCTCCTGGAGATTTTTTTGGTTTTAAGGCGGCAATAGTGTTTTTTAGTTCCGACACAAATGCTCCGCAAGTAACAGTGTATCTAGGAGCAGTATGGTTCGGTGAAAAAGGTGCACGGTATGTAGCAGTATTTGGTTGAAATACTGTGCTGAGGAGCTCTGCGAAACAAGACGCCTTTTCTTCATCCGTTCTTGCCCATGAATCATTACGCATTCTCAACTGCTAGCTTTCCATAGAGATTTTTTAGTAGAAACGTTGGGAGACGAAAACGTTATAAGATGTTTGATATTTCTTTCTTCTTCGTATACTAATGACTTTTTTAAATTGTTTTCTGCCACCTTAAGACGAATTTTTGCATCGGGAGATCGGCAGGCTTGCCATTCGCAACGCAAACGTCGCTTATTTCGGACCAGTAATTCTATTCCACTATTAGTTATCAATACCTTTGCTTTTGTATTCTGCTCTGGTGTGGCTATAGTTGCTGCTGTTGCCAGTATACTGTTAAATACAAATAACTCATTTTCAACGTCAGTTCCTCTCTCTATTTGCGGATTGGTCTGTATATGACTGCTAATGTATTTTTTATATTTAAGCCAGTTAGTTCTTAATGTAGTAAGTCGAAAAGCATGCTCACTCTCAATTGGTTGTTCGTTCAACTTAATGATTATTGAGGAAAGATCAGAAGATAAGTCAGCACAGGTTTCAGCAAATACTAAACTCCTATCTACGTTTTTAGTGACTGCAAAGTCAATCAGGTCAGGTAATTTCCTTGAGTCCGTAGGCCAGTAAGTTGGTTGTCCTGGGGAGATAAAATCGTAACTATTTTTTGTACTTATGATCGTGTTATATAACTGACGACCTTTCGGGTTAATTAGCCTCGATCCCCAATGAGTATGCTTCGCATTGTAATCACCTCCAGCTAGGAACCTATTTCCTAGTCATAAAAAAGTCGCTAAATTGTTTTTCTGTTATTACGAAACGTGGCGGACACTAAATTGCAGCTAAAGTAAGGTCAACCCCCCTATTTTTAAGGGTGATCGAGGTTGACTGCAACCAATTTGTTGAAAAGGAATTAAGAAAGTTATGCTTTAAACGGTTCCTTATGAGTATAGCTGTGCCACCATGTGCTTTGCCATCTAGGTGATTATTGTTGTACAGCTTAAACCCAGGGATGTAAAAATTATACTTCTGGGTGAGATGTGTTTCAGATATAAGCATAACATCAATTTCGTGGGTCTGTAAAAATAATTTGAGTGCTAATTTATGCTGGTTTACACCATTAGCATTCCATAAGCAAATCCTGAGTTCACTCATTTTTTGGTCAACAGGGTTTGGGTTTGGAGCATTTGGTTTTGCGCCTTTATTAGGTCTTGAACTATACTTTGCATGGTTGACATAAATTGTGTCATGCACTGGGTTAGATTAAGAATCATGGTCTCAACTCCAGTACTGGATGGGGTGACTGGTGGGGCCTGTACGTTGGCTTTTACTACGTTGGCATAGGACATTTGACCAATATTTGAGCTGGGTATGTTGGAAAGGCTCGGAATGGAAGTAGTATATGGGAGTTGGTTCCGTTTGGCTTGTATACCCTGAGAAAGTTTAGATTTTAAATCTTTGTAAACCAGGATTATTTATTTATAAAACTAATTTTTTTTATCCGATTGATTTCAGATGAATCACCAAGGACTTATGATTGTCACCGCAAGGACCTTTTTTTGGAACTGGGTTAACACAGACAGCTGTAACTTCGGAAATACATTGTTTTTTTTTTTTTTTTTTTTTGAAATTTTCGTGACTTCAAGTCAAAACATCGTTTAATAATACCATATCATATCATTTATAAAATAAAATTATTTAATAGCAAACCCCTTAAGCGCTTCTTCCACCGTGATTCTTCGGTGTAAAAGGTATTTTAAACCATAAATTGGACGCGTTTCGTTTTTCTCAAGTTGAGCTAAGCTTGGCGATAAGAACACTTTAAACATAGGCTGCGGCACTTTATTTCTGTTAATTATGTTAACGACCGCCCTAATTTCAAACCCTTGCTCCTCTAGAGCTTCTTTTATGTCACATGAGTCAACAGTCGCTTCAATACCCTTAATTACAACAATCAGGCCTTTCGCACTCTTCAACTGGTAAGAGTAATAATTCTTGTTGTTTGCAGAGAGAAACACAACGACTTCACGAAAGTCTTTTTCACTGTGGACTTGTATTTTTGTCTCGTCTATGTTTCCTTTTTTAAGAGGTACAATGTGAAAATTGTTGGTACCTATTATCTGTTCGTAACTGCGCTCCCGCAAGTAGATTGGTGGAGGTTTAGTACTGACGACTGTGGAAATACCCTTCGGCTCTGTTATAGGCTCTTCCTCATTTAACGGGGCAAATCTGTTCCCTTTTAGTGCATTACCATCAACATCGATAGTGGAGCCAACGGTATTATACTTCTTAGCATTAATCACTTTTTTGGGAGGACTAGATTTCCTCTTTTTATTTACCACATTTATGTACCGATCAATGCCTGTCTCACCTTGCTCAGTATTAGTCGCCCGCACTGGAGTTGCTGCTGCTGCTGCGCTGCTTGACTGCATAGCTGTTTGTTTTTCTGTTGGGAAGAGAGTTTTTTCACTCTTTGCTTTCTCTGTTGTTGCTAAGGTCTGCGTTGGCGCCTTTAGAGTTGAACTGCTTGCCTTTGCACTGCTGTTAGGTGGTGATTTACTCGCAACAACAGTGAAATAAGCATTTCTCTCTGTCGTCGCGACTGAATGCCGACGCTCTTAGAGCAAAAAATATAAAGGCATCAATGACCTTTGCATTAAATAACCGACATTGCATTGTTAATGACTGGAAACGAGTGTTGTGCGGTCAGATGAATGTAAAATCAATCGGTTTAATTCAGATGATGTACAATACTTTTGGTCTTACACAGGCAGAGCAACCCAGCAATATCAAGTTATTGAGACAATAATAGGTCATTAATGGTTTGGGGGTGTTTCTCATCGTATTTTAACCGAATAGGATATATGAAAATTTACCGGTTTTAATGGACTTTGCTGAAGAAAATATTGTGTTTCAACAGCATAATGATCCGAAACACTGTTCTAAACTGGTGAAGGAATGGCTCAAAAGTCAAACATTCGATACGATAATTTGGCCAACCCAAAGCCAGACCTCAATCCGATAGAGAACTCATGGTCTATCATGAAAAGACGACTTTGGGATAGAGTGCAGAAAATTTGGGCTGATATACCAATCAGTACTTGCGAAAATATGGATTCAACCAGATCTAATTACAGAGGTTCTGAAAAACAAGGGAGGCTTTACCAAATATTAGTGTGTGATTTTTGTTCAATTTCTAGGAAATAATATATGAAGTGCAAAAGTGAACAATAATTAAGATCAATTTTAAGAGGCTTTCTCAACGAAATTTTGTTTTTAGTTTTTTATTTTTATATACAAACCTTTTTACGATAAATTAACTGTTTTAAAAAAATAAAAATTATTTCTCAAATCACGTTATAAGTGTTTTATTTTTTAAGTGTTCAGTTTTGCTTCATAGTGTACGTGTGTATGCAATAAATTTCTTTGAATAAAGTACATAAAATCGACTTCGCTGACAGAAAAAGCGCCTGTAATACGGGTTATAAAGAGGTGTATTCCCGCATATGGGTATGCACTTACAGTTGCAGATCTCGATATTTGGTTTATATGTAGGTATCTTTTTGCTAAGATTGAACACTTTTCTTTCGGAAAATGGACCAGAAACCAACCTATTCGAAAAAATCGTATTTATGGCTCAATTTACTTGAAATTTTATATACATACAGTTTGTCAAGAAACTCTTTGCACACTGAAAAAAATACATTTTTTTACTTAACGTGAAAAAATCATAGACTTCGGTTATGCTTAGTGGATTTTTTTTATCTTTTTTTTATCATTTCAGTTAATATCACTGAAAAAATTAACAAAACTAATAATATTCAACGAAAAAAACAACAAAATGTAGGTTTACACAATTTTGACACTGTCAAGAAACTCTTTACACAATGTACTAAACCTATTTATTATTCTCAATTTATGTCTTATTATAATATCTTATTACTAATATAAATATTTAGTGTGACCCCCCTTAGCATTTGCTACATGTTGAAGGCGCTTTTTCATTGATCGGACTAACTTTTGTGTATGGCAGATTATAGGGCTTGTCGATTTGTGGGCTGCCTTTTTGACACTTTTTTCTTAAGATAAAACAACAAATTTTCATTTGATTGAGAACGAGGCTCTGAGGAGGCATATCGATGACTTTGCCGCAGTTGTATAGGAGCAATGCCCGCAAGTTAAGCTCCTTGGCTTGTTGTTGGAAAAAAAGCCGAATTTCGCTGTACTTGGCTTCAAATTTGCATCCAAAATTTGGCAATACAGCACGGCATTCATGGTTATTTCTATAAATGCCAAGGGTCCCACTCCTTGACTGGATATGCAGCTCCAAATTATATCCGACAGATTGCAAAATTTTACAGTTGGAATGATGTTTTGCGATTCGAGTGCATTCAACGGCTTACGTCATACAATGGTTAGGCCATCGTTGTAGTATAGCATCATTTTGGTTTCCTCACAGTCGTATGACGTCATCCCAATATTCTGCCGGAATATTTACCATGGTTACAGCAAAAGTGAAGAGCTTTTCTACATTGACTCTTGATCGGTTGTTGTTCCGCAGAATGGCTTGGCGTACAGTTTCGTGTGAAACATCAAGGTAAATTCTTCTTTAAGCTCCTGAGCAAGAGTTCTCATCCTTATTTGTGGATTTCGGTCAACTTTTAGCATGATTGTGCTGTCCGATGGTTCATCAATTTTCATCTTTTGGCCACCTCCACTCTTTGCATCAAGTCTCCCTTCGTTTTCCGCACTACTCAGGACATTGTAAATTGTTTTCCGTTATACAGAAAACATGTCTACTAATTTTGGAACCGATTTACCTCATTGGTGGTTGTAGTAAACCAATTGATTAATTTCAAATGACAACCTTTTACTGGGTATTTTAAGAATTCTTACGAGTAACTGTCTACATGCACCCACAGCAAAATTTCACAATCAAATCAACAGGAATGCAAATAGTTCACTGCAATAATCAATTGCAGAAGCAGAGATAACGGTTAATAACCTTTTTAGGCAAAAACGAGAGCGAAACAGAGGGGAAAAACAGATCCTGTATACCCCTGCGGGTTAGGGGTTCAAGAATTTACCCGCGGTAAGGCATGCCTGTCGTAAGAGGCGACTAAAATCCAATAGTTCCCGCGACAGTCGGGTCTTTATACCGGAACGACCCGGATTTTTTATCCGGCCAAGGACTGTCATTCCCGCAACATTCCCCAAAAATTACTTTGAGGAATATTTTTGCGGCTACAACAACAACAAGAGATCGTGTAAACAGTTTCTTGACAGTGTCTAAAATGTGTGAAGTGTCATTTTGTTGTTTTTTTTTTTGTTGAATATTATTAATTTTGTTAATGTTTTTAGTGATATTAACTGAAAAGATATTGGGAAATCATTTTGCATTAAAAAAATCCATTAAATATAACAGAAGTATATGATTTTTTCACATAAAGTCAAAAAAAATATTTTTTTTCAATGTGTAATTTGTTTCTTGACATACTGTATATATAACTTTTCCGATAGGTTAAGATTAAAACTACCTTTTCTTTAGGGAAGAGGACCAGGAACCAGCTAACTTGTGTATATAAACAAGAACTCTAATGGAAAAGTCTTTAAGAGTAGAATTTAACTTTTCTTTTTGGGAAGGTACATAAGGCAGTTAAAACTACTTAAATTTAAGGGATTCTTTAATATTTGTAATTTTTATTAGAAATGTGATATGAAGCCGACTTTTCGCATCTTCTATTATATTCATTACGTGTTACACTCTTCGTAACCGCCGAAGCGATATCTGGCCGAGTTTCTCCTCCAATTTATGGTTTTGAGTCTTGATGCTTTTCCAACAAAAAGATGCTTTTCCAACATAAAACCCATTAGTAGGAATGGGCTGCTGGCTTGACGTTGCTCTTTAGAAGGCTGCTTTGTCTCTTCTCCGCAGGTGAACTTTTTAGATATGTATGAATCGTTAACTGGTTCAGATTCAATTGTTAGTCACGAATTATACTTTTTAAATTATGGATACGTAAACTACCTCAATAAACTCACATTCATTTAACTTCATGTAGTAATCAAAATAAAGAAATGAAGTATCTTCAATAGCTCACTCTTTTAATAATAATAATATTTTAGAACAATGCATTAAAAGTTTAACTGATTTAACAAGCGGAATGTATCAAACTTTAAACAAAATTACAGCAAATATTAATGACTTACAAATTAGATCTAGATCTAGAGATGGATATAGATATATATCAAGAAATTTCTCAAGACCCAGAAATAATATTTGTTGGTATCATAAAAAATTAAAAAAAATGCCTTCAACCTTGAAATTTTAAATCAAACACAAATATTTCTAAAACAAATTCTTTAAACTAAAACGTTCCATTATGGCGCTGGCTAATAATGAAAATATTAACAAACCTACACGTCGCCTTTTTATTTTCGATAAAAAATTAACAAATTAAAATTTTTGATTGATATAGGCGCAATTGTTTCGGTTATACCATCTCAAAATTCACAAAAAAAAAACCTGATCTGAACAAAATATTTAAAACTATTGTATATTTGGAATTTCCATTTATAATTGGCGATATTTGAACTCCACTTACTGGTGCTAATTTTTTAGAGAAATTTGGAGTTTTATCAAAAAAAGATATCAAAAATAAAGAAATAACAGATTTAACAACTAAATTTAAAATTTCTGGATCTATTGGTTTTTGTGACATTTTCTCATTTCGAATTCCTATTATCGAAAATAAATTTACGAATATTTTAAAAGAACTTCCATCCATTACTTCTGAAATAAGGTACACTAAACAAGTGCAACACCATACGGTTCACCAAAGGCATTCTTCCATTTTCTAAACCGCGTCGTCTTGATCCTATTAAATTAAAGATAGCAAAAACTGAATTTAAATTTTTAGTTAAATCAAGTATTTGTCGACCATCAAATTCACATACTGCGTCCCCAAAAAATAACCAAATGATTGAAGACCAAGTGGTGATTATAGAAGATTAAATTTTATAACTATTCCAGATCGGTATCCGTTACCTCAACTTCATGATTTAACATAAAACATTATTTTCAAAAATTGATTTAGTTCGTTCTGTCGCGGACTGGCCGCAACAAAAACTTCTTTTGTGTTTGTTTGTTCATTTGCTTTGTTTTGTCTAATATTCCTTTCACTCCAAGCGTTGGCAGTGGCATCTGTCGGCAAATGATTGTATAATTCAAAGCCATGAATTGTTGGCACGGTTGCACTCGGTGTGTGCCTACCCAGTGGTATAAGTCTCCAAAAGGAGATGTTTGACAAAACGGTTCCTCTACTAACAAATATAAGGGAAACGGAATGCTTTGCGCGCGTATTCCGTTAAAAGGGGTGTCGCCTTTTTTTTATATGGCGAGGGGAAAATTATCCCAGTGTACTTGGTGTGCCATGGTGGCGTGCGCTACACAACTCTGTCCCTTTGGGTAATGGGGTCGGCGCCAAATGATTGGGCACCAATATACACTTGTCTGAGAATTCTGAAGGCCGACGCGTAGCTTGCGGCCTGGCTCGTAAGTGCGTGCCGTATCAGATTCTAGCAATCTACAAAAGTGTGCACACCTTTTTGCGCGGACGTACGGTATTCTAGTGAAAAATTAAAATAAAATCTTATAATAGTTCAGTGCCAGTCGAGGCAAATATTTGTTGGCAGTTGAAGCCAGGTAAGGGCAGCCGAAGCCCATAGTGTTGATTTCGCGTTTCAGTGGCGGAACCGGAGTTTTGCGGCACCACCGGAGGAACACCGAAGTTGGGTACTCACACCCGGTAAATTATTATCATATGCATATTAAAATGTTAGCGGCATAATTAAGTCCTCTGCACAAAATGCTAACATTTACAATTAAAAATAAACTAAAAGAATTAAATTGGACAGATGAAACCACAAATGCAAATGTTAAAAAAAAACTTTTCGCACAAAACACATTATTAATACATTAGATGCAAACGTTGCTATTGGAGTTGTTTTACAACGAAAGAGTAATAATTAGAACCATTAGCATATTTTTCGCAAAAATTAAGTCCATCTGAAATTATTTGATTTGATTGAAAACTTTTGGCGATATATAACTCCATTAAACATTTTCTCGAGGGTACAGTTTTCACTGTTTACACTAATCATAAACCACTTACAATTAGACTTTTAGAACTTATTGCACAATTTACTAATGTTGTTAGATATATTTGTGGTAAAGATAATAAAATTGCCGATTCTCTTTCCCATATCCCAGAAATTAAGTAAATTTCAAGAAAAGACATAAATTTACAATATTTTTTATGAAGAACAAAAAAAAACACGAAATACTTGTAAATATAATTTCAGATCCAAATGCTAATAATCTTAATACTTTTGCCGTAATATGCCTTAAAAAATAAATAGTTGGACATCATCTTGCATTAAATGTCAAAAATCTAAAGTTACTTAGAACACAAAAACTTCAATTCAAAAGATTAATATTCATTCTGGACGATTTGTACATATTCGTATGGATCTAGTAGGACCTCTTCCAGTTTCAAAAGAGAGCCGATATATATTAACAATCATTGACAGACATACTCGGTGGTTTCTATTGCAACTACATTTATTCGATGTTATGTTTCTCGTTTCGGTATTCCACTCAATATAACGGTAGATCAAGGAAAACAATTTACTTCAAAATTATTTAATGACATTAGGTTCTCGCAAAATACACACATCTCCGTATCATCCACAGCCACTGAAATTTTAATGTGGATTGTTTTAGGTTTGCGAACAGCGATTAAGAAAGATCTAAAATGTTCTTCAGTTTGAATTAGTTTATGGTCAAACACTGAGACTTCCGCGTGAACTTATTTCCCAATAATAATTATAATGATGAAATCGAAAATACAAATGAAATTATTTCTAAATTAAGAAAACATTTCTCACTTGTTCTATCGAAAGTAATACATTTTAATAAAGAAAATATTGTAGTTTCATTCTTAAAAATTTAAGTACTTGTGAATATGTATTTTTTAAAGTTATTCATAAGTCCAATCTTCAAACACCTTATGAAAGATCTTTTAAAGTTATCTCCGTACACAACAAAACTTTTGAAATACAACATGGAAATAACATTAAAACAATATCAATATATTTACTTAAACCTGCAAACATTACATTACAATAATAAACACCAAAAAAAGGCACATTTAACTTCAATTAATATTATTAAATATGCGATTCACTGGAGGGGGCGTAAATGTAGGAAAATAATTTTACATTTTGCAACTTGTTATTTTCAACCTGCTTAAAATTGCTTTTTATTACTTAATTTTTTATTTTTTTGAAGCATTATAATTTTCATTTTTCATAGAAACTGTTGTTGAATAAATTTATTTAAAAAATAAAATACTAAATTTTTTAAGATAAACAGTGATGAACTAAAGTATTGGCATAGCAAGATAGTTCAACTTTAACACTTTTTTTGACCACTTATGAAAAAATGTTTAATTCCGAAAAAAATGCTAGACAGTGGGACAAACTTGCATTAAATCGTGCGGTTTTCTAAGAGAGGGCCCTACTAGTATTATTTCGCGTCGTGTTCATCTGTGGCTGTATTCATTTCAAAGGTACTGTCATTTCGCGTTGTTTTCAGTAGATGTCATTTTTTTTAGCGTGAACAACAATTTGTTTCATTCATTTGAAAATGTCGAAATTTGTACCAGATAGCGGGGAGTTCTTCTTCATTACTTTAACATGAAGAAAAGTGCTACCGAAAGCATCGTATTTTACTGGACGTTTATGGTGACCATGCTTTAGCCGAACGAACGTGCCAAAAGTGGTTTGCACGGTTTAAAAGTGGCCAAAAAAAAATCAAGACGAAGAATTGGAGACATTGCTCGACGCAGATGCATTGCCAGACGCAAGAAGAACTTGCAAAAGTTCGGAGTTGATCAAGACAATTAGTTAGGAGTTGATCAAGACAATTTTTTCACAATAAAGTATTAATTTTCTAAAAAAAACCGCTCGAATTAATGCATACACCCAATATTTTCATTTCAATTAATTTGATTATCTTTTATGTTAAATTAATACTAATTATAAATGAAAAAAGTACTAATTTTCACCAAACAAAAGTATTGGCACACTTAAATTTCACTGGGCTATTCGCTAAAATTTGATTGATCTAGCAACTCTTCAAAATTCCCGCAAACATCATAGTGCCTTCAATTATAGTGGACTTAGCGTAATTTTCAGAAAAATTAGTGGAAAAAAAGTGAAACCAACGTATCTCAGCGGAAAATAATTTTATATTTGCATAAACAGGGCAAATCATATGCAGAAATTGGTGAAATGATGGGCAGAAGCCGCTACACCATAAGAAGCATTGTGAAACGATTTGAAGGGGTTTCCTCTTTACAAAACGCAACACGTGCAGGCAGGCCTAAGGCTTTAAATAACCGCGAACGCTGCCAAACAGTAAGAAAGGTAAAAAGAAACCCAAGATTATCTTCCACACAAATCGCAGCGGAAGTTAAGGAAGAGTTGGGAAAGGATATTCATCCGATAACGGTCCGGAGAGTATTGCATGTAGCTAACTTTCATTCTCGTGTAGCTAGACGAAAATTTTTTAAAAGTGAACCAAAAGAAACGTTTAGCCTATGCTAAGGAGTACCTAAGCAAACCAATTGACTTTTAGGACAATCGACTCTTCTCGGATGAAAGTAAATTCAATATCTTTCAATCTGATGGCCGTCAAACTGTGTGGAGAAATCCTAACACTGAACTTCAAAAAGAGAACCTTTCTGCGCATATAAAACATGGTGGTGGAGGAGTCATTGTATGGGGCTGCATTTTCGCTGCAGGTGTGGGGGAGCTGGAATTCATTGACGGCATTATGGACTAAAAATACTATAGGAAATTTTTAAGAGGAATGTCAAAAAAAGAATGCCAAAAAACTTACATTGCCAGAGTCATTTACATTATGAGCATACCGCTCATAATGCCTTTAACATCCATATTAAACATACACTGCTGCATCCGACCCAATCGCCTGATCTAAACCCAATTGAACATTTGTGGGAAGAGCTGGATAGGCGCGTTAGAAAGCGCGCTGTATCAACAAAAGAAGAGTTGAAGCTGGCAATGCTGGAGGAATGGCAAAATATTGGGGCAGAAACCGCACAAATATTAGTTTCATCGATGCAAAAGCGTTTGGAAGCTGTCATCAAACATAATCTTTTTTTTGTGTTTTTATAATTAGTATTAATTTAACATAAAAGATAATAAAATGAATTGAATGGAAAATAATTGAAAATGTGTCGCTCTGTCTAGCATTTTCTTCGGAATTAAAAATAGTGGTCAAAAAAAGGTGTTAAAGTTGAACCATTTCGCTGTGCCAATACTTTAGTTCATCACTGAATTGATTGAATTTACAATTAAGAAATTGTACAACAAAGTTGATGAATTTTTTAACAATCCAGTGATCGAGCTCGAAGGATTTGGAAAATAATTGATGCGTATTTCGCAAAATCGATACAATATGAATGATCCAGCTTTTAAACTTATTAGAATCCAGTTACAGCTACCTGAATACAATTTTATAATAGAATACATAAAAGGCAAAGCTACCATGGATGAGAACAAAAATAAAACTATAAATATTTTGTCAATAACTAGGTCAATGACATAATACTTTCTGATTTCGACGATTTTTCTTCTGACAATATGACATTACAAGTTTGTGAAAAATCTTCTTAACGTTTTTCAAAGCGAATTTCACGTATAATAAATATAGTTTAAAAAACTAAAAAAACACGCTTTTAAAGAATATTGCTTTGTACCATAATTTCCATATATCGAGCGCCCCACGCGTTTCTCTTAATTATACAAGTATTTTTTATATACTATTGTCTTAAGTTTATTTACAAAATTATTTTCAACTTTTTAGTACAATATTCTTTAAAAGCGTGTTTTTTTAGTTTTTTAAACTATATTTATTTTTAACTTTTTAGTTTAATATTCTTTAAAAGCGTGTTTTTTTTAGTTTTTTTAAACTATATTTATTATATACTATTGTCTTAAGTTTATTTCCAAAATTATTTTCAACTTTTTAGTTTAATATTCTTTAAAAGCGTGTTTTTTTTTAGTTTTTTTTAAACTATATTTATTTTATATATTTTTCTAATTGACTCTATTTTGATTTTTTTCTCTGAATTAATCAGAGAACGTATAATAATTATTAGTATGGATTATTATACGTTCTCTGATTAATTTTGTTAACGCTACGATGTATGCAACGATTCGCATTTCAAATATTTCATATTGGAATCGCGTCACCGCTAAAAAGTTACAAACTGACTGACATACTGACATACGGACTGACATACAAGTGAAGCTAATATAAAGCGTGTAAAAACCACAAATAAATTATGATAAACATGATACAATTTTAAATATACAAATATTTATGAGGAGATTTAAAACACGAAAAGCTCAAATTAATTAATTAACGCGCGTTTCGAGTGATTTTTATAAGTTTTAAAAATCTGACCGCAATATTGAACCCGGCATTTTGAATTTTGACAAAAGGATTTTAGATCAGAAATGAATATAAAATGGCAAATTTTTGGAAGTGGGAGCTAACTTTGAAAAACTGCTAACGCCATTGAATTCAGCGCACTCGAATTAGGTATACCTGATAGGTTCCCCATATGTTATTGTACATATATTATAATTTAATATTTCCTTTTAACACAATTTATATAAAATTATTCCTGCCTCTCGTTTCATAAGTGCGAATATCCCTGCTACAAATTAAGTTATCATATTTGTTTGATCGGAAAAAAACAGTTTTTAATTTTTTATATAAGCAAATGAGTTGTTTAACAGTTAAGCATTTGAAATTTTTAGACATAACATGGTGTCATATCGCATATTTTAAAGTTTTTTTTATTTATCTGGCATTCAACTGTTGTTCGCTGCTTTTTATTAGTTAGTAAGCACTTAGTTCAAACCAATTTTTTTCTCATTACTCCCTTTCAGATATAACCCAATTAAGGGCAACTTCGCAAGAATGTTTTGATCAAAATCCTGACTTTTGTAGTTAGTATTTAATTAGATTCAATATAACTAGCCAGTTGTTTTTTTTTTACCACATATCCTAACATTTTTTCCATATTTAGAAACGTATTCAGGGCTGTACAGAATCAGATTGTTGTCATAATCAGAATTGAAACCCACAAAATTCTGCTAAAGGGCTACACATTCGGATTATCGATTTGCATATCGGTTTTATTTTCGAAAAAGAATTTGCATTGATTTTGTGTCACAGAAACTGATTTATCGATTTTATGCTCGGAATTAAACCGAGCAGTGAAATTTTGACAGAATTGTGTGCTAAATTTTAGTTTCATTCCTAACTTTATCCAGTTTAGACAAATGAATGATGAAATGATTGCCCACAGATGGGTGATAGGAGCCAAAAGCGCTGTGTCGCTGCAAGTTGGAGCACAAGTGGGATGGACAGCCTATCTAACTTGTCTTCAATGACATCCAGCACTATTACAAAGACTTAACAACGATATTGTTCTATGTACGTGTATGTAAATGTATCAGCATATATAAAAGTTTCTTCAAATCCTTCTGTCATCAAAAGTGATCGGCTGAAGTCATTTCATTTTTAATTACAAATCACAAATGTGTTAAAGTTAGTGCAAAAATTGCTGGTTTTTTTTGCACAAGTTTGTTTCTAGCTGATTCGAAAATCGGTTTTTCATATCTTCGAAAAAAAAACATAGTCGGTTTCATAACACCATTTCAAACAGATATTGATTTTCAATTCCGATAAATAAGCAATTCAGTGCATAAATTGAAAATCACTAATAACTCCCCTACAAGGTACATATGTATGTACATATATATTTTGTTCAAAGGAATACTATCATCTTTCATCGGTATTTACCAAATTTCGTAAGCGAGCGTAATTGCAACCGCATGCGTGCGGTTTTCTAAGAGAGGGCTCTACTAGTATTATTTCGAGTCGTGTTCATCTGTGGCTATATTCATTTCAAAGGTACTGTCATTTCGCGTTGTTTTCAGTAGATGTCATTTGTTTTAGCGTGAACAACAATTTGTTTCATTCATTTGAAAATGTCGATGCTTTCGATGGGCAATACTTTGAACATTAAATGTATAACAATTTTTTCACAATAAAGTCTTAATTTTCAAAAAAACCGCACGAATTAATGCATACACAAATATTTTTCGGTTAGTTAAAAATACCAAGTCTACAGCCAGCTGGTATTGTGGCGAATACTTTCAAAGCTGGAATGCCTTCATCCATTCGGGCGGCTCTGTCACTTTGTTCGCCTAATTTTTTCGAAAAGCATACGATTACGTCTATTACGCCTTGGATACAGCGGCTTATGAACGACTGGCTCATAAATATCCCTCATTGCTCTCCTACGGGACGTTGAAACCATCCAGTTGCGTAGAATGGTAAGGCGGTTAAAACTCTTAAGCATTTTAGTAGTGATAAAAAAAAACTTGTGAATTACCTTAGCCCTGTAAGAATCAGTTAGTAACCAAATGAGAGAGGACTTCTTCAACTAAACCTGGGGTTAATTGGTATATTTTTCGAAACTCAGTTGCATTTAAGTGGAAAGGGTCTTCCACTTCTCAAAACAAACTTCCACTGATGAAGTGTCCATCTTGAGATAAAACATATACCAAACACTCGAAAGCCACTTATGATTAATTGTTAACTTTTTTGCTTTTGTATTGCTTAATACTTTTAGCATATTTTCTCAGCAAGAAGAAAAAAATTAAAATCAAGAAACCATTCATGCTTCTCAAATTGAGGAAGAAAATATCTAAAAATAAATTCGAGTATTTACAAGAGTTTAAGAATTGTATACGCGTATGTACCTTAATTGATAGACAAAGTTTTTTTGATAACTTATCTCATGAGGAATAAAACTTTTATTCAGGCATGGGCTGCATTACCTTTTCGAGTAAAAGCAAAATGACAATACTTCAATTTGACATTTTGGTGTTCTGCATTTTACACAATTCTTTTCAACTTCAATTAGTTATCGAACATAAAATTACAATGCTCTGAAACCCCATTCCATTTAAAAATATGTAGTTTCAAACCACTTCAAAATTGCGAAAAAAAACTTATTACAATAACAATTTTTATAAAATTAGCAAGTATGTATGTTAAATATATAAAATTTTTAATATTTAGCGTATAACTTACGAACACGACAGTATATTTCATAATGCTGTATGCCATGTATGTCCACTAAGATAAGAGTAATAAACAATTACGGAGGCACTGTGGAAGAACAAATGAACTTAGACATAATGTTCTCCGTCAGTGTTCAACGTACGTCTTATATGCACTTCAAATTCCCACTCGACGTTCATAGATGATTAGTTTTGATTATTTAATTTTATTTAATCAAACCTCGAAAATTATAAAAAAACTTAATGTTCGTTTTTAAAGATCCGGTTTTCTCCATAAGTAACCAGTTGATTGGCTTGAAATTTTGTCAGGTTGTTTCTATTATTCATGGGAAGGTTTATACGAAAAAGTGAACCAGGGACTGAACTATGCGAAAAAACCTTATTTATATTTCGATTTACTTGAGATTAACAATAAATAGTATTATCTGAAACCAAATGGTGCTTACTTCGAGGCATTCATAGTGATAAATTCGGAAAGACTTTAAGCAGAGAAAAAGCTACCCACTCATACAAATTAGTAGACAGATCAACCTATGTACACTGGGCAGAAAAATTCTGCGTACATAATACCAACTAAAATAACTAATTAAAAAAGGCTTATATTGGGTTGCCCAAAAAGTAACTGCGGATTTTTTAAAAGAAAGTAAATGCATTATTAATAAAACTTAGAATGAACTTTAATCAAATATATAATTGCCATTTTGTTCGATAACCTTTTGCCATCTTCGCGGCAAATTTAGTATTCCACGCTCATAGAACTTCTGGCCTTTATCTGCAAAAAACTGAACCAAGTGCGATTTTATACCCTCATCATTGCCGAAAGTTTTACCATTTAAGGAGTTCTGCAAAGATCGAAATAAATAATAGTCTGATGGTGCAAGGTCAGGGCTATATGGTGGATGCATCAAAAGTTCCCAGCCAAGCTCACTCAGTTTTTGGCGAGTGACCAAAGATGTGTGTGGTCTGGCGTTGTCCTGATGGAATACGACACCTTGACGATTGACCAATTCTGGTCGCTTCTCCTTGATGGCTGTATTCAATTTGTCTAATTGTTGACAGTAAACATCCGAATTAATCGTTTGGTTCCTTGGAAGCAGCTCAAAATATACCACACCCTTCCAATCCCACCAAACAGACAGCATAACCTTCTTTTGGTGGATATCAGCTTTTGAAGTGGTTTGAGCTGGTTCACCATGCTTGGACCATGATCGTTTTCGATTGACGTTGTTGTAAACAATCCATTTTTCATCTCCAGTTATGATTCGTTTTAAAAACGGATCGAATTCATTGCATTTAAGGTGCATATCACAAGCGTTGATTCGGTTTGTTAAATGAAATTCTTGCAATTCATGTGGTACCCAAATATCAAGTTTTTTTACGAGTCCAAGACTTTTTTTGTGATAATGAACGGTTGACTTTGGTATATTTAATTTCTCTCCTATCTCACGCTCAGTTACATGACGATCCGATTCGATTAAAGCCTTGATATCGTCATCGTCAACTTCACTTGGCCGACCTGAACGTGGCTCATCTTTAAGTGAAAAATCTCCAGAACGGAATTTGCGAAAACAATTTTGACACTGTCTTTCTTTTAAGGCTTTATCACCATACACATCTCGTAACTTTTTAGCAACCTGCTCCGCGTTTTTTCCTTTACGGAAATAATAAAGTAAAATATGACGAAAATGCTCTTTTGTGGGCTCCATATTAAAATTGACGCCAAACAAACAAATGTAAACAAAATTTCGCCCACTTTTTTTCTAAAGCAAGCTAAAAGTGACAGCTAATAACTGACAAAAGAAAGAATGCAATTACAGAGTCACCGCCGTTCAAAAAAATTGTCAAAGCAGACTATATGAAAAATCCGCAATTACTTTTTGGGCAACCCAATATATATTAGGTAAAGTAAAAACTTCGTTCGGTTTTTTTTTTAATGCTTCTGGCTTATCTTTAGTTCCTCAGCAATTAAAAAAGTGCTCGCGTGATGGTCTGTTTCCACTATTTCCATGATTTTATCGCAATTTTCGACGACAGGCCTCCCGACGCGTGGTGCATCTTTGACATCGAAATTACCGGAACGGAACCTAGCAAATCACTTTTGTGCTACACGTTCGTTTACAGTATCAGTCGCTTTGGCTGCATTTTCGCCTTGATCGAAGAAAAATTTTAAAATATAGCGAATTTTCTCTTTTCTGGTGTCCATCTTTGACGAGCGCTCACAACGTACTGAGTCAATCAATCGAAAAACTGTCAAAGACAAACTTTTAGCGCGAACAAACACGTTTTCAGCGCCGTATAGTATGACATGATGCGACACGTAACACTAGTACAATGGACAATAACGCCATCTCTTAAATAAAAACCGAACGAAGTTTTTACTTTACCTAATATTTTTTAAAAAATCCAATTTATTTTATATTCATTAAATTTGTAGATTTATAAAAATAAGAGTGAAAAATTTTCTAATAATTCTAATGATTCCGAAGACGCAAAACTTGCTCTCGTCGGAAAAAATAACGTTCTGCCAGAACTCCCGGGGCTTATTTAAGTGCTCCTTAGCGAAAGCAATACGTCTTTGCCTATTGACTCGCGACATGAATGGCTTTTTGCGTGCGACATGACCGTGATACCCTGCTTTTTTCAAAATTTTGCGGATGGTGTCAGCGCAGAAGATCTTCTCGAAAATTTCTTTAACATTGTGAGCAATTTTGGATGCTGAAAGTCAGGGGTTTTGCTTCACACTCTGTAAAACGTTACGAGTTTCACGCTGTGTTAATATTTTAGGCCGCCGGTATCTTTGTAATTTTTTATCACTCTTTGGATGGAAGAGTGTGTCCTTCCAACAATTCGATCAATTCACGGTATGTTTTCACTTCTTCGAAAAGTTTAACTATAATTTCTCTTTCAGAAGAGCTTATTTCTCTTCCTTTGGACGACATTGCTTTATACATTTAATAACAAACAGAATAGATTGGAAATCTTTTAAAATTACTGCTCTTATGAAAAAAAAATCTTATTTATATTTCCGACACTATCGCACTTGGTTATAACGCCGGGAATTCCCTTTTTACCACTTGTACGCAGACTTTTTCTGCGCTGCCAAATTAGTATTTTTTGTAAATTCATTGATAAATCAATGTTTCCAAATTTTAATTGTTTTAAGAGCTATTATATTATACAATAGACAAGCGATAAAGCACATAATGTGATTTCACTCTGAAATGTTTTATGCAAAAGATATTTTTTAACAAAAGAAAATAAGCCGCAAGGGTGTACGCAGACTTTTTCTGCCGAGTGTATATACCAATGTATATGTAAATCTTACGTCCGTTTGAAAAGATTCGACTGAAATTTTTACACAATACTGCCTTTTATTCCTCGATCAATCCCAGCGGACGAGATCAATGCTTGCCAAAAATACTCAACGGATGGCGACATGTACAAAGTCTGCAATTAAGCGCCAATATGCGTGTCAACCTGCACAATAATCCATCGGCCAATATATTTTCACCGCAGCTACTGGAAATGAGGAACGACAAAATGCGAATTGATCGGACTCCAGGACGGATTGCATTATCCGATAACTTCTGTAATTTATTGACATCAAAAGAAGAATTGATTCACGAAGTATTTCCAAATATCCAAATCAATTATAGGGAATCTGCACTATTCAGTGCAACATTGAAAGCGAATGCGTCACTTATAAGACAATAGACACCGTTGTGGAAGCGGATGAGGCAGTCATTTATCCAAAGGAATTATTGATTTCTTTGGACTTAGCGGAGGTCCCACCGTAAGTATTAAATTTGAAAATCAGTGTGCCCATTATAATGCTACGTAATATTAATTAGCCGAAACTCTACAGCGGCACACGATTCAGTAAAAAAAATTACAGATGAACTTAATAGAAGCAAAAATTCTGACCGGATCTTTCAAAGGTGAAGACGTCCTCATTCCCGGAATTCCTAACCGAGTGGAAATTTCATTCGGTGACCGCGCCTCGTCGGACCCGAAGTAATGCGCGAGCTATTTTAGCCGACACTTCAAATCGCATCTTTCGGTAGACAAAATGAAGCGACGAGTAACCCGCCATCTGCCCAAACTTCCAAACACCAGGGTGTCGCTTGATTTCTCAAGAGAAGAGGTTCAGGGGCTCATCGGCCCCGACGAAATAAGCATGCTGATGCTAAAACATCTTGGACCAGCGGGAGCACACTACCTTACCAAGGTCATCAATTTGTCTTTGACCACCCTAATGACGTGTGGAAACCGGACAGTGTGGTCCCGCTAATCAAGCCGTGGAAACTAGACAACAAAGGACACTCTTACGGCCGATAACTCTCCTCTCCCCAGTAGCTAAGACTTGATGTCCTGCTGCTCCCGACTTTCACTCACCATCTGCGACCAGCAGCACATCAGCATGGCTTCCGTAAAGTGCACAGTACCACAACAGCACTTAACGCCATAAACACTCAGATAGTCAATGGTCTAAACCAAAACTTAACGCCATAAACACTCAGATAGTCGATGGCCTTAACCAAAACCGACCGTGCGTGCGAACAGTCCAGTTGCCGCAAACCTCCAGAGCCGCAACAAAATACTCAAAGCACTAGCCGGCAGCACCTGAGGTAGACAAAAAAAAACCTTGCTGGCAACCTACAAAGCAATTGGCCGGCCGGGCGTAAACTATGCTGTATCGATCTGGGCGTCGGGGACGAACGAGACACAGGTGAAGAAGCTACAGGCTTGCCAAAATACCGCCCCCAGTACCGCGACAGGAAACCTCCTGATGTCGCCGGAGCATCACTTGCACAGTGAGGCAACCGAGCTACGTGTTAAGAAGCATAATGCTTTGCTGTGCAAACTATTCCTATTAGGATTTTACCGTAGGGAGCACCCCAAAAGGCATCTTATAGAAGCTGAACCTTCACCTAGGCAAATCAGAAAGGGAGTACTTGACATGAAGGACACCATCCAGCAACATGTGCAACAACCACTGAAGAGAATGGCGTACAGACAAGCACTGAACGACATTCACCAGGAGTCACTCAACACCTTCAAAGGCTCCCTTCCCGTGAATAGCATGCTCGGAGAAAAAGCACCACCAATTGCAGACAACGAGCTCGAGCTGCCTCGAGAGACCCGAGTGACTTTGGTACAACTTAGGTCTGGATACTGTAGCAGGTTGAACTTCTACCTATCCAGACTCGACCCCAACATACCGAACGTATGCTCTGCATGTGGAGATTCTCCGCACGACACTAACCACCTCTTCACATGCCCCCTTAAGCCGGCACATTTACCCCTTCCCCCCGCTCTTTGGGCCAATACCGACCTCAGCGACTTAAATTGATTTACCTGTCCCTAAGCGGGGTAAACGCCTGAACGCCTTTTTCCAGAGAACTATTGTTTGTATAAATATTGCTACTCTGATATAAATCTAATAATTGGACCACTAGTCGAAATGAAATACCTGATCGTGTTGATTTCAAGTTATACGAACACCAAATATAGTTGTGAAACCATTTCGCCTCACAACGGCCAAAAGAAATTTGCTTAAGTAAAAGAAATACCTGAGCACCTTCATGCAAATAAAAACTAAAATATAATAGTATGTGAAGTGGATATAGACGAACTGTGTGCTCTCAACAGCGGCTGCTATAGTAACACCGAAATCCAAAGTACAATCACCAACAACCAAATTGAGAGCATTATAGTCGAAAAACGTAGATTGCCTGGAAATTATTCTTAAAGAAATTCATTCTAAAAGGGCGAAAAGAACTTTAAGCAACAGTACTTAGTCCCAATCTGAAGAAGAAACGGCTAGGTCTTTTGCAAATCACTTTAGAAGAAGCGAAATGTTCCAACCTAATGAGGCATTACATGACTTCGATCATTGTCTCACCATGCTTTGAGAACTTTTCCCGAAGTGAGTACGACCTCATCTGAGATAAATGATACAATAACATTGAATAAAAAAATCTTGTCGTTACGACCACATAATACCATAAATGCTAACAGAGCTAATAAATATTGCTGCCATTTTTTAACATATTATTATGAAAGCCCATTTACCTGTTAAGTATGTAAAGGAATTTAATTCTGGGATATCAAATTATGGATGGTGTTCCTCAAGGTAGCGTTTTGGGACCAATACTGTACTAAACCCTAGAAAAGTAAGTGCAGTTAAATACCTTGGCATCCAGATTGGGATTTACCAGGAAACGCCATCTTTCAACCGGCAGTCTAAATTGGTTGTTGGGTAAATAACACTGGTCAATACAAAATTTTATCTTAAATTTAAAGCGTTTCTTTACAGAAGGTTTCCGATCATTCGAGACGTCAAATGTCAGGAATGGATAACGTCACCTGACCCTTCAACTCGTAGTGCGAAAACTGATGTTTACATTTGAATACATGTATGACATTCTCTCTTCACCCTCTTGTGCATTTTCGTCATTCTTATCGAACAAACAGAAGATTCAGTATCTTCAAATATTTTTATATAGATCAGCGGATTCGCTATTTTATTTTAACGATCATCGCGTCTTATTAGCAATAAAATATTAGTTTAAGTTTATATGGTAAATATTGTTAAAATGTATGTTTTAACTAAAGCGAATTGTATTCGAAACTAAAAATTATGTCCGGATGTCATTTCTATGTCGGTGGGCTAATTTTTGGGTTAGTTTCAAGCCATAGACCAAATTTTTTGTATGGATTGTTGTTAATTTTTGATTACTCCTATGCCTGCGTGGAGTACATATTTCACGCGTGAAAGGAGTAGTCGCGGTGTTTGCAGGGTCCCATAACTTTCATTGTGAGAGTTGACCCGAATATATTAATATAAATAAATATACGTCCGTATGCCTATAGATGTTACTACTAATGAACTAAAGCTTGAAAAACTTATTATTAACCCACCAAGGAAGCAATCCGATATATAATCCGTTAAACCATCCCTAGTCCTACAAAAAGTATGCGTGAGAAATTCAAAAACTTTCCGTGAGTTTGTACAGGCCGAGTGATACTTATACTTATATACTTAACTATACTATACTTAATACTTTTTTGTACGAGTGAGCAGACATCTCTTTCTTTTGCATATATACCATATTTGCTATTTACGTTTTTATATGATGAGTGCATAAGTTCGTGCCCGATTTCAAGTGCAAACTAAAATTGAAATTTTTTGAAGAAAGCGCTTTTATTAATCAATTATGTATTCGCCGCCATCGTGTTCGGCAATCCACTCCCAACGTTCAACCAATTTACGGATGCCTGATTCATAGAAATCGCGCGGTTTCTCGTTGAAAAAGGTGTCAAGGTGGTTTTTGACGTCTTCCACATTTTTAAATTTTTTTCCATTCAAATTGTTCTGCAGCGATCGAAACAAATGATAATCAGAAGGTGCAATGTCGGGTGAATATGGGGGATGCGGCATGATTTCCCATTCATCTCCTTCAGTTTGGCCAGGGTCGGTTTTGCAACTTGTGGCCTGGCGTTGTCATGATGGAAAAGAACTCCTTTGCGATTAGCCAAAATCGGACGTTTTTCATCAATTGCTTTCTTCAATTCGACCAATTGCTGACAATACTTGTTGGCAGTGATCGTTTCTCCAGCTGGCAATAGCTCAAAATAGATCACGCCTCGGATATCCCACCAAATGCACAGCAGTACCTTCATCGGATGCAATCCACCTTTCGACATCGGTTCCGCCCCTTCGTGTGCCTGTTTCCATGTTCTTTTGCGTTGATCATTGTTGTACAGGACCCATTTTTCATCACCAGTCACGAGCCGATCCAAAAAAGGTTCGTTTTTGATCCGTCGAAGCAAAGAAATTGCTGTTGACATACGGTCCACTTTGTTCTTTTCACTCAACTGATGTGGCACCCATGTATCGAGCTTCAAAGTGTACCCAACCTTTTTTAAACGACGAAACGCAGTTGATTTGTTGACGTTCAATTCACTGGCAACCTCTTCCGTCGAAATACTTAAGTTATTCGCAACTAAAGTCCTTAGAACATCGTCATCAAGCTCAGAAGGCCGTCCACTGCGAGGTTGATCTTCGAGGTTAAAATCTCCAGAACGAAATTTCGCGAACCATTTCTTTACTGTGCGGAGTGCTGGAGCACGGTCCAAATAAACTTCGCGAATATCTTTAGTTGCAGCGCCCACTGTTTTTCCTTTGCGGAATTCGTATAACATAATATGACGCATATGATCTTTTTCGTTGTTCATCTTCCATGCGTCTTTTCACTAAGCAACTCAAATCAAAATGAAGTTATTTTATGCTTGATTTACAGTTCGGACTGTCACCTTTCCAACGATATATAATATGTATATATTTCTTTCACGAGCGCCACTCTCAAACGATTCGTACGGCATCCAGCGGAATCGGGCACGAACTTATGCACTCATATATTTCACTCGTTTTAATCCGTTATTAATATGCGATATTTAACATGATATATACGAACGAACGCCATATAACTATATGATTTTGCTATGGCATAAATAACACAATAAGCAGCTGATACATTTATGCACTAGTCTTAACGCATAAGTATATATTTAATTAAAAAACCGTTTGATTTTTAAATTGTATTTTTATTAAAAAAAAATATACGTAGAATGCTGTATATAGGTCTGGCCTAGGGAACACTAAGTGTTGCCAGATGCAATCGGACATTTCCATTGGAAGGTTTGACATTTTTTAGCATAACATCACTCAGAACGTTTTGTCATTTAATCGTGAATTGTTTTATTTACAGGGAATTAAAAAGTTCATCTCGGCCAAACAATGGAATTAACTCGTGAACATTTTCGCGCGATCATTTTTCACAACTTTCGACGTGGATTATCACGACAAGAGTGCATCGATGAACTAAAATCTTTGTATGGCTATGAAGCACCATCCTATAGCACTGTGAAAAACTGGTACAACGAATTCAATCGTGGCCGACGCTCGCTCAAAGACGAATTACGTGAAGGTCGTCCAAAAACAGCCGTTGTGTCAGAAAACATCGATGCCGTACGTGAACTGATAATCCAAGACCGTCATGTAACATACCTTCAGATAGAGGCATGCCTCTGCATTTCTCCCACCAGCATACATTCGATATTGCATGAACACCTGGTAAAAAAGGTTTTTTTCTCGTTGAATACCGCACAATTTGACAATCGCTCAAAAAAGACGTTTATAAGATCGTCACAGGTGATGAATCATGGATCTATGCGTATGAGCCCGAAACAAAATGGCAATCGACCGTGTGGACAAAAAAAAACATTTTCGTTGATAAATATTCGTATTTTCATTATTAGGCCAGAAATATATATAGCAGCCTACGTATAATTACATTTCCTATTTTATACAAATTTCATACATTCATTAGCAAACTATTTTTTTATTATCGTTAAATTTTAAGTTGATTATAAATAAACTATTTCGAATTAAAGGCAATACAATCAAAACAATATTTACACAGATATAAACAACTTCACTAATTAAACAATTTTAGATACAATAATATATTAAATATCCAAATTTCAAGCTGATGGCTAATCAAATATTATACTATTACACGTACATGATCAAATCAAAAATTTTGGACTTTCGATTGGTTATCTATAATTTGGCATTTCTTTACTCAACTAGAATGTAAAATCGTGCGGACGTACTGCCTTTTGGTATGGGTGTTGCCATAAATTTACGTCCACGCGTTCGTAACGGTACGTATTAAGTAAAGTAAAAAAGTTCGTTCGTTTTTTTTTATGCAAATGGTTCCAAACGGTTTTCTGGCTATTCCTCAGCAATTAAATAAGTCCTCATGTGATGGTCTGTTTCCACTATTTCCATAATTTTATCGCAATTTTCGACGACAGGCCTCCCGACGCGTGGTGCATCTTTGACATCGAAATTACCGGAACGGAACTTAGTAAACCCCTTTTGTGCTACACGCCTGTTTACAGTATCGGGCCCATAAACTAAATTGATTTTTTCAGCCGCTTTGACTGCTTTTTCGCCTTGATCGAAGAAAAATTGTAAAACATAGCGAATTTTCTCTATGCTGGTGTCCACCTTTGACGAGCGCTCACAACGTACTGAGTCAATCAATCGAAAAACTGTCAAAAACAAACTTTTAGCGCGAATAAATATGTTTTCAGCGCCGTATAGTATGGCAATGATGCGACACGTAACACTAGTACATTTGATCAAGTTCTTCATTTGTTAATTGGTTATAGCGTTCATCAATGAGCGTGGTGCAAGCAGTGGTATAATGTGACATGGCGTTGCATGTAGGTAGGGTCATACTGGGCGTGTCATAGCCGAAGAGGGTGTCGCATTTGAAAGTGTTCCATTCCAACTATGATCACCTGGTGTATTCTGAAAAATAATAATAACAAATTAGTGTTCATAGCAAATCATTAAATGAATTCTTACATTTCCCCAAGTGAATGTTGCGGCACTGTTAGGCGCTGCAGATACTTTCGCAGGTACAAAGCTTTCGCTTACTGTTTGATACCAATGTATCATCCTTAGATTTTTCTTGTATTTTCCTACGTAACTGAATATTTAAGAAGTTTAAATAGTTATTTTTAAATTTTTCATTGAATATACCGTGATACAAAAAAGGAAGGTAGTTTCACTCAATATAAAATTGACATAAAAATATTTTTTGACATTATATCTTATTTTCATTTTAACTTCAAGATATTGCCACTTTTAAAATATTATAATTTTTTATAATTTTATTTCCAACGGATTTCAGAAAATATAATGCAAATCCTTTCGAGTTTTTTGTGCATACGTTTTATTTTTCTTTACTTTTTTGCTTACATAGAAAGGTTTTGCATTTTTTGTAATATATTTTTTTAGTTTTAGAAAGTTGAAAAGTTTTTTTTTTTTAATTAAAATAAAGCAAAAGTCAAAAAATCTTTTTATGTCAGGTGGTTATTGTTTTTGAAAAAACTTTTGAGTAAAACTACCTTGTTTTTTTGTATCATAGAATATACAATAAATACCTCACTCTCTTCTCCTTTGACTACTTGTTCCCGCATGGTATCAGAGTATGTTCTACAACCGATATCGGGAGTTTTTTCACCTAGCAACAAATTTGTACGAATGAAAATTTGAAATTAAAAAACATCTTTCCAAAATATAATAAAATTTGTTCGCTTGCTTTCTATTGAAAATCATAATAATAATAGTGATGTAATTTTTGGCTTAGGTGCACATAAAGAAGTACTTAAGAAGCAACCGAATGTGGTATCGACGAAAAATAGACATAAATGAATCCTAAGAAATAATTTCTTGTTTCATGACCATGTCATCAAAACGAAAACACGGAAACAGAACGGAACAATTGTTATCGTCGACGATTTCATAAATCTTTCGAGTTCGATCATTGGATTGTGAAATAGAAGTCTCAAGATTTGTGTTATAATTTCTTAGTTGTACACCTCCAGAATGACCAAACGCATCTCTCTCTCTCTCTCTTTTATCTGATATTCTTTCTTTTTTAAATAAACAATCACTGTGGCGAAGGAATAGATTACGGAAAAGAAAATAAGCTGAAAAAAATTTTGCGTTTTATCAATTTTTTTCGTATTATATTTTTAATTACAGGCAAGTGAAGAGTTTATTCGAATGAAATTTGTAGGGTGAAACTTAATCAGAAATACAATTCCATTACCAAATTTCAATTTTTAGGAAAGAAATTAGCATTGTAATTATTTTAATTGTCGGCCGCATAAGGTACCGACTACTTTGTGGTAGTACAAAATATTAACCTGGATATAATATTCTGCTACCTCCAGCTTCGATTACATTGTGTACAGGTCCTGTGTTTGAAAATTCATTCATTACCATTTCACTTTCATTTACTTACGAAGAGTTCACTAACCCCTTCGGGTTAGGGGTACAAGAATTTACCCGCGGTAAGGCATGCCTGTCGTAAGAGGCGACTAAAATCCAATAGTTCGCGCGACAGTCGGGTCTTTATACCGGAACGACCCGGATTTTTTATCCGGCCAAGGACTGTCACTCCCGCAACATCCCCAAAAATTACATTGAGGAATATTTTTGCGGTTACAACAACAACAACAACCACTTCATTAGCTTTTGCAAGCCAAGTGTTCATAAGCGCAACTTCCCACTCCGTTGCAAATTGCAAGCGAAATGGTAATGTGTGCAGCTTACTACTTCGTTATACCCTACCATGGAAGTGGTAATGTGTGAAACTTACATTTATTTTTGCCACTTAAGTAAACCAAAATATATAAAACATTGAAGTTAAAAATGCAAACTTATTTCATTTATTCTTTAAAATTTTACATTAATAAAAATATAAATAATATAAATATAATATATAAATATATATGGATTTCTTTCAACAATGAATTCAAATGATTATGGAACGTCGACATCCTATTTTCGGAAACCTGAAGCAACTTATTGAAATTTTTCTTGACATATTGCTCTCTATTCGCCATTGTGATAAATTTTTAACTAAACTTTCACTAATGTTGTTCGAACTTTGCATAAAATTATTGCAATTTTCACCACCTAAAATATTGAAAATGTTAATAAAAATACATTTAATTATATTTCACTAAAAACTTCGTTCGCAACAATTGGCTCTGAATTGTTTATATTTAAAAAATGTTTTATCTCTTCATTAATAAGTCGCATTTCGTATCGTTTTGATTACAGAACTAACAACACGGTTATGTATTTTTTTTTATAATTATATAATTAAAAATTTTAAGGTCACTTTTTTTCAAAATAATAATAAGACACATAAATTTTCAGAGTAAAACAAAAGTCCATAAATTTCATTTAAATAATGCGTAAATTTTTTACTTTAGTTGTTGTCATTCTGGGAAAAAAACATTGAAAACGAAAGCGATGCTAGCCGCGACTTCCACGGTTATGGATTACTACTTCATATTACTAAATTCATCGGTGAGGCAATTTGCTACTGGGTAATTAAGTACTTCAATTTTCATTACTTTTTATCAGGGTTCAGAAATTTTCATCTTCAGTAGAGCATTTTTACGTAACATTTTTCTATGCACTATTTACAATTAAAAAAAATTAATTAAGTTTTCGGCATAAAGATTAGAATTATAGGCGCCAAAAGTCTACGCTCATAAATTAAAAGTTATTCAAAAATCGAAATAATATAAAGCTTTGTAAGAAATAAAATACTTCAGTAACGAGTTGGATATCCTCGACATTTAAGGACTTCCCTCAGTCTGCCTGGCATGGAATTAACAAGCTTTGTAGTCTCTTCTGACGTAATTTTCCTCCATTCTTCCTTGATGACTTCTTTCAACATTGATTTACTTGTTGTATCATGTTTCCTTATATTCCGCTCTAACAACGCCCACAGATGTTCTATTGGATTTAGGTCAAGTGATTGTGGTGGTGCTGAGAGCTGTGTAGCGACGTTATAAAGGAGCCACAGGCGAACAATTTCGGCGGTATGTTTGGGGTCGTTGTCTTGTTGGAAGTAATACTCATTATATAAACCCCAATTTTTCGACGCTCTGTCGTAAATTACATTTTAAAATGTTTAGATAATCGAACCGGTTCATAGTTGATTCAATAAATTCGAAATTTCCAACTCCGCCTGCTGTTATACATCCCCACAACATTACAACATTACAACTCCACCACCGTGCTTCACAGTGGGGAAGAGATTTTCTCTGTTAATCGCTCTACCTGTTTTTCTCCAAACAACTTTCCGTAACTTGATGCCGAAGATGCAAAATTTCCTTTCATCAGAAAAAAGAAACTTTTTTCCAAAATTTACGATGGCTATGCGTTCTTGGCTATGCCAGATCTTGGCTTCGAAGTTAAAATTCCTGTTTCCTTAAATTTTTTTCAACTGTGCGAACTGATGTCTGTGCTCTACCCACAGTTTTTCCTATTTGCCGGTAGTTTTGGCCTTCTTGGTGAAGTTTTGCATAATTTTTTTTTCGCCAATGTCTATTTCCTTTCTTTGTAAAGTGGTTTCAAATACACTAATCTATTTATTAAAGGCCTTTTTAAAAAAAATTGACGTACGCATGCTGTAACAATTTGAATTGAAAAGTAATGAGCGTACACTTTTGACCCACGCATTTATGGGCTAACGCGACACAAGTGCCGTTATCACAAGCAATGTTCGTCTGTGTAAGAAGATTTGTGAAGGCAGCTGCTTGGCAGACTAGGACCATAACAAATTTGCAAAACAAGAATTATTTTGGCTATGGTCTTTAGTTAGCAACAAACAAAAATTTTATTTTGATAGGAGCGTAGACTTCTGGCGGCTAGTGTATGAGATTTCGCATATATGAGAATTTTGAAATTTTATTTTTCTTTCTCAGTTATACCATAGGACAAGACATATGGCCATACTTTTTTTTGCTTAGGTTGGCAGGACTGTTATATGTTTACATGTCAAATTTTTTTTTTACGGCACTATAAAGAAGTCAACCTCGAGTGTGTTTTTCGAATTTTACTATGGAAATTAACGTTGAGCAAAAGAGTTTGTTTGAAATTTTGTTATTCCAATGGAATAAGTGCGACGGACGCAATGAAAATGTTGCAGAAGGCATATGGGGAGTCTTGCCTATCACGTGCACGTATTTTTGATTGGTATAAGTCGTTCAAGGACGGCCGTACATCGCTGGAGAACTTGCCCCATGATCGTCGTCCAGCAACGTCAATAAACGAAGAAAACGTCGAAAAAGTAAAGAAAATTGTGTTGGAAAATCGTCGTGTGACTGAAAGAGAGATAGCTAGTGAGCTCAACATATCAAATGGATCCGCTCATAGCATTATTCACGATGTTTTGGGCATAAGACGTGTGTCTGCTCGACTTGTTCCAAAATTGTTGCCTCGTCTTGTACGCGATTATTTGACCAAAAACAACGTAAATATTGTTCCGCAAGCACCGTATTCACCCGACATGGCACCGTGTGACTTTTTTCTTTTCCCTAAACTCAAATTGCCGCTTCGTGGAAAGCATTTTCAGTCGATTGAAGTCATAAAAGAGAATTCGAAGAAGGAACTGAAAGCCATACCTAAAGCGGTCTACCAGAAGTGTTATGAAGATTGGAAAAAAAGGTGGCATATGTGTATCGCCTCTAATGGTGACTATTTTGAAGGGGATAAAATAAATATTGAAGAATAACTAACCGTTTTTGTTTTATTGAGCCAGTCTCGTTTATATTTGAGCAGAAGGTATTTGAATGCAAAAACATTTTCTAGCTATCACACTTGAATCAAGGCGAATTTATAGAAGGTGAAGTTGTTACATCATATGATTGCTTGTTCTTCCTTCTATTTCAGCAAAGTACACAAACAAAATATATAAGAAACAGGTTTTGACATTACGAACTTTCTACTACACAAACAAAATATATAAGAAGTTTTCGTTCTTGACTTTACGAAACGACGATTACACAAAAAAAATACATAGGCTTTTTGTTTTTGTATTGTTGCTACTACCGTATGTGAATTTGCCTTGACTAGAATGTGTATAAATTTTTTTTTCTAAATCTCAGGCTGTCAAAATGTTTGCTTATGTTTTGTATTTTTGTTTATATTTTGCTTTTTATTTATTTGCATTCAATTTGAATTTCTAATTGAAAAAGTTAAAATTTTCAAATTAGATTACTTTTTTTTTTTCAAATATCAAATTCAAAAAATATGAACCGTTGCTTAGCTGAGTTGTTACGGCTATTAATCAACACACTTAGGCCAATAGGCCCGTTGTGATACAGCTATGAGGCTCTATCTTCACCTTCTCATATGTTCGAGCTATTTCGCGTAGTAGAAGAAGCCGTAGTGTTCAATGAACTCTTTCTATGCGGCCACAATCATTGGAGTAATAACCTCTTTTCCCGTGAAGCCCCATTGAAGGGTTATGTATCTGGTATTACACCCGTAGTTATGCTAATGGAAAACTGGTTTAGAAGGATAATATGTTTAGACTTTTTCGCGTCCAGTTTTGGTCATAGCGGTCTGGTCACGTTGCACGTTATCTCATTCAACCATCTAATGTTTACATTTTTGGCAAAGGCCAAACTTAGCATGTACTTTGCCGTTGCAAACTTTGATTTTTAAGCTAACGACATCAATTTTTTTTCTTCTTTTCTGGCTTTTGTTTTGAATTTTTGATTCAATTCGACAAAGCGAATTGTATGAACTTGCCATAGATAGATAGATAGATTAATGAGGAGGATATGCACCGCGACCAGTGATCTATTGTGCCCTCTGATATCTTCACATTATTTCAATCAGACCTAATGCCCTTATGAAACTAATCAGGCTTGAGGGGCCAATTGATTTAATGTGGTTCTCCTTCGGCTGAATATCTCCTAGGTGTTTGAGTCTTCTTCTTGCCACAGCTTCGCATTCAAATACAAAACGAACTTGCCACGATTTTGACAATTTTTACACTGAACAAAAACAAAATACACGGTAATTGTTGTAATGGGTGGTTAAATTGTAAGGGCCGATGTTGAATGTGAACCACACCTAAACGCCAAGTTTTTTCCGAATTTAATTTGACATTTCTCTATTTCAGACTTACTCAATTTGAACCATGGAGAGATACACAATCCAACAACGTGTTAAAGTTATCCAGACTTATTATGAAAATTTTCGAAGAAAATCATCTTCAGTGATGAGGCACATTTTCACCTCAGTGGATTCGTCAATAAACAGAATTGCCGCATTTGGGCGAATGAGAATCCAAGAGTGATTGTCGAAAAACCAATGCACCCACAAAGAGTGACTGTTTGGTGCGGTTTATGGGCTGGCGGCATCATCGGGCCGTATTTTTTCCAAAATGAGGCCGGTCAGGCAGTTACTGTGAATGGTGTTCGCTATCGTGAGATGATAACGAATTTTTTATGGCCACAATTGGAAGATATGGATGTGGACGATATGTGGTTTCAGCAGGACGGTGCCACTTGCCACACAGCTAACGAAACAATGGCTCTTTTGCGCAACAAATTCAATGGCCGTGTTATCTCACGTAATGGCGATGTCAATTGGCCCCCAAGATCATGTGATTTGACACCGTTGGACTTTTTTCTCTGGGGTTATTTGAAAGAAAAGGTGTACGTCGATAAGCCAGCAACAATTCAAGAGCTAAAGGATGAGATAATTCTGCACATTAACGGCATAGAAACTCCATTATGCCTCAGCGTCATCGAAAATTTGGACCATCGTATGGAGGTGTGCCGCCGAGGTCGCGGCGCTCATTTGGCCGATATTTTATTACATACATAATTGAGTAATACCAATATATCATAATAAAATAAAATTTCAATAATTTCCTAAATAGTTTGTGTTTTATTCAAAATCAACATCGGCCCTTGAAAATTTAACCACCCTTTATTTGTTCTCCTGCTCTCACCTTTATGAATTCGCAAAAATTTGTCTTTACCCAATGTCATAGGAGGCTTCTGACGCTGCGCAGACACCGAACGCATACTCATCAAGGAAGCATAGATGGGAAGATGCAAACAGAACAGATAACAAGATATCTGATCTGAAACAATACAAACAACAAGCACTGTCAGCTTATTGTCAGGATTCGCTGATGAAGTGGGTATATCGTCTTGGGAACCTTCCACGCCAAACGAAATACATAAAATAAATATTGTTTTTCAAAAAAATAAATTTGATTTGCTTGCTACAAATTTTTTTTTCGGTCTTCTCACTTATGAGAAGTGACTAAAATCACATATGTACATATATGTATGGTAACCTGCAGTGAACCAAGGCGAATTTATAGAAGGTGAAGTTGTCACATCATATGATTGCTTGTTCTTCCTTCCATTTCAAAACATTACACAAACAAAATACCTGAGAAATATGTTTTGGCATTTCGAACGTTCGTTTGTACAAACAAAATACATAGGCTCTTTGTTTTTGAATTCTTGCTACTACCCAAGGAGAATTTAACAAGGTGAGAGCAGGAGAACAAATACAACAATTACCATGTATTTTGTTTTTGTTTTCAGTGTAACAATTGTCAAAATCAAGGCAAGTTCATGTAATTCGCTTTTGTCAAATTTAATCAAAAATTTAAAACAAAAGTCAGAAAAGAGGAAAAATTAAAATTGATGTCGTTAACTTAAAAATCAAAGTTTGCTTATTTAAATGGCATTAAAAGTAGAGTAGGTTTCTTTTATGTAGTGTTTTCTTACTATCTCCTTCTTAAGGGATGACTAGAAATACCGCAGTTCTTTAGTTTATGTAACATTCAAAAAATATATATATGTAAAAATATATTATATTTAACCATAAAATAACGTAATTTTCTTTTTTAAAAAAATGGTCTATGCATACCAAGCCCCTTTTTTAAATTTCTTTAGCTAACATGAATCCAGAAAGATGTAGATCCTTCATCTTGTGCAACTTGGAAAAATTATCGATCTCCCCGTTCTACATACAAACAAAACACAACTGATTGTTTTAACAATCTCTTCAAACAAAAATCCCAAACAGAAACGAATGGGAAAAAACAAACGCCCTCTATCAGGGAGCCATACCAATACAGACGGCTCCAAGCTTGATGAAAAAGCGGGCTCTCAATAATGAGATTAGTACTGTAGCGCCTACCAAGCAGAATCATGGAAGCCGCCGAGTATCTGATCAAATCAACGGTAGCAGGAAAATGAGTTACGATAAATTCCAATAGTCAAGCTGCCATCAGAGCTCTGCAGTGTAACAGTACCACGTCAAAAGTGGCTATAAAATGTAGAAGCAATCTGAAAAAACTCTCGACTAAATGCAACACCATACTTTGGGTGCCCGAACACCCCAAGCAATTGCACGGCAGACTAACTAGTGAGAGGAGGATCCCTTCTATCCAAAATAAACCAGACAGAATGAGATCACGTGTAACGTGACCAGATAGCTTTGGCTTCATGGAAATATAGGCTTTCACTATAATGATTTTTGCTCCAGAGAAACATTCTATAGAACACTAACACTTCTTTGTCTTTCACGCTGAGCTAGCTTCAGCGAAAACTAGTAATCTCGTTGCTTTTATAATGTACACGAAATGGTTTGAACATTTGTGAAGATGAAGATAAGAGCCTCATAATAACGGTATTAAAATGGGCATATTGGCCTTAGTACGTTGATCACTGATTAATAGCCGTATGAATTCCACTCAAACCAAAAACGGCCAACATTTTTTTTATTTGAAAAAAAGTCACAAATTTGATTTGAAAATTTTCAGCTAAATACATATGCATACAATTAAAAATTCATAATAAAAATAAAAACAAACATACAAAACATAAACAAACATTTTGACAGCCTTTACACTGAGGCGAATTAATTAAATGAAAAAAGTTGAATTCGCTGCCCTAGTAACTCCACCTTGTTAAATTCGCCTTGCTACTACCGTGTTTGATTTTGCCTTGAACTGAACCGTTCACACACATACATGAATGAGCAGTGAGTGAGAATTTATGTACCCTGTATTAAAGTTTAAAAAAATATTATTTTATCCATGTTTTTTGAAAGGCGTTCACGGGTGGACCGATTTCTTCTAAAGGATGGGACCTAGAACAGAAGATCAAAAAAGTTTTATGGTGTAGAAACTATGGTCTTTGGAATTACGTACGAATTTATTTTTAACTAATTTTTGTGAAAGCGGCGCACTTTTTTCAAAAAGATTAATTTTTGACTAAAAAATACGCACTCAATTATTAAAAAAAAAGTTTACATTTAATCAAAACACAGCTCCGTACTTCCAAAAAAAAAAATGTATTTGTGAAGCTACCATCAAAATTCCAGATAAATCCATGCAATAGGGTCCGAATTATCTGGCCTGCCAGTTTAAAATATATGATTTTGAGAAAAGCGCGGTTAAAGTTTTTATTGTACTCAGCGCACGCTCTGAGGGGCTAACCCTGCGGGTTAGGGGTTCAAGAATTTACCCGCGGTAAGGCATGCCTGTCGTAAGAGGCGACTAAAATCCAATAGTTCCCGCGACAGTCGGGTCTTTATACCGGAACGACCCGGATTTTTTATCCGGCCAAGGACTGTCATTCCCGCAACATTCCCCAAAAATTACTTTGAGGAATATTTTTGCGGCTACAACAACAACAACAACAGGGGCTATAGCAAAATAAAAACTTCAGTATTTGAAAAATTTTGTTTTTCAATTTAAAATTAATTGTATAAAATTTCTAAGACCCAAAAGTACCCAGTGAGCAAAAAAAATGCATTTTCTAAAATCTTAGAGCGGCTTTACCCCTTAAGATTTACATACATAAGTAGATCAAAAGCAAGAGTATTCCTCTTAAAGTAATTGGTAGTGTTTTCTTCTAAAATTTGAAACTGAGAGAATTAAGTTTATGTAACATCAATTTATTTTAGCAATTAGATTTTAATTCGTTGATTAGTTAGCAATTTAATGACATTTTTAATTCATTAATTGTAGTCAAAAATTATTGTAATTCTACAATGACGTTATTCGAAATGCTCATTGGTCGTAAAGCAGATACCAGTAGATAAGTGTCATCTGATCAAAATTTATGTAAAAGTTGCTTGAAATACGAAAATCTTAACCGAACATTATATAACTTCTTTGATTTTTTTTAATAAAAGCTTTATTTTTTCTTTTAAATGCGACTAACATTTCATTTTGTGCTTCATGGTTTACCGAGTATCTTTATTAATTAATTGAATCGTTGATATTATTTAAGTAAATGTTAGTCTAAATGTAAGCGCTCGCGGGTTATGTGCATACTTCCAAGTTCTTACTGAAATGTTTTAGAAGTAGATTTACTTTGCAAACGTTTGATTTAAAAAAAAATATATTAGATGTTATTCCAGCAACTATTTTCATAAATATTGCTTTCCCTCAAAAAGTGGGATACAGTTCTAAAAAGTTTCCGAAAATGAAATACTTCTTTGTATTTCGACACTAAAATAAAGCTCAAAAGTGTTACCAATTATAAAATTCTTTTTATGAAAATTAGTATGACCAAGTGAACGAAAACCATCTAGTAACCAGACAGTACGAAGTTTTTTCACACAACTCTCAAGACAACCGGTTCTACGCACCGTAGTTGTCCCGGATTTTATACGGTCAAGGGCTGTCACCCTTTCGGCGATCTAACCCCGTTTAGGTCACAGGTAAAATTAGTCTAAGTTCGCCAACGCTCTTTGCTGCCAGCGCCCAAGAGTTGTGGGTAACTGCCAAAGCTCGACTAATATAACAATTGCGAGTGCTGGTCTGATAAACAGTATAGTCTGGCGACCTATACTGACACCAGCTTCACGGAATTCACCGAGAACGCCCCAAGTGCTCTTCCCACTCCAACAGACGTCACCTCTGGTGAGCGTTATTTCCGCAGGATTGTTGTGACCGCTCCCGCCCGCATCATCTCGGCATGCCGAAGAAATCCGCCCTAATTTCTCGACGGAAGCGGCGGCTTTAGCATCAAGGCGCGACATCCTCCGTAACTCCGATCCCGGGAATCACCTAATCAGGGATTTAAACGCGGAGATTCGGACCGTAGTAAACAACCATAAGCGGAGAAAGTGGGAGGAGCAACCTCTCCTCTGGGCCAACCAAGCTCTGGGCTACAGTCAAGCCGCTGTCTAACCCGACGAGACGCGATGACCGAGTGGAAATTTCATTCGGTGACCGCGCCTCGTCGGACCCGAACATATGCGCGAGCTTTTTTAGACGACTTTTCACATTATATCCTTCGGTAAACAAACCGAAACGACGTGTAACCCGCCGTATGCGCAAACTGCCAAAAACAAGCGCGGCGCTTGATTCCTCCAAATCCATCGGCCCTGGCGGGATAAGCATGCTGATGCTAAAACATCTTGGACCAGCGGTAGCAGACTACCTCACCAAGGTCCTCAACTTGTTTTTGACCACCGTAATGACCTGACCGTGTGGGAAACTGGTAGGGTGGTCCCGCTACAACAAAGGAGGGTCTTAATGGCCGATAACTCTCCTCTCCCCAGTAGCGAAGACACTTGAAGCCTTGCTGCTCCCGACTTTTACTCACCATCTGCGTCCAACAGCACATCAGCATGGCTTCCGGAAAGTGCACAGTACCACAACAGCACTTAACGCCATAAACACTCAGATAGTCAATGGTCTAAACCAAAACTTAACGCCATAAACACTCAGATAGTCAATGGTCTAAACCAAAACCGATGCGCGAGAACCGTCCTGGTAGCACTGGATCTGTCAAAAGCCTTTGACATAGTGAATCATTCAGTGCTACTCACGGACATTGAGGAATCCTCATTACCGCCGTGGTTGCAGAGGTTGGTCATGGGCTACCTGAGTGGTCGACAATCATCGGTCATATTCCGAAGTGAAACATCGAAGTTAAGAAAAATTAAACAGGGGTGCCGCAGGGTGGTGTCCTCTCCCCGCTACTGTTTAATTTTTATTTATCGAAGCTCCCTCCTCCACCGGAAGGACTTTCCCTAACCTCGTATGCCGATGATTGCACGATATTGGCGTCTGGCCAGGATGTTGATGACCTATGTTCGAAAGTGAACTGCTACCTCGCCGATCTTTCCCAATTCTTAACTGCTAGACATCTACGAATTCAGCCGACAAAATCCTCGGCTACCCTCTTCACCAGCTGGACGAAAGAGTACAGGCTAGAACTCGATGTGAAAGTTGATGACCAAAAAATTCCGACAGTAAACAACCCTAAGATATTAGGGGTCACATTCGATAGCCTGCTCTCCTTCACTCCGCATACGACCGCAATTGCCGCAAAACTCCAGGGCCGCAACAAAATACTCACAGCGCTAGCAGGCAGCACATGGGGTAAAGACAAAGAAACCTTGCTGGCAACCTACAAAGCAATTAGCCGGCCGGTCGTAAACTATGCTGCACCGATCTGGGCGCCGGACACGAACGAGACGCGGACAAAGAAGTTACAGGCATGCCAGAACACTGCCCTTAGGACTGCGACAGGAAACCTCTTGATGTCACCGGAGCATCGCTTGCACAGCGAAGCATCTATGTTACGAGTTAAGGAGCATAATGCTTTGCTGTGCAAGCAGTTCCTGTTGGGATGCCACCACAGGGAGCACCCCTGCTGGCACCTTTTGGAAGCAGAGCCTCCACCTAGGCACATCAGGAAGGGAGTACTAGACTTAAACAGCACCATACAGCATCATGTGACAACGCCTGCCCTAAGCGGGGTTAGCCAGCCGCCACAACAGCAACAACAAGGCTTTCCACAAAAATATAAGAAAACTGTTATTAATAGAAATGGGGTTGATAGAGTTCACGAGGGGATTAACAAAAGTTCTTTTAGTTGGTGACTTTCAATTTGTTTTTTTTTTTAATCTTTTCAAATCCTTGGAATTACTTTATTAGTCTTCCTTTTAAATTTTAGAACTATCGGCCAAAATGGCGACGAGAAAACCCTAGATAAATGAGGATAGGTCGGACGAAATTCCACTACCAACGTAAACGGAAATTCGCCATGAGATTCTCTTCGGGATTCGGCGTAATTTACAGTCAATGCAAATATTCAGTAAATTCCAAATTGAATAAGGAACGATTGCACCGTTTTTAGACTATTTCTAACTGGTTCCTAAGATTCCAGACCGGACATTTTTCCGTTGAGAACAAGCCACGAGAAGGTCGACCAAAATCTTCTACTGATGACGTCACTGAAGCTCTGATGAAGTCTAAATAGACGAGGATTGACGCAAGAAATGATTGCTAACGAATTCGGCTTGAATGCCATAGCTGTATCGCGAATATTAAGTAATCATCTGGGTTATACAAAGAAATCTGCTCGATATGTAGCACGAATTTTTAATCGAGGGTATTTTGCCCAATTTTCCTAAAAAAAAAAATCGAAAATGGCCATCCTAGCAACTTTAGTAAAGTCGTTACTGATGACGAGTCTTAATTCTATAAGTACGATACAGAAACTAAACAGATTTTAAAATCGTTGCTGCTATTCCACTGGAAAGTGGTACACCGAAGTGAGCTCACCAAAAGTTTTAAAAAATTTGTTGGAAAACAGGAAGAACGAAGATTTGCTTTACTTTTTACATCATGACAACGCGCCATCCCACACTGCTCGAATAACTTTTTGGAATCACTGGGATCGAAGAAATACTTCCAGGACCAGCACAGGATATAACACCAAATTTTCCCTCCTCCACCGGAAGGAGTTTCCTTAACCTCGTATGCCGATGATTACTCGATATTGGCGTCTGGCCAGGATATTGATAGCCTATGTTCGAAAGTGAACGGCTACCTCGCCGATCTCTCCCGTTTCTTCACTGCACGACATTTGAAAATACAACCGACGAAATCCTCGGCTACCCTTTTCACCAGCTGGACGAAGGAGTACCGGCTAGAACTCGATGTGAAGGTTGATGACCAGAAAATTCCGACTATACACAACCCTAGGTTTTAGGGGTCACATTCGACAGCCTGCTCTCCTTCACTCCGCATACGACCGCAATTGCCGCAAAACTCCAGGGCCGCAACAAAATACTCAAAGCGCTAGCCGACAGCACATGGGGTAAAGACAAAGAAACCTTGCTGGCAACCTACAAAGCAATTGGCCGGCCGGTCGTAAACTACGCTGCACCGATTTGGGCGCCGGGGACGAACGAGACGCAGTGGAGAAAATTACAGGTATGTGGAAACACCGCCCTTAGGACTGTGAGCAGTTCCTGTTGCGATGCCACCGCAGGGAGCACCCCAGCAGGCGCCTTTTGGAAGCCGAGCCACCACCTAGGCACATCAGGAAGGGAGTACTAGACTTAATCAGCACCATACGTACCGACAAGCGATGAACGCCATTCACCAGGAGTCAGTTAACACCTTCATAAACTCCCTTGCCGTGAATGGCGTACTCGGAGTAAAAGCACCGCCAATCGCAGACAACGAGATCGAGCTGCCTCGAGAGACCAGCGTGACCCTTGCACAGCTAAGATCTGGATACTGTAGTAGATTAAACTCCTACTTATCCAGACTCGACCCCAGCATACCCAACGTATGCCCTGCATGTGGAGAGTCCCCGCATGACACTAACCACCTCTTCACATGCCCCCTTAAACCAACTCATCTAACCCCCTTCTCCCTTTGGTCCAACCCCGACGAAACAGCATGTTTCAAGGACCTCCCCTTAGATGACCTCGGCGACCCAGATTAACAATAGCGGGGTTAGCCAGCCGCTACAACAACAACAACAACATAACACCATATTTCCAAAAATTAAAAAGAATCTAAAAGTATTTTTAAAAGGTGTCGTTCTTAGTCGGTTTAAAATTAATTAAAGATCCTAAATTAATTAAGTACCAAATGTTTTGACATATTCAGTAGTATAAAATAAATGTTGAAAAAAAGTTAGTCGTTCGGTAACTAGCAAATTTACACTAGTTTAGTTATAAATAACATCATCTAGTGAAGTCGGAATATATGTCATAAATTCAAGATCAACTTCTATTAGAATGTGTTTATATGCATATTAGCTTTTCTAATAAGATCGTTTTTTTAAATAAATATTTGTACATATGTATATTTCCCCACCTTCTCACATTTTTGATCTGCGAAAAAAGTAACTGTGAATACCAAAAGACTAAAGAAGGGTTTGAAAACGTTAGAGTAGCGGAATTTAATTGTGTGCCTTTGGAAGAAGAAAATTTTATAAAGAGCGGTGGTTTCGTATTTTAAAGATTAATTTTACCTGATAAAATCTATGCCAACCCTGCCGATCAGCGATACTTTTATACTCTTCTTCGATTGTGCCGCTACCATTGCCTTTTTTTGCTGCTGCGGTATTCCCAGTATTATCACTGTCAGCAATCCCAGTGGTAGTATCATGTTTATTAGAAATAGATTTCATCTTTATGTTTCTTTTTAGAGTTATGAATTTTTTAATTTAAGCAATATTTGAATTTGTAAACAAAATATTTAGGGTATCTGTCAACCAATCACTTTATTTTGTGTCAAGCACAGTTCAATAATAAATTATGTTCAATTTTTCTTTCCAATATAGAAATAATTTAGCCGCCTCAGTATGCCTAATCAAATACTTTGCTATGACCGTGAATATTGAAAATAACATGAATAATGACTTAACATTCGCTTATGATTTAATTTCTATTATCACGAAACGAGTTGCGCTCTTAGCGATAAAAATCAAAGGTAAGCTGTATAATCGTAGCATAAAAGTTAATTACAAAATGCGAAATCAAACACATAACACTCGTCTTATAATGAACTTGAAATCAATTGTATTTATTAATAATCACACTTTTACTGAATAACCATTTCACATTTTGCAAATAATATATACAAATATGAGTTAGTGTTACTAATATTTTAATGGCTGCGTTACCACTAGATGTTCTATGTCGTTGCCACAAAATTGTAGTAGTATCTGTAGTGCTGCCAGCATATTGTAAAGAATTTACTAAATTAAGTTTTGATGAATTTCCAAATTTTTGGAGCTTAATCACTGGAAAGTTAAATAAAATTTCCAAAATTTGTCGTATGGCTTTTTTATTGTAAACACACACAGCTTACTAACTATACAGCTATCCACAAACAGACAGCTTACTCTTCACTTTGTTGATGTCACTATTAAGTTCTATACTCAACTGTGACATGCACTCTTTGGTATTTTTATTTGACATTTTCCGACAATATGTTTAGTTAAACTATAATATTAAACCCAAAATATAATAGCATGGCAGTTTTTAAAATCAGCTGTTGCAGTTAATATCAACAGCAACTACCACTGCAATCACATTTGACATTTATTTATTTATGTGCTTTCGGGAACTTAATAAAATATATTTTATACACATATAAAAAGTATTATTAAAATGGTTTCGCTGATAAAAGAAGAAATATTAATGCTAAATTTAATGCAGTTGCACTGTGTACAAAAGAGAAGAGCGGCAAGCATATGAAAAACTCAAACAAAAGTTGGCGTTAGCCTGAGTTTACATGAGGAGACTTTTGTCGCTTATTATCGTAACTTTCTTTTTTGTGTCGCCCTTTATGTTCACACTTTCTTCAAGCATTTTTTTTTGACATTGCATCTTCTTCAATTTTTTTTCTCTATTCACTTTATTTTACACTCGCAATTTTTCGTTCGCTTCGCGCTCTTCAATATTTCTAAAATGAAAACATTATGTGTGTGTAAAGGAAGGCACAGCTTTTATTTATCTATTTCTTATATGTATAAGTATATTTTTTCATTCGATTAAACATTATCTCTATCCTTTCGAATGTGTAATCTATTTAGAAACCTTTACATATCTTATCCTTTTCACAATCATCAGAGACAAGTTCAACGGCTTCTTCAATACATTCTAACATTTCTTCAACTAATTCAACTTTATCTGCAAAACCTATTATCTAAAATATTAATAATTAGCTATACCTATATTCGCATAGGCATATCTGTTTGCATGCACATATAAATATTGTAATAAAAACGAAAATTTCAAGTTTCAAACTTACGGCATTTATTCGTTTGAAATTTAAGACAAGTACAATCAATTCAAAGTGAAAAACAAAATTAAAGGGAATGTCAAATTCTATATATACGAATAGAAACACGAAACGTGTCGAACGAGCACAGCGACACGGTGCGTTGTCGCCTTCGTTCCTCCTTCCCAATAAATTAGTGTTTCGTCGACAAAAAGTATCCGCGCCAGACTTACAGATCAAATTGTAAATAAATAACTCAAACAGAAATTGGCTGCTGCGTTAAATTCAACACATGAAGTTTGCTGCAATAACGGCAGTGGCAGTGAATATAAAATTAATGCTAGAAACACATGTGCAGTAACACTGAGCAGTAAAATTTTGAATACACCAATTTGTATGAACACGGTTTTCTGCATACTGTGCAGTGCACTGCATGATGAGAACAAAGAAAATGTGTTATATATAATATGACAAATATTACATGTGAAATAAACAAACGTTTTGACATATCGCTATTTTTTAAAAATGGAAGAATATTTAATGAATTTTGTGAGGGAAAACAGATTTTTAAACGTCAAAGCACCACTCATACAAAAACAACTAGCTTCGTGAAAAGAAATTTGTAGAGTGTGCGTATACATACATATATTCGCCTCCAAATCTTTGTTATTGTCTTATATTTCAACCGTAACCTTAATAGTTTTGTATGTTTTAAGTGCAACTCGAAAGTAGCAATAACGTTTAAATTTTTATGTTTTTTCACATCCATTTTTATTTTACAAATATTAAATTGAAAATTCACTGCACGAAACTGTCAAACAGAACAGAACTGCGCATGTGCTTACAAACGTAAAATGTCTGTAGTAAACGTGAAGTGTTACTGCAATTGAGAGATTAGCAGGGAGTAAAAAAAAAGATGTTCATTAGCGGAGTAAAGAGAACCATATGTGAATTCAAAATTCACATTTGCTGAAACTGTTGCGTATGCTTAAACATGTGAGAAGGCGGCACTTTTAAGTATACCCGTCTACAAAGCTAATCGTGTAGAGTTGGAAAGTCCGGATGCTATGAAGGAGTGGAAACACTGAAATTTATCAAGGAGAAAAGTTGCAGCGCTGAAACTGGTAAAAACACCAGTGCCGGCAAATGCTACACTTGTGAGAAGTCAAGTCACTTCGCACGCGAATGTAAGACGGGCAAGAGACAGGAATGGTGGCGAAAACGTCGTCATTAAACTGAAATGATCTTGCTGAAAGGAATGTGTGCTGGCTCCTGCAATTGAATGCCCGAAAATATCTGTCTGGCAAGTTGATAGGAAAGCAACGTTACTATTGGCGTGTATGCGGATGAATATAAGTGAATACTAACTGTGGATACGGGCGCATCGCACTCCATCATTCGATCTGATTTTATCACTAAAGAAGTTAGGCCATTGCTTGAAGCAGGACTAAATATAGCAACTGGAGACGGCTCTTAAGTTTTAGAAGAGGTAACAAGTAAAGTCCTAAAAGAGAATGTGGCGGAGTTACACAAGCAGTCGCGCAGATTGCAGATGAGGTCATCATAGGAGTAGACTTCTTGCAGGTTCAAGGCATTCAGATCGATGTGAATAACAGAATTATGGAGTAAAAAACAGGGGAGTGCCTATTAGCATTGGTTATAATGGCTCATATAGCAAAAGAATGGACGCATCTCAGTTCGGTTATTCTTATTTTTCTTAATTGGCGTTGGCACCGCTTACGCGATTATATTAGCGCGCCATTCTTCTCTTCCTTTCGCTGTCTGGCGCCAGTTGGAAATACCAAGTGAAGCCACGTCACTTTCCACCAGATCCTTCCAACGGAGTGGAGATCTCCCTCTTCCTCTGGTTCCACCAGCGGCTACTGTATCGAATATTTTCAAAGCTGGAGTACTTTCATCCATTCGGACGACAGGACCTGGCCAGCGTAGCCGCTGTCTCTTCATTCGCTGAACTATGTCAATATCATCATATAACTCGTACAGCTCATCGTTCCTTCGCCTGCGGTATGTACCGTTGCCAACTCGTAGAGGACCATAAATCTTACGAAAAACATTTTTCTTGAAAACTCCTAACGCCGACTCAGCAGATATTGACATCGTACACGCTTCTGCGCCATATCGTAGGACGGATTCATGAGCAACTTGTAGAGTGACGTGGGGTCGAGTCGCGAATGCGATGACTGTTTGATTGATGACAGGAGATATTTCGTTTTGCCCTCATTCACTACCATTCGCTTCGCTTCTTTATCACGGCGCGGTTGTTGAGGCCAATAATGTCAATATCATCGGCGCACGCCAGCAGCTGTACACTCTTATAGAAGATTGTACCCTCCCTATTCAGCTCTGCAGCTCGTGTTATTTTCTCCAGTAATAAGTTTCGTGGATTGGGCAGAGCACACTTAGGTTCCAATCGACGGACATGCTTTCATCCGACCATATTTTGCAAAGTAGCTGATGCATGCACCTGATCGGCTTCTGCCGCTTTGTTGTTTTTTAAGCGGGCGGTTTCTATACGGACTTCTTCATAATCGGGTAACGGAACAACTTTTCCATCGTCATCAATTGGAGTTACGGATTTACCATCTCCGGGTGTTTCATTTTCACTGCCATTCAGCAGGCTGGAGAAGTGTTCCCTCCATAAATCCAGTATACTCTGGACATCTGTGACTAGCTCACCTCCCTGGGTCCCACAAGAGTTTCCTCCGGTCTTGAAACCTTCCGTAAATCTCCGTATCTTTTCGTAGAATTTTCGAGCGTTACCCTTGTCGGCCAGCTTCTAAGCTTCTCAAGCTCCTCATACTCACGCATCTCGGCCTTTTTCTTTTTTCCTCTGCAAATGCCTCCTTCTTTCCTCCTCAGATCTCGGTGTCTATCCCACCCTCACGTGTTGAGGTCGATCGCAAGTTTGCGAGGTAGGTAGTTTGTTTGCAGCTGTACGTGGGGAGTGTGCAATGTCGTCCAAAAGCTCCCTTATACCGGGTTGCTGATGAGTGCTCTCAGAGAAGGTGTGCAAGTCGAGTAGAAAACCGCTCGGCAGTCTGTTCTGATTACAGCTTTTCAACGTCGAACCTGCCTTGTGTTTTTTGACGGACGTTCTTCGATACACAGAGGCGGGTGTGTATTTTCGCTGCGACAAGATAGTGATCTGAGTCGATTTTAGGACCTCGAAACGTGTGCACATCTAAAACACTGGATACATGTCTTCCGTCTATCACAACATGATCGATCCGGTTGAAAGTTTTTCGATCAGCGCCGAATTCCCTCTCCCACCACAAATCCGACAACAAATTTTGCGCTCTTTTGTATGGTCGCAATAGTAAATTTCACAAGGACCCACCTTTTTCCGTCCTTGTACCGTCCATCGAATTTCTTGGACCGCGGTGATGGTTTATGAGGACATCAACCAGCTGGGCAGCGGCACCTTCCCAATTAAGGGACCGGGCATTCCAGCATGCCCTAAAATCGCAATCCTTAAAACATTTGCGGGGGTCGTCATCAAAGGGCGAGGCGTCCGAGGCTAATTTAGATCTTTCACTGAAATTTAGTTTTTCATGTTTTCAAACAAATGTTTGTTGGCTACGGGGATATGTGGTCTAAGACCGAAAGTCTTGAGCTGCTTGAATCATATGCCAAAGAAACATTTCTTTCCACTCCCAGGTGAATGGCAGTCAAAAACTTTCCTACACATGGCCCCATCCCCCATGTTATTAAATGAATTAAAATCACCAATGAAAATTCTAAAAGGAACTGTTGGAAAAATGTCTAGAAGTGGACGCTATTATCAACAACTAATATTTGCCTGAAGGCGAATCAATATGCAAGCGAGCCCTAAGTGCATAGCGCCAGTTCTCATAAAATCGAATGAACAGATGTAGCCCTTGGTAGCCTTGGCACCTCTGCCGTGCGTGAACTTGTACATGAACGGCCAAGTGAAGTTGGTGGCGCTGTGCATAAAGCGCAGGTCATTCTAATAGCGGGTAAATCTCTCATCGAGAGCGTTGCGAGGTTTCGATTCAGACTGATGCATTTCACGTATTTACGGTATCGGTCACGAATCAGGTTCTGAACACCGATGACCTAATAACGCCGCTGCAATACCATTTGCATTATTCTAGGCACAGCGTGCAAGGTGTACTTATGAATATCGCCAACATGCAATTGCGATAACGATGACTCCTTGCGTAGGGTAATCGGGTATTTCATATCAGGGTAAAGTTCAGTATGTTTTATCCTACTTCCGACTCACAGAACGCCATATTTGTCCAAAAGGGGGTGCAAGCGCAGGAGATTGCTGCGAAGCGGTAGTCTTTTTGTTCTGTAATGAGAAATTTCATCTTCTGGCTTGATGGAGGCCCGGATAACCTTTCAGTAGAATGATGTCCTTTGTAATTAACGTTGCGAAATAAACTTCAGCAGTAACTCGACGATAACTTGGTCGTCAATCGACCTTTGATGCGTAGCCTCAAAATGCTCATGGTTGAAATGCTCTTTCGTGGTCAAGTACCTTCTGTACGGGCTTTCTTCTGATTCTCAAAGTGGAGTCAATGCTCCTTCGAGCTGCACATTACAATGAAGAGAGTGGATACGAAGAGCTAGATAGCCACAAATTTTCCAAAATAATACCCAATCGAAAACTGTTATTTGAGTCATAGGAGTTCCTGGCCCTTTCCGGAATTCTGCGCACATTCCCGACTAAAATGTCTATTTTTCCAGGCTTCATGTATTGGGTATTCGCTAGGAACAGTCTTTGAATTTGGGGCCATGCAGCTGCCGTTGCAGTTTGCATCGGCAAATTGCTAGTTATTTTGGGTAATATTAACGCGTTCAAAGCAAAGTTTTCGTTACAGAAATGGGAAAAGAGTGTAAGAGTGGCTTCACCTTTTGATCGCCCTCCTTGTGGCGAGCTAATCCCAGTAATTATGACGCCAGACGACTCTCTAAGTAGACCCAAACGTTGAATACATGATTCAGTTACGAAAGAAGCATGTGACCCAGAGTCGAATAGTAATCGTGCGGGTTGCCAACGCCCGGCGTACTCGCGATTCTTTACCAGAGTAGTAGCCAACAACACAGTTGCATGATTTAAATTTGGCGGGCTAGCATTGGAGTTTAAGCACGTTGAAAAAGATGTGCCCGCAGAGCTCAGCGAGCCATTTGAAGCGGTTGGATAAACGGACGCATTATTAGACTGGACTTGACGGACATTTACTGTAGGCAATGTTACATTGTTTGTGGCAGGGGGACTATTTATCAGCCTATGATGGCGTTGACCGCAAATTCTGCACGCTGCGGCACTGTTACATTGGGTTAGGAAATGTTCCAAACTTAAACAATTTAAACATAAGCGCAATTCCTTAACTAACTAACTTATATTTTTATCATATATAAATTTTATGCGGACCTTTGCAGCATAGACAACTAGTACAACTATTTTGCTCGGACAACGCATGATAAGATTTAGTGAACTTACTGTAGAGCCGTAGAGCTTTGAGTATTTATCTTTGGTGGTGGTGCAACGAGCCCGGAGTTGGACAACATGGACATCGACCGACATTTTATCTCAAGAAACGCTGTGTTCACGCGAGGTACCTTCTTCGAGTTTCTTCGAAATAAAACCACTCGCGTTTCGTTTTATTGTTTACAATATTTATTTTAATTTGCTAAATGTTTGTTTTAGTTATAATAATACAAAATAGTTTTACTTAGATATTTTACAATATTAATAAAAGTCACTTTTTGTATGACTGTTTTTATTATATTTAGTTTTAAATATTTTTATCCCGTGCGCGCTTGCCGATGGTTGTTAAGAAAATCTCGCTTGTTTCTTTGACAAGCACGGCTTATATAGGCCAAAAGCGCATTAGGGTGCGCACAAAAAGTATGGATGTGCTAATGGTTAAGCACACGCTTAAACATGCTGGGGCCCCTGCACGAATGTGCAGCATTGAGTATCAGCCGGTAGGGATATTCGATTTAATCGGTGATTTTGGCACGTTTCTTGACAGGCGGTTTCCCGAGATTGCGATGCACGAATATGTGTGCAATTATGTTGATGTCCTTTTCCGAGATCCGGTTGAAGCGTTGACACGGCTCGTGGATGCTTTGAAGTGCTCACGCTGCACTTATATCGTAAATAGTCGATGCCACTGTGGTATTTTCCACTAAGGAGTTGGGTTTTCCGTATATGGCATCCATTGGAGGGCTGTCCTTTTCCTGCAAAGATAGAATTGGAAGTTTTCTGCAGTCGAAAGTGTCTTCTTTTAATTTTAGAATGGTAATTAATCTTATGATTCAGACATGACTGAGTGTCATGCTGTCGCCTTGAGACTGTTCTACGGGGATTGTGGAACATATTTGTTTGGCGTCTTTGGCAAAAGCCTGATTTTGGAGAAATCAGGGTGTGCAATGAGTATATCTGCTCTTGAGTAGAGCAGCACGATTACATATTTTTTCTTTTGACCGATTTTGAGTTATGATCTGGGGTGATCATCACAGTTGTCTGTGTATTTCGACTCGGAGAGGTCAAAATCGCATTTCTCTGTGTGTCTTGACTCGGGGTGGTCAAGTGTGCCTGTTTGTGTTTATTTTGACGCGGGAAGCTCAAGGGCACATTTCTTTTATTTATTCGGTCAAACCCATGAGTTGGGCTTAAGTGCAAAAGAGTATTATGCCTTTTTTGGCAAGTCAAGCATGTGTGTTGCGATGTACACCGTTTAAGGGTATGGTGCAACGCCAGACAATTTGTACAAATGTGGTTAATTTTTATAAATTTATACCGTTGGGGTATCGGCAATTTCTTAAATTGCTTGCAATGCTTTAACGTATGATTTTTTTGCACAATTTGCACGATTGGTGGCTATTCTGTGGAGAAAGAATAGGCTTAGTTATGTTTTGCGAAGTAGAGGATTTCGAGAGCTTGTGTTCAACGCATTCTTTAATTTCGAATTGCCTGTATAGGAATTCTTTCATTTGTTGCCATGTTGGGCATTGCTTTCGGGATGCGAGAGATTGCTCCCATAGCATTAGAGAATTTTCTGGTAATGCGGATGAGCATATATTGACCAGAATTGGGTCCCAGCTATCAGTGGGTGTGCCGAGAGTTTCGAGCACTGATAAAGAATTTGTGATTGTGGAATACAAATCAATTAACTCTTCACTGGTTTCTCTTCGAACTTTGGGTAAGTTCAATAATTTTGTGACCTGATTGTCGACTAATTGGCGCTTGTTTTCATATCGGGAGTGGAGAGCATCCCAAGCCAATTGGAAATTGTCATTAGTTAAAGCGAATCGTTTAACTATATCTCCTGCTTGGCCTCTTGTCTTGTACCGGAGATGGTATAACTTTTGAGCTGAAGAGAGCAGGGGGTGGTTTATATATACGGCAGTGAACATGTCTCGGAAAGACGGCCACTCATCGTATCCACCATAAAATGTTTCAGTGTCACAGGGCGGAAGTTGGAGATATACTTCCGGTTGATCAACTATTTTGGGTCTGGGTTCTATTTGAGAACTAGACATTGGTTGATTCACTGCCTTAATTAATTTTAGCTGTTCAGCAATTTTTGCTTTTGTTACTTCATAAGTATCAATGCTAAATTGATACTTTCCTTCCGCCAGCGCAAGAAAATTCGCGGGGAGGTCTTCTTTGTCTTTTTGGAATAAGACATCGTATGCGTCTTGAACTTGTTTATACCAATCGTCAAGAGAATTACTTTTAATTTTCAGGTGATTTTCTGAAAATTCCTCTATGGGGGAAGAGGTAAATCTGGCACAATATCTTATTAAGCCATCAGTTGTTGCGTTAAATATTTGCGCACACGGGTAGTGAGGTTTGCATTTTGAGGCTTGATGCTCCATTTTGCTTTCAGCTGTTACATAGAGAGAAGCAGCATTAGTCTCGGGTTGTGCCTTAAGCTGAGTTGGAGATTTTGGGTTTAGATTTTGTGGCATTTTGAAATATTAAGTTATTTAAATTTATTTAAATCTTTTAATTTGTAATTCTTGTTTTTAAACAAGTTTACACTTAGCCTAGGGGAACTAGTGTTGCAGGAATTTGGGTGTAGTTGAGAACTACTTGAATATATAGTGACCCAGAAGTGTTTACTGCTGGGTTGGGATGCAATTTATATGTGTGTATGTTTGTATATATACTTCCAATGTTATGCTTCAGCTTAGGGAAGAGCGAAGTAGATCAATTGATATTTTAATGCACTCAGCGGCTGCAGTATATGTATGTGCGGTTGAGTGTTCGCTGTTATGCTGAAGCTGTGCTTGAGAAAGCACAAAAGAAAATAGAAAAGCATAGCACAAGAAGTAATTTGTGCGTTTACGCTTCTCTTTAAATACCAAAAGAGAAAGATTATTGTCGAAATTTTGTCTTTGTAAATATGTATTTATTTTCATGAAGTGATCGCGGGAATGGATGCACTATTTTTTTTGAACAATAGTTTTTGCTGAGAAATGACACAGGAGAGTGTCTATTTTCAAATCTGTGAACTTGGGAACACTATTGTTGTAATAAATTCTCTTGGATATGCAAAAATGTATGTATGTACATATGCTTAATTTGCAAACTAACAAATTCGAAAATGAGGTCAACAACCTTCAAGATCGCGTTACTAAATTTCTTGCTATTGTAAAAAGGAAGTTTATTTTGTATACTTGCAAATTTTTATTTAAATATATGAACTATTTGTAGATAGGTTCTTTATACTATTTATTTGCATAAAAAAGTCTTACGCCCCTTTATTAAATTCCATCGGTGAAGTTCCTTTGCATCCTTTGATGTTATGGTATGAGCCGATGGGTCTTCTTTGGATAATAGCTGGCCACTTTCCTTCTGCTGTTATCTTCAGATCTTGAGCCAATGTTGATGTTGTTGTTTGGTTATGATTAATGTTGATTGTATTGTTATTTTTGATTTTGTATTTATAAAAAGTGCATCTTTAAAGAAGTTGCTGAATTTGTTGTGGTTGCTTTTGGGCAAATTTTTGTATCTAATGTTGGTAAATAATTTTTTTTTTTTTTTTTTAAGTTTTGATTGATTTAAGTTTATGCTAGTAGCTTATATTTCGTTTGCACTGCACAAATACTCCTTTTGTAAATAGTTTTAATGTTATGCACTTGGTCTTTTTTTTTTTTGTTGTATGAGTTCGAAAGTGCACATTCAGTTTTGATTAATTTTATTATGTTTATATGCACATTCAATTGATTTTCTCCCCAGAATCACTTCAATATTTTATATATTGAAACAAAAGTTTGAGTTTTATTTTAGTTTTCTTAGTTTTTTTTTGTTTAATGGTGGCTGTACACCATAGGTAGGCTCAATTTTAGCCTCGAAGGACCATGTTCACGCGAGGTACCTTCTTCGAGTTTCTTCGAAATAAAACCACTCGCGTTTCGTTTTATTGTTTACAATATTTATTTTAATTTGCTAAATGTTTGTTTTAGTTATAATAATACAAAATAGTTTTATTTAGATATTTTACAATATTAATAAAAGTCACTTTTTGTATGACTGTTTTTATTATATTTAGATTTAAATATTTTTATCCCGTGCGCGCTTGCCGATGGTTGTTAAGAAAATCTCGCTTGTTTCTTTGACAAGCACGGCTTATATAGGCCAAAAGCGCATTAGGGTGCGCACAAAAAGTATGGATGTGCTAATGGTTAAGCACACGCTTAAACACGCTGATAGCTGTTCGAATGTAGGCGGTTCGTCGTTGACGAGCGACAGCTCCCACTGCTTCCTGGTCTCGAACAAGAGCTCGTTTACAATTTTGTGCACCAGCCAGTCGTCCCAAAGCTCCACAGGCTGACCCAATGCCTTTAGCCCGCGAATGTGTTGTTGATATGCGTCGAGAGCACCTTTGATGGAGCTGGCTGTATCGTTGTGCGCCGTGCATATGTCGGCCATTGCGTTGAAATACGCCTCAACGATAACACGCATTATCATGAAGCGCGATTTCAATAAATCCCACGCTTCCTTGCAGTTCGCGTCGCGTGATTTTGAACCCGCTGATGAGTTGTAGTGCTTTCAAACAGCTCCGCAAGTAATGCATCCTCTTTCCAATGTTACGTTGTAAAATCCTGTCCACTCAGTAGCATCACCTGAGAATGCCAGCAGCTCCTTCTTTGGTAGGCGTATTGCAGCGGACAAGACTGCAGACGCGGAGGCAGGTGGGGTTGGCGTATCCGATCAGCATTCTAACACGCGGTTAAAATTCGACATTGTGGTAGCATACCAAGTCTCGGCTTAGATGCGCACGTTTTCTTCTACTTCAATATTGTTGTCCACTGCATCTTGAGTTGCATTAAACCGAGTCCACTGCTCGTTTAACAAATGTGGGTAGTTTGTTACCGTTTCTAAGTCCATAATAAAAGCATCGTCGATACTTTTTGCCATGTAACGTCTAATGGCCTTTAGAGCAGAATCACGAGATTCGACCGAGCTCGACATTTAATTTTTTTTATAAAAATTAGGACTTAAGGCTATAACACGACTTTATTCAGTTTTAAAGCAGCCCAATGTATGTACATGCATTTTGTGTATGTGTTTATGCACACCACTGTATATTTAATTTGTTTCCAAAATTCAATTGTCTAATTTCACTTTGGATGTATATGTATACCTATATATAGGTATATATAAATGATACAAAGCATATATACAACTAGAATTAACCCTTATTATTAACACTTGTGTGTGAGACGTTCATCCGCCAGAGACTCTCTCCCCCCACGAATCCGACACCAGGTGAATGGCAGTTAAAGCTCTCCCCACTCGCGTGAACTTCTACACCTGTTCCCATGCCGCCAGGCGTCATGCCTGTTAATTAATCTGAAAGGAAAAAAACTTAATTGATGGAATAAAGATATATCAGAGCTTCGGAAGCTCTTTAATGAAGCCAAAAAGACCGGGTCATGACAATCCTAAAAGGATAGCTTGACAAAATTTAAGAAAGAAATTAGGAAAGCTCCAATGGAATCTTGGAAATCCTAATGTACTGACATTGAAGGAAAATCTGGAGGAAATAGCCTGAGGTGTCTTCCAAGAGCACAGCAATTCCAAACTATATCCAGAAGACAAATGGCGAATGTACAACATATTACAGAGAAATGCTATACATTCCAACGACTACCCAATTTCAGGATGCTCCGAAGATTACCACAATAACCGCTTAAACTGATATAGGCAGCAGAGGATAACCTGCCCCTCTTATTATGTAGTATTTATTCAGCCTGTCTCTCTATGAGACGCATCCCTTATACATGGAAAATAATCTTCATACAAAATGGCGGCAGGAAAAGTCATATAAGTCCAAGAGATTTGCGGATAGTAAGCCTAACATATTTCCTTTTTGAAATCTTATATAGATTGCTCTGCGTTTATATACGTCAGGTGATACCTCCAAAGAGCCTACTGGAAAAGCAGCACGACATTGCGATCAGCTCCAAAATGCTCTTTACATAGTAAGCAGCTGGCTGGTATAGTAGTGCGGTCTGGATGAAAATCCTTTAAAGAAGGTACAAGCGATCTGCTATTAAGGCGCACTTACTCAAAAGCATCGAAATGTCTCTTTCTATTGAGGTTAAATACTTAGGCATATTATTAGATATCAAATTCACCTGTAACCGGCTCACGGTACAAAGGTGTAAAAAAGCTATGACTACACTCTACTCTGAACTTCTTGCTATCGAAATAAGTAGAAGACTTCCTTACCACTGCAGCGTCGATAGCATGGTTGCGAAGTAGGCGGTATGTTTTCTCTCCTCTGCGGTTTGACGTTCCTCATCCTACGACGTCGAGTCTTCTTTGTGTTTGTTGGCGAGCGTTCTTTAGTACACAGAGGGGCTGCGTATGTTCGCTGCGAGTCGATGTTAGGTACCATCTATAACACTCTAGACATGTCTTCCGTAATTCACAAGCTTATCTATTTAATTGCGCGATTTTCGAACCGGCGACAGCCATGTAGCTTGATGGAAATCTGGTACTACAGGTCGTGGCCACGAATCAGCGATATGTTGAAAATTTTTTACTTTGATGCGGATTGTGGCTAAACGTTCATCCACCGGGGTGAATGCCAGTACTCGACGACGGAGTCTCTCTCCCACCACAAATCCGACACCAAATTTGGGTTCCTTTATATGGCGGCTGTAGTAAATGTCACAAGAACCTACTCGCTTTCGTCTTTGTCTCGTCCATCGCACTTCTATGACGGCGGTGATGTCAGCCTTTATTCTTACGAGGACATCAACTGGGTGGCGACACCTCCCCATTAAGGGACTGGACATTCCAGGTGCTTGCCCTCAAATCATGATCTTTAATTCGTTTGCGGGGGTCGTCAACAGAAAGGAGCTGGTTTCTACATGGCGGGTTTCAAAGCCAGCGCACAACCTCGCGCGATCCGCTTGCTTCAAGACCGACTCCCGTTCACAGCTGCACCTTTGGTGAACATACCCTGCAATTAGACTTCAGCGGACCCTTAATCCGAATAAGTCAGAGGGGCTGTACTGAAGCTTCCTCTCTCATTAGCCATGACCCACGGTTTCACACGGGTTGGTTGCCGCATCTTGCACAAGGGTTGCTCACGCTTCCAGGAACATGCCCTAAAATCGTGACATTTGGGGTAGTCGCCCTTGAAAGTGGGGTCTCTCATCCTAGGCTTTGATTTATTTTTCATTGGAGTAATTTATTCGTATCGTGGTCATAGTGCTGTCAATTGTTTAAGTGGCGTGTGTGTGTACTTAACCCATACAAAATAGTTTAAAGAATTTGCCAACTACGCCTCGATAATTTCCCAAATTTTTCGAGTTCGATCACGGGATTGTTTAATAAAAGTGTTGTACAATTTATTAACTGTAAAGAACTTAGTTAACGATTATTTATTACTTTATAACTAACAATTCGCTTTACTAAATGTACAAAACGACTTATTTTACAATTCTAACACTATTATTTTCACACACTTTACTAACTACACAATCCTCTATAAACACAAAGTTTATATTGCTGTACGCTATACCGATGTTGTCGCCACCGAGTTTACTTTGTTGGTGCTCGTACTCAATTCTAGAACTTTCTGGCATGCTCTTTCGATATACAATACAGAATATTCGATACACGTGCTCTATAATGTACTTTAGTTATCGGCATCTCCTTTTCATCTGTCATTTTTATTAGGCATTTTCACCATAATGCCCTCCAGCTAAGTTTAATCTTTCCGATCAGACACACGTTGCGAGTCTGTTCAAATGCACCACCTTCCCCTTGTTCCTGGGTCTGCCAGTGGTTTGTATGCGATACACTATGTCACTCAGCCGTTTTATAATTTTGGGCGGACTTTGCCAATAGCTCTGTGATCTCGGAGTCCATCCTTTCCTTCGTTTAAGATTACTCATCGTCACTAGATCTTCTTTCTGCAATTCTCTCGATCCTGTTGCCTTATCACATCGGGCATTTAAACACATAGTTTATTCTACTGTACTCTATACCGATGTTGTCGCCACCGAGTTTACTTTGTAACGTCGCGTTGCATCGCTCTTCTATATACCCAATTGATGGTTCTCGTACTCAATTGGATACCAGGGAAGTAGAACCTCGTCGATGATTCTACACGTATGTAAGCAAAAGTTGCTAATAACTCCCTATGGACAAGTCTTGTATGTTGAAAGACGTTCTTAAAGAATCTTGATTCTATAGTAATTAACTTTAAAAAATTTTCAAACTATTAAAAACTGCATATGAGTTGAAATTTAAATCTATTAAAATTAACGAGAGGAAGAAAGCGTTTCCTACTATATGATTTGTCGAATGGAGATCCTGTTTTTAAGAGCAGCTACCTTTTTATTTCAACACCAACGGTTGATGAGGTAGGAGTTTTGAGACTAAGGTCGAATCGATAACGCAAAACTCGTTCCCTTAACTACAAAAAGATATATTATTTTACCAAATATTTGAAAATATTAATTGTACATTACAACCACGAGAAATATAACTTCAGAACCTTGAACCAATCATAAGTGCTATTCGAAGAAAATGTTGGATTTCTGATTAGCGTCGAAAGTTAATTCAGCTGCAAAAAATAGATGGGGTTGCTATTTTACATGTCCGCAATAGCCGAGTGGCTTGCATTGAGTACTGTCATTCTGAACGCCAGGGTTCGAGTCCTGGTTATCTGCTTTTACAAAGTCAAGATGCAGAAACTACACATCATTTCCTTTATATATATATATATATAGGTATAATAGGCGCTTTGTAACAGCTGAAGCGATCTTTGGCTGAGCTCCTCCTCCAGTTTGTGGTTTTGCGTCTTGATGTTTTTCCAACAAATGGAGGGACCTACAGTTTATACTAAGCGGCCACCGATCGGCTGATGGTTGTTTTTGAACCCGAGCCTTCCGAATGTCAATACGCAATGCTAACCACTCCGCTACCGCCGTCGTTTGGATTATTCAAATGGCATTCAAATACCAAGTATGATGAGAATATACGTATGTTGTGTTATGGGTGTTAGAATATCGTCCAACCGTTATAAGAAGGAGCAAATGAAGTCCACATGAAGAACCTATAAATATTGGTGATATGGTACTTGTATGTGATAAAAACGAGCGTTGAGGGGAATGAAAGCGAGGTATTGTAACAAAAATATTTCCGGGGCCAGATGGGGATGGGGCAATATGTAGAAGTTCACGCAAGTGAGGAAAGTTTTTGACTGCCATTCACCTGGGTCTGGTAGTGAATGGGACAAAATATCTCCTGTCATCTAACAAACAGTCATCGCATTCGCGACTCGGTTCCCACGTCGTTGACAGTCATAACTTCGAGGTCGTAGATATTTTCGTCTATCTAGGAATCAGCATCAACACCAATAATAATGTCAGCCTTGAAATCTAACGCAGAATCACTCTTGCCAGCAGGTGCTACTTTGGACTGAGTAGGCAGTTGCAAAGTAAAGTCCTCTCTCGACCCAGAAGCGTGGACGTAACGAAAAGTTTTGCGAACGATTTATGAACTTTGCGGCAACGGCGAATACCGCAGACAATGGTTAAATTTTCAAGGGCCGATTTTGATTTTGAATAAAACACAAACTATTTAGGAAATTATTGAAATTTTATTTTATTATGATATATTGGTATTATTCAATTATGTATGTAACAAAATATCGGCCAAATGAGCGCCGCGACCTCGGCGGCACACCTCCATACGATGGTCCAAATTCTCGATGACGCTGAGGCATAATGGAGTTTCTATGCCGTTAATGTGCCGAATTATCTCATCCTTTAGCTCTTGAATTGTTACTGGCTTATCGACGTACACCTTTTCTTTCAAATAACCCCAGAGAAAAAAGTCCAACGGTGTCAAATCACATGATCTTGGGGGCCAATTGACATCGCCATTACGTGAGATAACACGGCCATTGAATTTGTTGCGCAAAAGAGCCATTGTTTCGTTAGCTGTGTGGCAAGTGGCACCGTCCTGCTGAAACCACATATCGTCCACATCCATATCTTCCAATTGTGGCCATAAAAAATTCGTTATCATCTCACGATAGCGAACACCATTCACAGTAACTGCCTGACCGGCCTCATTTTGGAAAAAATACGGCCCGATGATGCCGCCAGCCCATAAACCGCACCAAACAGTCACTCTTTGTGGGTGCATTGGTTTTTCGACAATCACTCTTGGATTCTCATTCGCCCAAATGCGGCAATTCTGTTTATTGACGAATCCACTGAGGTGAAAATGTGCCTCATCACTGAAGATGATTTTCTTCGAAAAATTTCATAATAAGTCTGGATAACTTTAACACGTTGTTGGATTGTGTATCTCTCCATGGTTCAAATTGAGTAAGTCTGAAATAGAGAAATGTCAAATTAAATTCGGAAAAAAACTTGGCGTTTAGGTGTGGTTCACATTCAACATCGGCCCTTACAATTTAACCACCCTTTATATGATGATATTGACATAGTTCAGTGAATGAAGAGACAGCGGCTACGCTGGCTAGGGCTTGGAAAATATTTGATGCAGTACCCTCTGGTGGAAGCAGAGGAAGAGGAAGACCTCTACTCCGTTGGAAGAATCAGATGGAGAGTGACCTTCACTTGGTATTTCCAACTGGCGCCAGACAGCGAAAAGAAGAGGAGAATGGCGCGATCGGCTATAATCGCGTAAGCGGTGTCAACGCCAATAAAAAATAAGAGGATAGTAAAGTGCATTCAGTTATTATAAAAACAACTATTAGTACTTTGCCCAGACCAGCTACAAAATTAGCCGTTTTATATGTAGTTTGTAAAACGCTAGGAGTTTGTGCGAATCACGGGGCTGAGATGTTGGTTTACTTTGAAAACAAGCCTGAAATTTTTTTATTTCATTAAAATTTTAAAATTTTTACGAAACGTTTGTATATGTATTTTTTAAACTCCTTTTTCAATTCAATTTGTAAAAAAGTTTTTAGACAACAAAAAGTAAATGCTTTATTTTGTAAAAATAGTTCTATATTTAAAGTAACTTGATATTTATATATAATATTAAAACTATGCTCTGGATTTGATGTTCACTTTGAATATATAAACCCAATGAATGCATTATTTGTAATATTTCCCAGTCTACCTGACCCTTTCATCAAAATGGAGGTGGTCGTATTCCTCTTCTTCCACCATCATCGAATTCTTTCAAAGCTGGTGTGCTATTATCCATTTGGACGACATGACCAAGCCAGCTTATCCGCTGTCTCTTGATTTGCTGAACTACGTCAATGCCACAATTTCATACAGCTCATCGTTCCATCGTCTGCGGTACTAGTCATTGCCAATGCGCAAAGGACCATAAATCGTTCATAACACTTTTTTCTCGAAGACTCCCAAGGCAGACTTATCGAATGTCGACATCGTCCACGCTCTGAAGGTAGACGAAAAATTTCTAAAACTTCGATTAATGTTTGTTTTATATATTTCGTATTTTCCTTGTTCATTACCAGAAACATTCGCTTCGCTTCGTTATCAAGTCAGTGGGAGTGTTAAGGCCTATGATATCAATGTTATCGCCATACGCCAGCAGTTGTACATTCTTGTAAAAGATTGTGCCTTCGCTCTACGGCTCTTGTTATTTACTCTAGCATAAAATGTAAAGACTTCGTTTGATACCGAACGGCTCGGAGAGGTTCTTCCAAATAGCACCCCGCACGTGTTGTGGTCGATCGCTAGGGTGCGAGGTAGTCAGTCTGTTTTCTTTCCACTGCAGTTCGACATTCCTCATAGTACCAGCTCTTTTTGTGATACTGCCGAAAACCAATTGTTTCCACGGCGGCGGTACGTAAGGATTTTGTTCATTTGACGAGGATTAGAGCTGGGTAAATTGGAAGGGGCCATGAAAGAGACAACGGAGTTGCTACCGTTTTGCATGGAAACCTGGAGTAAGTTTTGATTTTAAATCTTTATAGGACAACGCAACTTCTATAATTTGCCGTATGCAGTATTTGAGTACAGTAGGGTTTGTCATGCCCAAATTCCTGATCTAAGTGGTTCTCCTGCCTTAATTGTGCTTAAAATTTGACTGTAAATTGGATGTATTTTATTTTTCTTAAACTGAGCTGAACTTGGAGATAGGAAAGCTTTAAACATATACTGTGGAACTTTAGTTCTATTGTAAGTCGTCCATTTCTAGAATCTGTATACGGAAATTGGTAGTACCAATAATTTCTGCTAAGTTTATGTTTAAAATATGTATATAAAAACAGTAAATTTGATACACGGGAAATTTTGAGCAACAATAACGCTCGTATCACTTTCATGTTATGGTGAAACCATAAATCAAGGAATTTGTATGTTGAATTTTTTGAAAAATTAAAAACTATACGGATTTTTGACAAATTTAAATTTGAAATCATAGAATATCTTTATCAAGTATATTTTCCATTTCATACTTTTTGGCTTAGTTAAAAACATTAGTACGCTTGCATGTAGATATTTTTCTGGCTACATAAGATTTTTCGAAATTTTTTTTGTTAACGATATTATTTAACAAACCAATTTTACAAATACTTACCGAATCATTTCATTTCATGAAAAAACGCCCAAGCAAATAAGTAATACAAAACAGTTTTATAATTTTTTACATTTATTTAATTTGCGGTGATTAACGTAATTAATAAATAAATAACCTGTATAACAACAAAGTAATTTATTTATTGATTCTTCTTAATAAGGGTAAACAATAAGTTTTAAATTCTTAATATGTAGTGAATCGCAGCTATAGTAATGGACGATAGGTAAAACGTTTCCCTTCAAAATGCTGACAGATCCCTTCATTGAAGGCGAGTGGGATAGACGTCTGCTAAGGTAATCGGCTCCCATGTTGATTTTATGACAGAATTGCATAAAAGCATTTTGTGATCCAAGCATAGACCTGAATTTTTACCCAATAACCAATTTACTCTGGGGTCTAAATTTTAAGCGGCTGTATTTTAGCACTTCTAGGTCTGTTGTCCATAAAATACATGCATACATAAAAGTACGTATTAATACATCAGTAATATAATTCACAACAAATATTTAAACACAGCATCTTTGTTCACAATTCTATTGAATTATATAATGTTAATTAAATTAGTTCTTTTCAACATACTTATGCAAATATCACTTGTTAGTAGAATATTTTTTTATGTATTGTATGAATTATTATTCAGACACGTAATATCACAGCAACGCATTAACAAATTCTAAATGAATTGGAACTTGCAAACATTTTGGTGTAAAATTGTGGCACTCTTTTTCAATATTAGTATACGAGTGGGTAACATATGAGGTCTGTACTTACACTAACTTATTTGCTCATTCGTTTCTTCTCTTTGCCCCAATTGAAGCCAGGTCCTTTTCCACTTTCTTCTTTCCCGTTGGGAAGAGAGATTCGGAATTGAATTTCTAGGCTGACATTTTTATTTGTGTTTATGCTGGTTCTTAGATAGATGAAATCGTCTATAACTTTAAAATTTGCCCTTGTTCATTTCCAGACTCATTAACATGCAAGTATTTATGTACCTTCAATAAAAATTAGCCCTTCGATTTGTTCGCTTAAAATTGTATACTTGCTTGTATAAAAAACTCAGTGGACAGAAATAACTCAATGGAAGTTACTTCGGTTGTTTGAGAATAATTTAAAAGAAAGATTTGGATATCAATACATTTTAGAGCTCCGTTGGTATCAATGAGATAAATGCGTTCAGTTACGTTGATTTAATAAATTACTATATATATATGTATATACGTATTGGTAGTTATTGGGTCTACATTTAACATTTTTTAAACCATGCATCACAACTAAACAAGGTTGATGATTCTGAGCAGTGCTTGTTCGTGTTTAAAAATAAAAACGGAATTTTTGCATCTATTTGTGATAACACCTAGATCTTTCATTTCACTCTGGAATCAAAACGACCGCCAGCTAAGTAGAACAATAAGCGCCAGAAAGTACAACAATTGGCTGGAAAGGCTTGGGTATTTAGAAATGACTATCAACAGTGAATATTATAAAGGAAATTCAATCGTTGCATGCGGTAAAGCTTTTTTTTCATCAAGACAACGCAACGTATCTATAATTCAATAAAAGCAACTACATTCATTGAACTTCGAATCATTTCCTCATCCACTTTTTTCGATAGATTTGGCTCCTACCGATGTGGCCTACAATGATGAATAAACCTAACTTAGAAAATCTTTTAGACACATAGTTTACAAACGATTAAACTTTATTAAAACCCATGAAATCTGTGCCTGTAATATCAGAGCAAGCAGCCATTTTAAAACTAACGTTAACGATCAGTTGGTGTAATTTCAACATTAACAATTTCACTTCTTTTTGATAACATGGCGCCGAAACGAAAAAAAAATTACATGGCTGATGTTGGCGCAGTGGGGGAACACTCGCCTGTTAAGTCAGGATACGTTGGTTCGATCCCTGACATAAGAAGTCTGATGAGGAGATGTGGTGATCTCCGAAACAGCTGTCACTTTACAATTTTTCTTTGTTGTGTAACAAAATATTCAATTCATACAAACAAACCAGGCCTTTTAGCTCATATAAAATAACAAACATTAATAGTATGTATGGCCGCAAAAAAACAATTTTAAAAAATTTTTCGTTAAGATTATTTTTCATAATAACAAAACGAAATGCACATATGCAAACTACTATCTGCTATTCCTTCCGTCTTAGATCGGTGTATGTCGTGGAATATTTTAATGAACCCTTCCTGCATCTTTACACAAGAATCATGCAATCTTTTTGTATGCATATCATTTATATCAAATATTTATATACTGCCTGCATGATGATTAACAAATTTGGTGGTTTTGCAACAGATGTAATAGAATTTTTCGTACTTTAAGATTTCCTCAAGCTGAAACACTGTTGTTGACGACAATGTATAAATATCATCTACATACGCCAGCAGTTATACACTCTTATAGAAAACTACACATTCTGTATTTAATTCTGCAGCTCGTATTATTTTTACCAGCATGTGGTTGAAGAATTCTGAAGCCTCATTTAATACCCTACGGCTGGGAGAGGTACTTTCCAATTCTGACGGAGCTTTAGGTGTTATCAGTGTCAGTAATTTTGAGGAGATACCAAACTTAGATATAGAAACATATTCGTGCTGTTGAAAGACAAAGACGTTATTTGTATTGATCATCAACCATAACATGATTTGAAACTTTTTCAGGGCTCGTAACAAAGCCAATTGAAGGAACTTTGGACAGCTGATTCTTAAGAAGCCTGAGTACCACGTGTCGTTAATTGCATGCACGGTTTTTCCTCAGAAAAACAATTTAGGTTACCAAAAAATTTTCATTAACTCCAGCAACTCTTTATCAGATATCCAAAAAGGAAAATTTTTTGTCTTATCACACTATAATTGACGTAGATTGTGGGGCCCTCTTATCTGTAGATAAGTTAAGAGCACACTACGGTTTCAATCGTCGGGTATGCTCTCGTCCGACCATATTCCACAAATAAGCTGATGTATCATTGCAGTCAAGCAGGCTGTAGAAGTGCTCCCGTCAAAAACTCTGATCCTCAGTCTCCAGATCCCCGTTTTCGTTCCAATAGCTAGAAAGCATTTCCCGTTTGTCATCTCTCCACGTTCTTCATACTCTACCGCAACGTTTGCTGTCAGTTGGAAAATCAAATTCAACTCCGATTCCCGAAAAAAATTAAGTTTAAAACAGGTTGATATTTTTTTCTGCAGTTCTGTGAAAGAAAATTATTTTACTCGATTAAACAAAAGCTATTCAATATCTGAGAAGAGTTGAGCTTCTTTTACTAATTTCAGTACGCTGCAACAACTGGTTTTAGTCTTGCTTCGACCAATATTAAACATTTAGAAAATTAACTTTTTTTAAAATCGTAACCTGATTACTTAAAACTTAAGAACTAATAGAATTTTTGTATTCGAAGAAATTTATATTCACACTCCGCCACGTTTGTAATGACAGAAAAACATTTTAGCGACTTTTTAATGGCTCTAGGGGATAGATTTTTAGCTGGAGGTGACTACAATGCAAATCATACACATTGTGATTCGAGACTAATTAACCAAAAATGTCAACAGTTACAATATACGATCATAAGTACCAAAAATATATACAATTTTATCTCCCCAAGATCATTCCTCAATAGTAATTAAATTAAACGAACAACCAATTGAAAGTGAGCATGTTTTTCGACTTACTACATTCAGTTTGTTCTGAGTTCTAAAATATAAAAAATATTTAAGTAGTCATATACAGACCAATCAAGAAATAGAGAGAGAAACTTATTTTGAAAATGAGTTACTTGTATTTAACGGTATGCTAGCAACAGCAGCAACTATAGTAACACCAGAGCAGAAAATAAAACCAAAATCCTGAACTTTGACGACCGATCGCAGAATAGAGAGAGAGACTGCGTAGCGGTTCATGGGCCAGACGGTTGAAGAAAAGGCGACTTGTTCTGCAGAACACACCAGTACGATATTTCAACCAAATACTTGCTACAAATAATGCACCTTTGTCAACGAACCATTCTGCTCCAAGGTACATTGTTGTGGTTGTCTTAACTAAAAGATTATTACCGCCTTAAATCCAAATGAATCTCCAGGAGACGATCAAATCACACCAAAAATGCTAAAAGAATTGCCAGGCATTGCTCTCGATTTTCTTTCAAAAATATGGAAAAGGTCGCAGATAATTATGATAGCAAAACTAGGTAAAGATGCAACATTGTCGTCATCATATAGATCAATCAGCCTGTTGCCCTTCTTTTCCAAACTTTTCGAAGTGCTGATATCAAAAACTTTTCCTTTTCTTTGGTAAACCAAACGAAATGAAGAAAGCTTTCAAATTCATAAAGTATTGCTCAGCCGTTTTTCCTTATGTGGCACAAGCTTTTGAAAAGGTGTGGCATGATGGTCTAATTCGTAAAATTAAACAATTATTACCTAACACGTTCCACAATATCCTTGAATCCCACTGATTCAACAGGCGAATCGCGGTAAAAGTAAATGAATACATAACAGAGGAGTATCCAACCATGACTAGTGTTCCACAAGGAAGTGTTCTTGGACCAATATTGTATATACTGTTCACCGCTGAGATCAGTACAAGTGACAAAGTCAACTTTTCCGAATGGTACTGCTATAACAAGTTGAAATAAGTTTCATGGAAACCCGTTAACGATAATGTTACTCCAGATTTGGTGTTTGTGGATAATGCTTCTAAACTTTCGGTCTACATCGACATTCGATAGGGTAAATCACTCAATTTTCATCCATGAACTAGATATTCTGGGCTTGCAACCAAGATTTCTTCAATGGGTTTCCACGTATATCTGCAATAGAACACAACGTGTAAAAAACTTTTTACACACTTTATCACAATTAATTAATGTCTCATCAGGAGTTCCTCAACGTAGCCATCTCAGTCCGAATCCGTTTCTATTATTTATAAAACGATATGTCTTCGGTAATAAAGCATTCAAATATCCTGTTATATGCCGACGATGTAAAACTTTTTTGTGTCATATACCTCATTCGACAAAAGGCGTTTGTTACAAAACGATCTAGACATTTTAGCTATTTGGTGTGATAACAACGATATGCCTTTGAAGCCCATGTGCTTTTTACGAATACTTGTTCTACCTTCTCCTTATATAATTAATAACTGTAGTCTAGAGGAAGTCTTCAACTTTGTTGATTTGGGGGATATGATGAACCCTAAGCTCAACTTCCATCTTCATATCAATACCACTGTCCTAAAAGCTAAAAATGCTTTTACCTTTGTCAAAAGAAGCACTTTATATGACTTAGGTGAGGCCAATATTAGAATATGGCTCACTGAACCCCAATTATTAGGGTAATTCCGATAAGTTGGTGTCTGTCCAAAAATAATTTTAACTTTTTGCACTACGACATTTCCGATGGAACTCTACGATAAATCGTCCTCCCTATACCAACCGTTTAAAGCTTCTAAATCTACCAACTCTCGCAAGTCGTAGAGAAATGTTAGGCGCATTGTTCGTAGTGAAACTTCTTAACGGATCAATTTGTAGTTCATGGCTCTTATCTGAGGTAAACTTTAATGTTCCATCTCGTGTACCTATTCGGTTTAGGCTTTTACTATTAAAGCCATGTAAAACAAATTATGAATTTTAATATTTATTCCAGCACCTTCGATCTCTCCGACTCACTGTTTAGTACCAAAAAACTATTCTTAACTCTCTCAACAGTTAAAATTTAAAACTCCATATTTACTAAATTTTAGCTATTGAATAATTATTTTCTCTGTAGCTGAAAAGTTTTAAATCTCGATGCTTAACAAACGCTTCCCAATCATGACTCGGCATACGTGTATTCCGTACGTTCTGCGGATGTCGCCTCTCGTGTCGGTTGGGCGGGTGGAGGCTAGCAAAATGGCACATAAAAGCTTATGAAAATAAATGTAAATTTTTACATTGAACTCAAAAACGTGCCCCATTATTAAGCTCAACAAAGTCCCTTATAATATGACTATAAGATCGATATGGATATGTGGAATCTAGTTATGGGGCACAACTTTAGCGATGACAATTGTTGCAAGGAAGTTTTCAGAATTTTTCTTTCTTCTGAAACTGTGACAGAAAAAAGTGTTTTTTAATGTTTGCATGAAGCAGGGAGAGAAAAGTAAAAAATCCACTATATGGGATTAGGGCACAGTTGTCACCAGATTGCACCTTATACAATTCCTGCCTAAAATAGACCATGGGAATTATTAATTACATGTAGTAAGCAATTTCGCCCTGTGATTTCTGAGATGTACTTTTTTCCCAAATGTTGGTGGTGGCACGCATATACGAAATTTTTTATGCTAATCTTCACAAAAACTTACGAACGTATTAAAATGCAACCAAACGGAGTCATGCACATAACTTTAATAATAACTTTTTTTTCGTCTTAATAATAAAAACAAGCTCAAATTGATCAAACACTAAATATTAGGTAAAGTAAAAATTTCGATATGGCGTTATTGTCCATAGTACTAGCGTTACGTGTCGCATCATGTCATACTATATGGCGCTGAAAACGAGTTTATTCGCGCTAAAAGTTTGTCTTTGACAGTTTTTCGATTGATTGACTCAGTACGTTGTGAGCGTTGTACGTCAAAGATGGACACCAGCAAGGCGAAATCAAGGCGTAAATGCAGCCAAAGCGGCTGATACTGTAAACGAACGTGTAGCACAAAAGTGATTTGCTAGGTTCCGTTCCGGTAATTTCGATGTCAAAGATGCACCACGCGGAGGCCTGTCGTCGAAAATTGCGATAAAATCATGGAAAAAACCAAACGAACTTTTTACTTTACCTAATACATAGGTTTTCTTTGGTCTCGGCTTCACCTACCGAAAGAAAAGAAGTTTTGATGGTAATTCCAGCAAAAATCTACCAATATATCAAATTTCAAGTAAATAAAACCATAAATATGTTTTCCACACATACGAGTATGTCAAGATCCAAATTAGCCATTCTCGAATTTTAGCGAGACGAACGAATAGCAATTAATTTTTAAACGACGAAAAAGAAGTCTCCCTAATTGTGGCATATATATTCCTTTCTAATGCATGAATAACAAGATATCATCAAGAATGGTATTAGCATTCACCCCGATGGATGAACGTCTCGCCGCAATCCGCGCCACAAAGCAGGATTTTTCAACATATCGTTGATTAGCGCCCACGCCCCGACGGAAGAGAAGGACGAGTTGACCAAAAACTCTTTTTATGAGCGTCTGTAGCGTGCTCATGAGCAGTTTTCCCCCACGATGTGAAAATCGTGATTGGCGATTTTAATGCAAGGGTAGCAAAGAAGACATCTTTGGTACAAATATCGAAAAATTCAGCCTTCAGCCACTACTAACCGACTTCACCTGGGCCCGAAATATGGTTGTCTGTAGTACTAGATTCCAGCACAAGAAAATACATCAAGCTACTTGTCTGCCCCTTGATCGGAAAACACAAAACCAAATCGATCATGTTGTGATAGACGGAATACAAGTATCCAGTGCTCTTGACGTGCATACACTTCAACATCGATCTCTCTGTGTGTCAAAGAACGCCCGCCATCAATCACAAGGAAAGTTCAACGTTGAAACGCTGCAATCACAATAGACTGCCGAGCGATTTTCTACTCGACTTGCACACCTGCTCTCTGAGAGCACTCATCAGCAACTCGGCATACGGAAACTGTTGGACGTACAGCTGCAAACGAAACTATTGAGTTGCGGAAAGATCGTAAAAACAGCTGTTACCATGAGGACTGTCGTGTCGCAGTAGGGAGAAAATAGACCGGAGCAGACTCCTGTAGCACACAAAGAGGTGATCTAGCCACTGATGGCCAGAGAATATTGAATTTATGGAGGGAACACTTCTCGAGCCTGCTGAATGGCAGTGAAAATAGAGCATCCGGAGATGGTGTGCCCGAAACCCCAGTCGGTGACAATGGAAGAAGTTCGAATAGCAATCGCCCGCTTAAAAACAACGGCTCTGCCCAATCCATAATAATCGCCTATAAGGTCCTGTCGAGCGTTTTCTGTGAAAGACTAAAGCCTACCGTCAACTAATTGATTGAACCTTATCAATGTGGCTTTAGACCTGATTGACCAGATATTCACCATACGCCTAATCTTGGAAAAGACTAGAGAAAAGAGGGTGCCGACCCACCACCTCTTCGTCGATTTTAAAGCCGCATTCGACAGCACGAAAAGGAGCTGCCTTTACGCTGCTGTGTCTTTTTAACTTATTGCTGGAGAAAATAATACGAGCTGCAGAGCTGAATAGAGAAGGTACAATATTCTATATGAGTGTACAGCTGCTGGCGTACGCCAATGATATTGACATTATTGGCCTCAACCGTGAGTTCTGCTTTCTGCAGACTGGATAAGGATGCGAAGGATATGGGTCTGGTAGTGAACGAGGGTAAAACGAAATACCTCTTGTCATCACACAAACAGTTATCGCATTCGACCCACTCGGCTCCCACGTTATTGTTGACAGTCCTAAATTTGAAGTTGTAGATAACTTCGTCTATCTTGGAACCAATATTAACACCAACAACAATGTCAGCATGGAAATTAAACGTAGAATCACTCTTGCCAACAGGTGCTACTTTGGACTGAATAGGCAATTGAAAAGTAAACATCTGATGAGTCGGCGTTGGAGTTTTCGAGAGAAAGGTTTTGCGTAAGATTCACGGCCCTCTACGAGTTGGTAACGGCGAATACCGCAGCCGGTGGAATGATGAGCTGTATTCCTTGTACAGGGCGCTCTATAACCATTGAAGCGATTTTATTTATTTTTCATTTGCTTAGTTGATCCTGTTGACAAGAGTGAATCTACGTGGCATTTCAAGGATAATATTGTTGGTTTTGATGCTAGTTTCTAAATAGGCGAAATGATTTACGACTTTAAAGTTGTGGCAATCTTCGCTTCTTTGTCTAATCTGGAGTAATGCACCTAACGTTCTTAAGGTCAATATCAATTCCGTTTCTTGTATCGAGTTGCTGAGGGGTGCTCACAGAAGGCAGAAACACATGTCAAGTAGAAAACTGGCTGATATACACGGTGTGTCCCAAAAATAACCGAACTTTTTGGATATAAAATAGTAAAATACACATTATATTATCTTTGAAAGTTATTATTTATTCAAAATAGGTTCCATTTGACTCAACACAACGTTTGGAACGATCAACCAGCATAGATTTTTTATGTCATTTATAGAAATGTTCTTCAGTACCTCAGTTACGGCTGCTTCATTTTTTTCAATTTTTTTTTAATTTTTTAAACTTCAATTTCAATTTTTTTTCAAGTTTGACACAAAATTTTATATTTGCTCTTTGTTCCATTTTTTTTTTTGGAACCATTAGCACACTTTTGGTTTTATTGAAATGGCTGTCACTTTTACATCTGTCATCCGACTTACATGAAGTTAGGTGCGTTTGAAAGAGGATGAATGTATCTTTTTAATGTTGCAAATTTTCAAAACATGGCGCTGTATTTTGTATGATTTAAATATAAAGTTCGGTTATTTTTGGGACACACCATGTAGAATGCTAGTGATATGCCACAATATGACCGAATTGGTCGTGCAACTTCTTATCCGGTTACAAATATCTACGTTGATGAACTGTCTAGTGTCTCTGCCTACTGTTATGACGAATATATATTTTTACCCATCCTTACAGGAATTCAAATATGAATTCTTTCTCACTCTACATATCCGACAACAATCTGCCGTTTCTCTATATGTGGGAGATTTCACAGGAACTCACCTTCTGTGCTGCTTGAATCATATGTGAAATAATAGATTCTGGCTGCTCCCAGGGAATGACAGTCAAAAACTTTTGTAATTTGCGTGAACTTCTTCTCATGACTCCTCAGGACGTCTTAACCTTTATAAACTCACCATGCTTCGTAGTAATGTTCACACCCAACTGAGAGATATAAATAATCAATTGATCTCCAAAAAATTTGGTACATTTCTTTTCGGCACCGGGGGCTGATCTGATCCAAAAACTCTTATTATACTTAGATTTAGGTATTTTAGATATTATTGAAAGAGAGGGTGTACATACATATTTAATATCCATAAAAATGCAAATCTACTTCAAATTTATAACATAATATCTTCCTTTTCAATTTCAAGCAAAGGTAATTTTTAGGATAACAAATAGTTAGACATAGGACTTTTTAAAGCCTTATTTGGTACAATAAAATTTCTGTTTCATAGAGAAGACGATAATAGTATCTAGATTTATGTAATCAATTAGGGTGCCGAATCTGTTACTGATATCAATACTTTATATCTAATATACTTTCTGAAAATAAAAGAATTTAATGTGCTTATCTAGACAATAAAAGCTCTTTCCTCGAAAATGTTTCAAGTAAATTTATCCGACAGTGTTTTCTAATAGATCTGGTCAGTGCCCACTACGTGGATAAAAAAGTAGTGTACGAGTACATGTTGCTTAGGAAACAGATAGCAGTCAACTTTGCACGCAGACCTTTTATAAAAGTTTATTTCCTTTTCAAAATATATGTAAATACTTTACTAGTTGAAAATAAAAAAATATAATTTTATTCAAATTTAATATATAATATATATGGATGTAATATATGCCAATTGCACTAAATATCAGATTCAACACTGATGTTGACTTCTACATTAATTTGTATTTTATTAACTAATATAATTTGCACAATAATTCATTTTAGTGAAGACCTCTCGCTCCACTTTTCATTGTTTCATATTAAAAATGAAATTCAAATAATTTTTTTAATTAAGAAGTAAGCAAATTATCTCGAGTAATCAGTTCAAAGTAGGATTCTCCCTAGTCTGTTTTTGCTGCTCATATACGCGCACTTAGTTACTAGAAAATATGTCAAACAATTTCAAATTCCCGTTGTCATCTGCCCATTCTTACCATCAATCCAATCACAACCCATCGCTATATTATTGTTCGACGTCAGCGCCATTGGAGTAATTACTGTCGCTCGGTGAACATCGCGCGCTGGGTAGTAAACAATTGGCCCTGGCGAAGGTGCTCGATTGCGGTTGACTTTTGGGACATCGGACAAGCCGGTCTGTACCAAACGCACGTTCTTCAACGTACTGTTGTGCGGAAGACCTGCGGGTAAGAGATAAGTTCCTGTTATGCTACGTTGTGTACCGTACCGTGAAAATCGCCCTGATGACCGATGATTTGTAGTTCCGTCACCGTTGTTCGATATAGAACTCTCGTAATGCACAAGATCTGGTTGGTCACGGCTAAGACGGCGGTTAAAGAAAATTAATAGGAAAATACGTTTGAATTTTTCTCCGAAAATAACATATATTAGAAAATTCGCACTGCTATTAATCGTAACCAGCAGATTGGAGATTTTAGTAAGTGAGTGATCGATTTTATTGTAAAAAGCTTCATCTATATTTACAACAAGAGCAAGAAAGTTTAGTAGGAAAAAGACAATAACGATGAATATAAGCATAGTCGCCAAGCCGATTTCCCGTTTCTCGGAGCGCGAAAGCCGCTGTCGTTCACGATTCGCATGTTTTACTTTACGGTATATCAGACAATTGAGTATAGCCAACGTGAGAAATGGTATTATATAGTTGATAATCAGATAGCACCAATGAATATAGACATTGATGTATGTTTGATTTTGTCGTAAAGGTGAAGGACGTATACAATGGTAAACTATTTCACTACCTTCAGGCTGGTGGCTGACTGTCACCACCTCCCAAAAACGTGGTAGATTGTAAACAAGGGATAATATACAACATACAATAAAGTATATCTTGGCGCGGCCATAAGTGCAAAGGGCACGTGATTTAAGTGGATGACACACGGCAACGTAACGCTCCAAAGTTACTGTGAACGTCATATATATGCTAGCGGTTTGAGCTGTTAAGCCGATGGGAAAAACCGAAGGAGATATAAATGGATAAACATAGTTGTAATAATAGAAGAAGTAACCGGAATATGGATAAACACACGGTATACCGAACAATAGCATGGAAGTTATAATCAAAGTGGTATCACAGCGCGCCAAACCGATAAGCAAATAATTTATGCTAGATCGCATTTGCGGTCGTGAAAGTATAATCATTGAAATAATATTACCCACAATGCCAAATATACCGACTACATTTAAAACAACACCACAAACCCAAAATTCTAAGCAAGTATCAGGATCAGGATGGTAAACATCCTTGCACAATGCCTCATTGGACTGATTGCTAAAGAAATTGTGAAAGGTGAAATTTTCTGTCAACTTAAGAAAGTGTGTACTATCATCAGCGGTACTGCTGCCGTAAATAGTCGTGGAATCAGTGGGTGCAACGTACTCTATGAAAACATCGTTTCCTGATACAGTCTGAATAAAATCATTTAAGTTTATTGGTCCTGAGTTGTAATCGGGTGTGGAACTGCCATCGATAAAATCAGTGAATGGCAACAAGGCTGCTTCTTTGCCCGAAGCTAGTTGTGAAGTTTTTAATTGATGAAAAGTATTCGGTCCGAATTCGCGTGTTTTACTGAATTCAGTCATCGATAAAAAGCGTATATTCCAGTTCAAACGAAAGGATACTAATGTAGCATGGAAGCCGGTGGTATTGATGTAGGACGGATGCAAAATGTAGACTTATAAATAATTATTCAAAGCGAATGAAATGCTGGATGTACCTCATATTGAATTTGCACTGAAATCGATGTTTGTTATAAGTTGCTTAATAAATTTAAAATATGCACTGAATCTTCAACACATGTTTTTAAGTTTTTCTTTTATAATATTCCAGTATTTGTTCTATATTTTAAGAAACTAGCTAAACTTAATTATTAACTAACTGCCTTAATTTAAATTTGCCATAATAATTCGGTTCTATTATATGAGCTCTACTTCAGCTTCAGATTTCCTTTAACTTCGATGTTTCTTTTTATGCTATTTGTAAATATGATTTAAAGCTCTTTTAATATTCATAAATATGTTTACAAGACATATACTTTTCGCTTATAAGTATAATATCACAAAACCTTTGGCTTAATGCTAAATTAAGCAAATAATTTAATTTAAGTTATCTAATCTTCTGATATCAATAATTTTTTCTTTAAGGCTTATACCAATTTATAATCTTTTACTTCTTAATGAAATAACTAAAATGTGAATAATATAAATCATATGTTACTTGTTTCTCCTCCGATACTTTTGAATTTTAAAATTTGAAGAAATTTGCAACTTTCTAACAGTTTTATTAGATATACTATTCTGCTCAACCAGCTAACACATAATGGAAATATTACAATTTTATTACAATTATATATTACTGTTCATTACTACTAATGTACAAATCAATAAATACTTAAAATTTCGATAACTTTGTCGTGGCTGTCACTAACGACAAAAAAATTCAATCGAAATGTTAAATATTCCGTCTCAAATTTTATAACAGAGCGCCGATGGTCTCTAGGTTTTTTTCATCAACCTTTCGTAGTCATGGCGTTGCATTGTCGATTTTCCAACATGGGTAAGACGCAAAACAAAATCTAGTATTGTATAGTTGGAGTGGTTATTTCTAAAACCAATAATATATTGTTCTTCTGTGGAGCTTCAGTTGATACTAGTAAATCTTTTTGTAGGCTTTGCTATTTGTAGTTTTTGATGTTGGAACTCAATGCATACATACATATGTATACTTATGTAGCACATATACACCTCCTCGGCATGGTTTGGTGGAGCATTAACGCTACCTACAGTTTCCTCGTGTCCTTTATTTTTGATGCTCAACATCTCAAAGGCATGCTTCAAATTGTCAGCTACTTAGGCATTCTATTGCGGTTTGAATTGGCGAATATGGTGCGCTCTGCTGTAAATACAAATACTATTGTTATATTTAATTCTTAAGGAAAGTTGAATGGTCATTTATTTAAAAATATTATAAAAATACCTAATTATAGTAACTAAATTTTAGAAAACATCAGGGGTATTATCTTAGTCTAGAAAATTCATGTAAAAAAAATTGATACAAAAATTTGCTAGAGGACGAGAATGTTCCCATTGGATGATTGTAGTAAATTCCAATCAAACAACAACAACCCAGGGTTGTTTATTTCTTCTTGGAACCTGTAGGAAAAATACATGAGTTTTGGTAAGGTATGGATGTGCTATTTACCATAGCATATTCTTTGGATGTGTTTTGTTGTTTTACCCTTACTCTGAAAGGAAACCGTGCAATTCGTGTGTCCTAGTATGCATTTCCCAGACTAAGAGAATGCCTTTACTTTTAAATAGAAATATGGTTTCTATACATACATATGTATGTATGTATTTGTATCTATATTTTTTTATATTAAATTTTTTTTGTATATACGAGTATACAACGGAAGGATATTAAATTTTAATTTTTGTAATTAGCCTCAAATATTTCGATATACTAAGTCAACGGCCTTTGGTGTCCACAAGCTCAAAGAAAGATCTTCCCCCCAAATGAAACCACTGTTTTTTTTAAATATTAGGAATCCTTGAGTAAAGCATGATCAAAGAGTTTATCATGTTCTTCTTCTAACTCTTTGGTGTGGACACCGCTTACGCCATTACAGCCGAAATCCTAGAGGAAAGCTTGACTAAAGCATTTATCATATTTCTCGTCTTCTACTTTGGTGTGGGCACCGCTTTTGCCCGAATTAACAATAGTACATTTTTTAAACTGTGAAGGCAGGCCCGATACTTCCAACCAAGCGGGTAATAAATCGAATACTTTCAGAGCTGTAGTGTTTCCATCCATCTGAATGACATGCGTAGCTGCTGTCTTTTAATTTGCTGAATTTTGTTAATATTCATAAAGTTCACTCTTCCTAAGTCTGCAGGACCATAAATCTCCTGCAAAATCTTTCGCTCAAATACTTTCAAAGTCGACTCACCCGACGTCGACATGTCCACACTTCTGCACCATACAGAAAGGCAGAAATAATGAGCGACCTGTAGACTTCGTTCTTTTCAATTGCATATTCTGCTCAACGTATCACCTTTGGCAAGATTAATTCTGACAAGAGGTATTTCGTCTTGCCCTCATTCATTATCAGACCCATTCGCCTCGTTTTCTTATCTTATGAAACCTCGTTTGGTGCCGAGCGGGTCGGAGAGGTCCTTCCCAATGCTGACGGAGCTTTTAGTATTACTCAGCGTTAGTTTTAATCGTTTCCAGGACTTGTTATCAATTCTTAATTAGGAAGGTTTGAAGCCACACTGATAAGGTCTAATCAGTTCGTTGAGGGTGGGCGTTAGCGTTCTGCTACTTTCAACTTCGATCTTAAAGCAAGAAACCAATTATGGGTGCTTAAGATATGAATATATTACGGTGCAGAGGCTATTTTCTTAATATTAGTTACAGAGTTGAATATCATACATTCCAATTGACTTTGTAATTGTATTGTAAATTTGCAAATGTACTTTGTTTTAGCCCAGCGTTCTTATATGAAAGCCAATTTAAACTAGGTACATAAAGTTTCATATGTAATACTTTGGCATCTATGTGTCTTTTCCAGGTGAACATATACCACTTAATTTTCAGAGGTATCTCAAAATTTTTTTATTCAAAGTATTGACCATTGGTTTCTACACATTTCGCCCATCTCTCAGGCAAATTATGGATACCATTCCAAAAAAACTTTTTCTCTTTCGAGGCAAACCATTCGACGAGCCATTTTTCGACTTCTTCAAAATTAGCGATGCGAAAAGGTGATAGTCGGACGGGGCGAGGTCTGGAGAGTACGGCGGGTGCGATAATATTTCCCAATTAAGTGTTTTTAATGTGTCTTTCACCAGTTTAGCAGCATGAGACGGCGCGTTGTCATGTTGCAAGATAACTTTGCCATGTCTTCGGGACCATTCCGACCGTTTTTCGATCAACGCATGATCCAAATTAATCATTTGTTGTCGGTAGCGATCCGTGTTCACCGTTTCACCAGGTTTTAACAACTCGTAGTACACCACACCACACTGGTCCCACCAAACACAGAGATTGTGTTACGGCCTAAGCGATTTGGCCTTGCAGTCGATGGGCCGGCTTCACCAGGGGAAAGCCATGATTTTTTTCGCTTTCCATCGCTTTTTCGCTTCGGGTTCTCAAAATAAATCAATTTTTCGTCCCCCGTGACAATTCGATGCAGAAAAGATTTCCTTTCGAATCGTTGAAGCAGAATTTACCAAACGGTTTTTCGATTTTCCATTTGTCTATCGTTCAGCTGATGTGGCACCCATTTTCCATACTTCTGGATCTTTCCCATGGCTTTTAAACGTTGGCAAATTGCTCCTCGAGTCACATGTAGTGTTTCTGCCAATTTTTGTTGCGATTGGGTTGGATCGACATGCAATTCCTCGTCTTCGAACTTTTTCGCTGCACCAGGATGTTCATTGTCTGTCAAATCGAAATCTCCACTTTTAAATTGTCGAAACCATGTCTCACATGTTCTAATCACTGGAGCATGTTCACCATAAGTTTCTACCAGCAACCGGTGAGCTTCAGCTGCTTTTTTCTTTTGATGAAATAAGAAAAGCAACGAATGCCGCAAATGCGATTTACTTGGAACGAAACACGACATATTCACTGAGGTAAACAAATATGACGCTATTATTTTGTCGGAATGTGACTTGCGTGTTTTTGTAGTTTAATGTCAATAGAAAAAAATTACATACATGCCAAATCATAGAAATTTATACATATTGCTAGCGACATCTACTAGTAAAACCGGCAACCTTCAACAAACACACCTGTTATATCATTTTCTTGGAGGATATTTATTATCACATTTATTTATCACAACATAAAATGGTTAGTGTCTTTCGCAAAAGTGGATATTTGTACTTTACGGTTTACTGAGATATCTGCTGTATATAAAATGCATAACATATGCCCAAGAACACTAACTCGAAAAAACCGGCTTTTATTAAAAACTCTTCAATAATAAATTCCGATTGTTTTAGGGTAAACCGCTTGTTAGACAGATATGACTCAATGTCAAAGTTTTATGAATTTTGTGTAATAAACCTTTATGCCGTCCCATGTCGACGCTACGCCAAGAAATAGTGCACACCAAATGGAAAAAATGAGATATCTTAGATATCAGATATCACTTCCAGATGCGATGTGGGCACAATAGTAAAGCTTAGCTCTGCGACTGCTACTGTACACTCTTAAGCATGACTACACCCATTACATATTCAGAGCATAATAAATGAACTCTTAAATATAGCAACGATAAGCTGAAAACTACTATAATCCTATGCAAAATATGCGAGTACACCGGCCTAAGCATCGATTACGGATGGGAAAAATCGAAACCTCCCAATGAAACTATAGGATAAATAAGATCCCAGAAAAGGAACAATCATGTGGCAGCTCGGACGGAGCCGGAGTTTACAATCTACCGAAACTTTTAGGGTTAAACGCTTATCAATTGCGAGGACCAAGCCTCCCTAGATTTTTTGACGGGTAGCTTTGCTAAAATTAGTAACGCATTTACAAGCCTCAAGTTGAAATTTACACCGCTAACAAATGCTAACAACAAAATCAGCTTTGGAGCCTTCAATAACAAGATGAAAATCTCATTAAGCGACAAAATGGGGTGTGAAAACGACACTTAAGAGGTCGATGACGTCAGCTAGTTGATGAGAGAGGCATCAACATAGCAATTACCAGAAACCTGGGCGTTACAGTTAAAATGACATCCTCATTTATTGATGAGGTATCGATATTACTCCTCTTTACAGAGGTAGACACCGGTTACGATATTATAGTCGAGTTATCAACAGTGCGTCATTCATTCCTTCTTTTCGCTTTTGGCGCCAATTGGAAATACCAAGTGCAGCCAGGTCCTTCTAGCGGTGTGGGGGTCTTCCTCTTCCTCTGCTTCCACCAGCGGCACTGCATCGACTTAGCTAGTGCAGCCGTCGTCTATTGATTTGGCGAACTATGTCAATGTCGCCGTACCTATATCCCTTACTACTCATACCTCCATCGTCTGAATCATAAATTTTACGCAAAATATTTCTCTCGAAAACTACTATCGCCGACTCATCAGATGTCATCGTTCATGCTTTCGCACCATATAGCAAGACGGAAATGATACAATTCGCTCGTCACACCACAACAGTATGGTATAAATGCGGTGTACCAGTAGTTTCGCGTTACTTAGCTCCAGTGAGAGTAAACGTCATACTTATATTATAGTAAAACGCCAATGCAATAATTTTTGGATACGTTTGCAGTTAGTGTGAATTTTGTCTTCATAAGTGGAGTTATATGAACAAACAAGCGAAAGTGCGTAGAAATTGCGATTTGTACAATTTTTTAACTGTGTATTACTTTGGTGACAGCGGCCGCGGTAGCTAATTGGTTAGCATTGTGTATTGCCTTTCGGCAGGCTCAGGCTCAAATCCTGGTGTGGTACTAACAACCAATTTAATTTAAATACAAAATTAAGCTAAACTTTCTAATTGCGGTCGCCACTTAGAAAGGAATGTCAACCCCTCCGAGTATATTTCTGACATGAAATAAAGCTCCTCATAAAAAACCATCAGCCGTTCGCAGGCGGCTTAGCATAAACTGTAGGTCCCTCCATTTGTTGGAAAAACATCTAGACGCAAAACCACAAGTCCTCAGTTATAAAATATTCAAAAATATTAGGTCAAAAAAAGTTCGTTCGGTTTTTATCTAAGAGACGGCGTTATTCTCCATAGTACTAGTGTCACGTGTTGCATCATGTCATACTATACGGCGCTGAAAACGTGTTTATTCGCGCTAAAAGTTTAACTTTGACAGTTTTTCGATTGATTGACTCAGTATGTTGTGAGCGCTTGTCAAAGATGGACACCAGTAAAGAGAAAATTCGCTATATTTTATAATTTTTCTTCGATCAAGGCGAACAAGCAGCCAAAGCGGCTGAAAAAATTAATTTAGTTTATGAGCCCGATACTGTAAACGAACGTGTAGCATAAAAGCGATTTGCTAGGTTCCGTTCCGGTAATTTCGATGTCAAAGATGCACCACACGTCGGGAGGCCTGTCGTCGAAAATTGCGATAAAATCATGGTAATAGTGGAAACAGACCATCACGTGAGCACTTATTTAATTGCTGACGAACTAAAGATAAGCCAGAAAACCGTTTGGATCCATTTGCATAACCTTGGATTCAAAAAGAAGCTCGATGTTTGGGTGCCACACGAACTAACGCAAAAAACATGATGAACCGAAATTCCGTCTGCGAATCGCTGCTGATTCGCAACAAAATCGACCCATTTCTGAAGCGTTTAGTGACTGGCGATGAAAAATGGATCACTGGTCGAAACGCGGTGAGCCGGCGGAAACGGTGGCCAAGCCAGGATTGACGGCCAGGAAGGGTTTGCTGTGTGTTTGGTGGGATTGACAAGGAATCATCTACTACGAGCTGCTCCCCTATGGCCAAACGCTCAATTCGGCCCTCTACTGCCAATAACTGGACCGCTTGAAGACAGCACTCATCCAGAAGAGGCCATCTTTGATCAACAGAGGCCGAATTGTGTTCGATCAGGAAAACGCCAGGCCACACACGTCTTTGGTGACGTGCCTGAAGCTCCAGGAGCTCGGATGGGATGTCCTAATGCACCCACCTTATGGTCCGGACCTGGCACTAAGTGATTACTATATTTTCCTGTCCATGGTGAATGCGCTTAATGGTGACAATTGGCTCTACGAGGTTTTTGCCAATAGGGACGCAGTCTTCTACGAGACGGGTATAATTAAGTTTGCATCTCGTTGCAACAAGTTTACGAATAAAGCGGCGCATATTTGACTTAAATCGGACAAATGTACACAAAGTTATCATATTTTGGAAAATCAATACCGAACGAGCTTTTTACTTTACCTAATATTATATTCCGATATTGTAAAGCTTTTCAAAACATACTATATCTCAATTAATGAATTTTCACGGATATATCTTTAATCACCATCTTACACAATAAACAACTATATTCTAGAACAATTTTGTTGACTTTGATGTAGTTTAATTTTAATTTTCATATAAATACTACTATGTTGAGAGCTAAGGGCGCTTTTCCTTTTATAAATCAATGCTTTTTAAAGTCCAATTTGATAAAATTTAGTCCGTTCAAAAATAGTTTTTGTTGCTTTTCTTTATTGACGTTGGAATCGCTTACTGTTTGGCGCCAGTTGGAAATACCAAGACAGGTCACACTCTACCTGATCCTTCCAACGGAGTGGAGTTCTACCTCTATATTTCGAGGCACGGCAAAGTCGATCATCCTCAACTCATTTGGGTATGGGAAAGATACTTTCTTTGCCCACGCTGGCGTTGAAGTCGACAAGCACAATTTTGACATCGTGGCATCGTAAAAGACATCCTTGGTCACATCGTAGTTGTCTTCCGTTGGGAGTGGACGCAAATCAGTGTAGTGTTAAAAAATTTGATTTTGATTCGAATTGTGGTGTGACATTCATCCACCGGAGTGAATGCCAGTACTCGGCGACGGAGTCCCTCTCCAACCATAAATTCGACACCAAACTTGGGCTCCTTTATATGACCCTTGTAGTAAATGTCACAAGGACCCACCTTCATCCGTCATTGTCCCGTCCATCGCAGCTGATGTCAGGCTTTAATTTTATTAGGACACCGACCAGCTAGTCAGCGGCTATTTGCGTGCTCGTCACCCGAGGAACAATTTGCTTTTCCATTGGACTTTGTTTCTCATGAATAGCAGTCAAAAACTTTAAATGGACTGATTTGCAGCTCATTTTTTTTCAGGTGAAGTAAATTTTAATATCCCCGTCCGATTATCACGACAGTTTAGACCACCATTTTTAAAATCTAGTAAAACACACTTTCAGCTATATTAACCATTGTTATTGTAAAGATTTTAATTGTAACTTTATTAAATTTTTTACGTATCAAAATTTTTACATACTAACCTCTCTTAATGAGTATCTCACTAAATTTCTATGGCTGCATATTTAGTCTAAATTTTAAATCTCGACGCTTAACGAACGGCTTTAATTTGTAGACAGATGTCGCTGCCAATGCTTGGAGTGAAAGTAATATCTTGCAAAACAAGGTAAAAAAAGGAAATGAACAAAGGAAGTGAATAAACAAACAAAGGAAGTTTTTGTTGCGCCCAGTACGCGAGAACTAAAATCCTTTCTCAATTAAAAGCAATCTTCCTTTTGGTCAAGAAAAGGAAATCTCCTATCCTAAGTCATCTGTCAGTGTATTTCTTCACGGTGACACTCTCTTCCTAATAATAAACGGCCCTATACATTTTGGCGTTAATTTCGCCGCGTAAAAATTACCTGCATCTGACAGCAAAAAATTGTTTTTACAAATTAACTTTCCAAGCATGTATTGTACATCTCGACGCCGGAAATTGTACTGCCTTGTGCAGCCGCTCGTCTGTTCTAACCTAGTTCTAACATTTGTTCTAATCTCTCTCTCTTTGCTCACACCTTACAATTTAAGTTCTCTTGATCTCCTAAACTATCTATAAAATCTCTACTGCTTTTTAGAGTTATTTCCCTACCGAAATTCAGTAAATACGGCATAGCTCCTTACACTTTGTGCTGCGCTGTCCTAATACATCATACAACCTTCGCAAACTGTTGGTCACATGTCTTCTCGATCTTCAACACATAAGCCCGAAGTGCTGTTTCAATTATTTGGTTGCTTCTCTCGGTCGGATTAACATATGGGTGATAGTGTGCGGTGTACCGGAGTTGGATGCCATAGTCACCATAGAGGCCCCGAAACTCTCGAATCCTTAATTGGGGTTCATTGTCACAGATAACCGACCTTGGAACTCCAAATATATTGTCTTCAATTGTTTGCACACGCTTTTTGCCGTAGCAGTACGCTAAGAGGATAGGAAGATACGAATACATTGGTAGTCTTTTGACGACTTCAATAAAGACCCTACGAGATTCACGCAAATCATTTCCCAAGGATCGATTGTCTTGGTCCTCTCTATCATACTCCAGCAGGCTTCACCTGCTGACAAGTCTTGCACGCCCTAACATATTTTGGAAGTTTATTTAGCACCCATATGCCCTGCCAACGAATAGTTATGACATTGTTTCTAAACCTCATTTATACTATCATTACTTCACTTCACTTAATAACGGGCACACTACGGTATGACATATCTGGAGCTACATGTTCCTTGCCTCTCCGATGCACTATATAAAAATCATATTCTGGAGCTCCTTCGCCTCTACAATCTTTAGTCCAATTGGACACGTAGCCGAAGCACTTCAATTCGGACCGACAAAAATTGCATTTATTCCTATTTAATCTAAGCCTTACACTAGCTAATCTATCTAAAATACCTAATCTCTAAGTGATTTTCAAAATTATTAGAAATGATAATAATATCGTCCAAATACACAAATGCATGGTGCTCTAACTCTGGCCTTATAACAGCATATATAACATGCTGCCAGGTTGCTGGTGCTGAAAAAGTACCAGGTACCGTAAGCGTTGTGAAGGACCTCGACTACTCCTCCAGCGGAATTTGCCAGACTAAATAATCGCTTAGAATTGAATGGATTAACTATATTTTTTGGTACCTTTATTTTATGTCTTATAATCTACATAAAATCGCTTTCTTCCTAATCATAACTAATGGAGACGCTCAAGGAATTTAAGATTTCCCCATCACCCTTTATTGAACATATTCTTAATTTCCACGCCCATACGCGATTGTATGATGGAAGAAACGTTCATAAAACGGTTTAACAGGTTCGACTCCTGCTTTTACCCTGATTTTATGCTTGACCGGGTGGGTCCGGCCTAGCCTGGAACGCCCCAGCTACTAACTAACCTAATGTTCTAGATTGCCTATCACCTAAGTCGGAGTGGTCCTCTATTGCAACTGTTTTCCGAGAAAACGACCAACAAGAACTCACTATAATACCAAATGCACTAAATTTTTGTTAAGCAAACCGACCTATCACTGTTCTGGTCGCACCAGAATCTAACAAAGCCCTGTACGCAAAACTATGAATCCCAATATCGAAATATGGCCCTCTTCGTGACCGACGAAATCGTCAACCTAATCTTTTCAATTGAAACACCTATATTAGGCAGCTGGGAGTTAACAGGTTCACTGACTCGAACTGCTAGACCGCCTGTCCTGCCATCCCAGGGGACAATCTTTTGCTTCCCGATCCGGACAGTCTTGCTTCATCGCTATAAGCCTACCACACCTGAAGCACTTATTCCCCTTCCTACACTCTGCACAAACATGCCCGAATGTCCTATAATTAAAGCACCAGGTATTCGATCCAAGCCTTAAGCTATCAGCAAGGTCTAGCTCCGCTATCGCCGCGGCCTCTACATCAACCGAGACTAGGTTCCAACAACCCCTTATACCTCGGAGGAGCGACAAATGCAATGTTCCGAAATTAACCCTTTTGTACCAGTCTCAACTGGATCTGGTAAAAAGGAAAGAGATTCTCCTTATTTACATCTAGCATCCTTCTCCCTGACAGAGGCTAAAGAAGCCTAACCAATCTACTCTTCTTCTGGTTGTATTTAGGCGGTACATTTTTGGCGTATTCAGAGATACAGAGGCAAGTGGTATCCTATTGACATATTTTTATGGATGGTCTCATAATTCCATTAAGGAATGTGGATCCGTGTGTAGAAAGGTTGAACATTGTATTAGGCTTAGTAGCCGAGTATAATGACTTGGAAAAGAATGCCAACTGAAAACTAAAATGGAGTTCATAGATTATGTTTTACAGAATGGCACGATAAAGCCATCACATGTGCTCAAATATTTCTAGGACTATATGTATAATATTTTTGTACGCAGTTATTGCTAGGAACAAGCGGCATTAGAACATTAAAAAAGTGCATTGGCAAGCGCTCCAGTATTGAGGTTGTACAATCCAAAGGATAAAAATGGAGTAGACGTGGAAGCATCAACGTAACGGGGCGATAATCCTCCAAAAGGGGGAAGGATCATTGACCAATGAACCCGCCGGACCATAAATTGCACCAAACAGTTACATGTTCAGGAAGGAGAGGTTTTTCAAGAGTAAATCTAGGGTCTGCCTATTGACGTAGAAATCGAGGAGGAAATGGACTAGATTTCTTGTGTTAACTGAACTTTATGCAAAATACGGTGCAATTATGTGGTATGACCAATTCCAAATAGCGACAAGGGCTGTAGCAGCAATGTTCTCAGTTGTTCTTGGCCGACGTGCACGAGTTTTATTCTTCACATTGTTTTTCCAATTTACAGCGGCCCGACAAGGTGCTTCACAACGACTGAAAAATGTTTTACTTTTACGAACCGTCTCTGCCAAGTTTTTACCATTTTTATAGTGAATTTTTATAATTTTACTAATACGCCATTGAAGCGTGTGCCGGTCCATATTTCTTCCTGGTATAGTTTTGTACATGTCAAATGTCAAAAAATTATAGCTTCGAAGTGACATCTACCGGAATAGTAGGTATTCAAAATAGCACCTCTTATTGGAAAACCCTCTACCAGTCAGAAAACGAAACCAGCGGAGAAGAAGTACCATCTTAACGCAATTGGAGTAAGCATCTACTACTATTAAAAACGGGAAAATATGTATGGGTCTTACAAGGTCAGCATGAGCTCTAGACTATGGCCTATCTTTTGGTGTCCAAGGTATAATCTCACTGATTATTATTCAAGGCTTCGCATATATGTACTAATATGTATATACATGAATATAATTGGCGCTTTGTAACCGCTGAAGCTGGTTTCGCCAGAGCACCCCTCTAATTTGTGATACGTGCGTGGTGGGTAGATACCAGATGCTGAAGACGAAAATGCGTGAGTAAGAAGAGCTTGAGAATCTGGCCGACCAGGGTAATGCTCGAAAATTCTATGAAAAGATACGGCGGTGTAACACCAGAAGATGAGGATGGAACAAATGTTTCATTACCCGACTATGAAGACAGTCGAATAGCGCTTGAAAAATAACAAAGCGGCGGGGCCCGATGTATTACCGGCCGAGCTTTTCAAATACGGCGGTGACGGTTGAGGTTAATGCATCAGCTTCTTTGCAAAAGATGGTCAGATGAAAGCATTCCCCACGATTGGAACCTAAGTATGTTCTACTCAACTCACAAAAAGGGCGATTCCACAGTCTGAGTCAAATACCGTTAGATAAACCTCCTCAATATCGCATATATTGTCCTATCGAGTGTATTGTGTGAAAGACTAAAGCCCACCGTCACAAAACTGATTGGACCTTATCAGTGTTGCTTTAGACCTGGGAAGTCAACCATTGAGTACATATTCACCATGCGGCAAGCCTTGGAAAATACCCGTGAAAGAAGAATCGATTCACATCACATTTTCATCGATTTTAAAGCAACCTTTACAGCACAGTAAGGAACTGCCTCTGAATTTGGCATTCCCGCAAAAACTATACATCGGAGTAAACTTACTCTGGACAACACCAGAAGCGCAGTCAAAATGGGGAAGAACCTTTAAGAGCAGACCAGGAAGAGAAAGAACTCCACTCCCTTGGAAAGATCAGGTGGAGAGGGACCTGGTCACTTGGTATTTCCAACTGGCGCCAAACAGTGAAAAGAACGGATAAATGGCGCGGTATTATTGATTTGGCTATAATCGCGTAAGCGACGCCAACGCCAATAAAGAATAAGAAGAGCATATATTTCACAACGAAATGGAGGGACGTTTAGTTTTTAAGCAGACTCCGAACGGCTCATGTATTTTTATGATGAATTTTTGAGTTCATGTCGGAGAGGTTGACCTTCCCTAGTGAGAGATGACCGAATATAAAAATTGAATTTATTTTTCTACTCCGGTGGAAATAGTTACCTTAACAACGTTTGTTTTTTAAATATATACATACGTGTATGTAATATAATTAAAATCTACGTGCTGATATTTGCTAGTTGCGGCGGTGACTTAGAAAAAACTGTAGTACCCTAAATGCATGGATGAATATCAATTATATACCTACCATACCTATAAAAATAAAAAAAAAATGGAAACACAAAATTTGGCTTATGCTTACTATTCTCTAACTTTGCCAATAAAAAGAATGGCGAAGTGATTAGATATATTTCAAATTACAAAAATTACGGCTAAAGAAAGCCATGCGGTCGAAAACGATTTTTACCATTATATCGGATTTCGAAGCATTTAGAAGGTTAGTATGTACCCACCTTCATATATGTAAATTAGTTATATACATGTTTAACCTTCCGTATACAAACAATTTAGAGTTAAGAAACAGCTCAAATCAAACGTAAATTTTTTGAAATAAATAATTATTTCAATTTTTAAATTTAATAAGTTTGTATTTCACTTCAATTTTTGTCTTTTGTACTCTGAAACACTCTTATCTATGTGTACAAGCAGACATCGTACACATACGAGTACATACATCACACATGTATTATGTATGTATGTATACGGGGGCAGTTCATGAGTTCTTAATTACGTTACTCAATGTCACGAAAATTCGAATATCTTTAAATTATATTATATTATAATTTATTACGTCACTACATATCGTTTTGCTCGTTCCTAAAATATTTCACTCCATCTATATTAACTAAGGAACTATTCACCGAATGTTAATAGAAAAGCTTTTATCGTTTGTTTGTTGAGAAAGAGATTTTTTTCAAAATTCTACTTAATATTGTTACTGTTGCCACCAAAAGTGGGAAGTACCTTGGTCACACTGCGACACGCACTCTTTGCTATTTTTATTTTCACGCAATGTATCTCAGCGTAAATCTATTCACACAACACTAATCAAATATTTCCATATGCACAACATTATATCATTGACTCTTTTGCGTTTTTTAAATATGCTTGTGCTTTTTTTAAGAAATACAATTTGTCGAAGTCACTTATACTACAAAGGTAAACACTGAAACCATTACTGCCAGAAGTTGGAAATAAACTGAGACAAAATACAAATTCGAAAATCCTTAACAGGCACGACTATGCTCTCTGCAATGCGCAAGCGCTGTGATAATCTGAGTAGTGTGAGATAATTTAAGCAGTAGAGAAAAATTATTCATAGAGGAATTTTCAAATATTAAAACATCACTCATAATATTTGCTTTCGAATCAAATTTATAATCTAATTTTATTATTTTGAATATTATTTTGAGTACATATGTACATGTGAACATCTCTTTGAAGGTACTTCGAAATACTAAGAAAAGGTTTTCAGATCGCCTTTTCCTCGTAATCAAAAATTAAAGGCTATGACAGATAAAACGCTGAATGGCTGATATTAATAGAATAATATAAAATGAAAAAGGAGGCATTAATATCATACAACATTACATACTCGTTTATAAGAGATTTACTTGATTTTAAAAATGTATAAATATTTATATACTTACTTACAAGTATTTATATTAAATAAAAATTTCAACTTATGACTAAGTTGAGTTCGCAAAATTAGGAATTGGGTTAAAAAATATTAATAATTTTGAAATTTAGAATGGATTTAAAAATGTTCGCTCCAAATTTTGTCTCAAGGGAAACTTATGGCGATGAAAACTAATTACTTTAGACCACCTCAAAATCCGATTGTTTCTAATAACTTTTGTGTATAATGTCGGATTTTAGTGAATGATACATTACTGTTATGCTACGAAAACAATACGCAAAGTACAGTAGGATTTGGTATGCCCAAATAAATGAAATTTCGTACATTGTACTATTTTGTTTAAGTACAGTCTATAGTAATTCTTCTGTGTAAGAGATGTTTTAATCTGTAAATAGGAAGAGTATCATTCTTCTTAAGCTGAACTGATCTTGGGGATAGGAAAACTTTAAACATATATTGCTGCACTTTGTTTCTACTAATTATATTTACTACCGCCCTGACATTAAAACCTAGATGTTTTAGAGCTCCTATTACATAATTTGAGTCAAGTCCCTTATGACGACAATCAGACCTTTTGCGCTCTTCAACTGGTAAGATTAGTAATTCTTGCTGAGTTTCTAAAGAAATACATTGGTAATAAAATTTTAAACTTAAATTAAAGCATAAAGCCCATTAGCAGGAATGGGCTGTTGGCTTAACATTGCTGCAAGAATTGGTTCCTGGGTTTGCTATTGATATAAAGAAATAAGTTGCAAAAATATTATATATTTTAATAAAAAATTCTTGAGTTTTCACTATGACTGACTGAAATTATAATTGCATTTGTTTCTCATAGTTCATATGTCAAATCAAATGTAGACATACACACAAGTATTTCTTTTGAATATTATTTGAGATTTTGTTAATACCGTCAGCGATCTAAATAAATACCAATTATGTCAACGAAACTTCTAAGTGATCAGTGTATCAGTGGTGCAATGGTTAGCGTCGATTGATTTTTGTCCAAGATGCGCGAGTTCAAATCCTTCTTTCGCTTCTTTTTCGCGTTTTACTTTTTGAAATTTGCAAATTCAGAGAACGTAAATACAACGAGAAGGTCCATGGCGTGCTGTTTGTCCAATCCTTCCGCTACCACGCCAGCGAAAGGGAATTTAACAGAGCAAATCTGAAAGGAATTTCACATCGCCTTAACAGTGCGTAAAAAGAAATCGTGCTCAAAACACCAGAATAAACAAGAATGTATGTTAAATGGGAAAATACATGCAAAATAAATGTAAAATAGATAAAGTCTATGCAAGATAAATGTAATCATGCAGATGGTTATCAAAAATTTCTGATATTATAAACTTTTGCTTATTTGTTTTTAATAATTAGTAAATTTCATTAAATATTTTTGAAACTTATCCATATGATTTTTATGTACTCCCATATATTTCATTTTATTCTAAATTAGTGGTAGTTATGATAATTTAGATATATTAAAATATATTTAATTAATTTTTTTTAAATATTATTTACTTTTGGGGTAAATATCGAAATACGTAAGCAGGTCAAAATTCATTCATTCATTTAAATATATGAGCGTACGTACATACATATTCACATAGTATTTATGTATGTATGTACATATAAATGTATTAAGAAGAAGCAAAAACGTACACATCTAGCAAAAAAATACCACGCCATCACCATGACAACACTATTTGAATGGCCGCTGCTAGTTCAATTGCAAAAAAGTCCTTCTCTAGACGAACGCTGGCACACCGTCTACTATACTAGCTACGCAAGCAGAACACATCTCCCCGTATCAGAGAACTTAAAATAACGAGAAGGGGCAAATTCGTTGCAACATCGAACCTCCTTCGAACAGTTTTTTTTTTTATACACAATTTGTTTATTTACTGGATCTGCTTTAATATAAGCCTAACAGTAAGTGTACAAATCTTAAAAACTAAATTACAAACATGATAGCTCGAGTTATGTAACTCTGAGCCCTTTTCAAACTACGGCGCTCTCCTTCTCTTCGCTGCAGGCGGGAATTTTTTTTGGATTGCATAAAGCATTAGCTAGCGGATTTGGATGATTTCTCAGCTTTGTGAAGTACTTCCAAAAAATCCAATTTAAACTAGCTGCTTTTAATTTCATGTGTAGTATTTTTGCCTCTATGTGTCTCTTCCAAGTGAGACGTCTATCTAAGTGTATACCGAGATATGTAACATCATTTACTTGGGGAATGTTTATACCATTTAAGCGAATTGCAGGACATGATTGCGGTCTTAAAGTAAATGTAACGTGTTTACACTTTTGTTCATTAACTTTAATTCTCCAGTTTTCTAGCCATTCTTCGATGAGGAGTAAATGATCACTAATCGTTTTTGCTGCTCTTTTTGGGCATTTATCCCGGCATAAAACAGCTGTGTCATCCGTAAAGGTAGATGTCTGCACTTTTCGGTTTAATGGGATGTCTGCAGTGTATATAATATATAAAATAGGCCCAAGGACGCTACCCTGCAGAACCCCAGCGTTTACCGGATACTCATCACTGATAAATTCGGATTGTTTAATTGTAAATTGTCTGTTAGTCAGGTATGACTTTGTCAAACGCTTGTGCTACGTCAAGAAAGATTGCACAGCAATACTCCTTGAGCTCGAATGCCTTCCTGATTTCATTAGTTATTCGGTTAACTTGTTCAATAGTACTATGCTTTTCACGAAAGCCGAATCGGTGATCTGGTATCACATTGTTACGGTGGAGAAAAGAAGAAATTTTTGATAGCAGAATTTTTTCAAATAATTTTGAAAGATTGGGTAGTAGGCTTATTGGTCTGTAAGAAGACGCCTGTGTATGGACTTTGCCTGGTTTGGCTATCATTAATATCTGCGACTTTTTCCTCGCGCTTGGAAAATAATTTAGTTTTAGAATGGCATTAAAGAGTTCATAGAGCAATGCTTGTGCAACTCTTGGTAGCTCTATTAGCATTTTTGGTGTAATAAGGTCGTGGCCTGGAGATTTCTTTGGATTTGATATTTTAATTGCCACCTGATTTTCCTGACCGTTTACAACAAATTCCGGCAAAATAAAATTATTAGTTGCGTCATTTGGCTGGAATACCTTACTTAAATGCTTTGCAAAGCAATTTGCCTTTTCTTCGTTACTACGTGTCCAATTACCATTTGGGTCCCTGATTGGCATATTCACTTCTATTGGAGGCTTCAATTTCTTTTGTGCTTTCCACAGTGGGTATTTTTTGGCAGAATTTGGCGCTAGTTTTTCAATGTATTCCTTGGCATTGTGATCTTCTGCTTGTTTCAGTGCACTTTTCAACTTCCTCCCTGCTGCTTTCAACCGTAACTTTGCGGCTGGAGAGCGATATTCTTGCCATTCTCTTCGCAAACGGCGCTTATTCTTTACTAATTTTTCTATTTCTGTATTTGTTCGGAATTTTGGGCATGAAATAGGCTTTTTACTTTTTGGAGTTGCTATGGTTGCCGCAGAAACAAGGACATTATTGAGCTCATTAATGTAGTCATCAATATCGTTTTCACAATTCAATATTGGGTTGATGTTAATATGACTACTAGTATATTTTTTGTATTTTAGCCAGTTTGTTTCTCTGTTTGTTAGTCTTGATTCTTGTGCAACTATCTTCGGGCGCTCATAGATTTTTATTAGAACTGGTGAGTGGTCTGAAGACAACTCAGCAACTGTCACAGCTGATACAAGTTGCCTGTCGATTTTTCTTGAGACAGCAAAGTCTATTAATTAAGGTATTTTCTTCCGATCGGTAGGCCAGTATGTTGGTTGACCTGGGGAAATACAATCTAAATTGTTACGCTTGTTTATAATGGTATTGTATAGCTGACGGCCTTTGGGGCTTATTAGACGGGATCCCCAGTATACATGCTTTGCATTGTAATCTCCTCCTGCTATAAATCTATCCCCAAGATTATCAAAAAATTCCTTAAATTGATTTTCTGTGATCTTAAATTTTGGAGGGCAATAAATGGCTGAGAGATTTAGCTCTTTGCCATAATTATTCAAAGTTACAGAGGTAGCTTGTAAATAATTGGTGGCGTAAGGCTGTAAGACGCAGTGTTTAAGGCGGCTTCTTAGGAGTATTCCAGTGCCGCCGAGCGCTTTGCCATCAGGATGGTTAGTGGGGTAGAATATGAACCCAGGTATATAAAAGTTATACTTATCCGTCAAGTGAGTTTCAGACAATAGCATTACGTCTATAGCATACTCTGTTAAAAATCGTGCCAATTCTAATTTATGTTGGTTCACACCGTTTGCATTCCAAAAACAAATGTTTAGTACGCTCATTTTTTTTGCATGAAGATTTGTAGCATATTATTCTGGGCTTTAATCAAGTCTTGGATCATGCTTTGCATAGTTGACATGAACTGTGCCATGCACTGCGTAAGGTTTAAAATCATCGATTCTATACCCCCATTAGATTGGTTCTGTGGAATATTATCTGAATCTTTCTTCAGTGCATTCGTGTAAGATAATTTATTTGGATTCGTATTATGCAAGTTTGGAACAGTTTTATCCGTAGCTTTTTCTACGAATTGGATTTGAGGTGTATTTACCATTTGACTTCGGCGAGTCTGTATATTGTTTGCCAACCTAGCTTTTAGATCTTTATATACAGGGCAGCCCCTATAATTAGCAGTGTGATTACTTCCACAATTACTACATTTTTTCATGGTGGCATCATCTTTCTTTGACGTGCATTCAGACGTGGGATGTAGGTCCCCACATGCAGTAGGATTTAGTATGGCCGATTTCTTGGCAGTTGGTGCATTGCACTGGGCCGTTTCTGTTGTGTGGCTCTTCTACTGTTACCCTACGATGTAGCAAATATTTTAAATTGTATGTGGGATGGGTTTCGTTTTTCTTTGACTGGCTTGCATTGGGCTCTTGTTCTACCTTAAACATTGGGTGGGGTACTTTGTTTCTATTAAGTATATTTATGGCCGATTTTTTGCTGAACCCATTTTCTTCAAGAGCCTCTTTTAATTCGTCTGACTTGACTGAGGATTCGATACCTTTAATTACAACTACTAGGCCTTTCGAGCTCTTGAGTTGATATGAGTAATAATTTTTATCACTCGTCGATAGAAAGCTTACAATTTGCATTAAGCTTTTTTCACTGTAAGTTTGGATTTTTGTTTCACCGATGGTACCTTTTTTTAAAGGCACAACGTGAAAGTTATTAGTTCCGACTATTTTGGTAATATTATTAACTAACGTGCTTGAGACACGTTCGCGCAAGTATATTGGCGGTGGTTTAGCATTTGCAACTGTGGTAGTACCCTTTTCGCTGTCCTCACTTGTGTCATGCACTGCGTAAGGTTTAAAATCATCGATTCTATACCCCCATTGGATTGGTTCTGTGGAATATTATATTTTTATTACTCGTCGATAGAAAGCTTACAATTTGCATGAAGCTTTTTTCACTGTAAGTATGGAATTTTGTTTCATCGATGGTACCTTTTTTTAAAGGCACAACGTGAAAGTTATTAGTTCCGACTATTTTGGTAATATTATTAACTAACGTGCTTGAGACACGTTCGCGCAAGTATATTGGCGGTGGTTTAGCATTTGCAACTGTGGTAGTACCCTTTTCGCTGTCCTCACTTGTGTCATGCACTGCGTAAGGTTTAAAATCATCGATTCTATACCCCCATTGGATTGGTTCTGTGGAATATTATATTTTTATTACTCGTCGATAGAAAGCTTACAATTTGCATGAAGCTTTTTTCACTGTAAGTATGGAATTTTGTTTCATCGATGGTACCTTTTTTTAAAGGCACAACGTGAAAGTTATTAGTTCCGACTATTTTGGTAATATTATTAACTAACGTGCTTGAGACACGTTCGCGCAAGTATATTGGCGGTGGTTTAGCATTTGCAACTGTGGTAGTACCCTTTTCGCTGTCCTCACTTGTTTCATGCACTGCGTAAGGTTTAAAATCATCGATTCTATACCCCCATTCGATTTGTTCTGTGGAATATTATCTGAATCTTTCTTCAGTGCATTCGTGTAAGATAATTTATTTGGATTCGTATTATGCAAGTTTGGAACAGTTTTATCCGTAGCTTTTTCTACGAATTGGATTTGAGGTGTATTTACCATTTGACTTCGGCGAGTCTGTATATTGTTTGCCAACCTAGCTTTTAGATCTTTATATACATGGCAGCCCCTATTAAGTAGCAGTGTGATAACCTCCACAATTACTACATTTTTTCATGGTGGCAATCATCTTTCTTTGACGTGCATTCAGGCGTGGGATGTAGGTCCCCACATGCAGTAGGATTTAGTATGGCCGAATTCTTGGCAGTTGGTGCATTGCACTGGGCCGTTTCTTTTGTGTGGCTCTTCTACTGTTACCCTACGATGTAGCAAATATTTTAAATTGTATATGGGATTGTTTTCGTTTTTCTTTGACTGGCTTGCATTGGGCTCTAGTTCTACCTTAAACATTGGGTGGGGTACTTTGTTTCTATTAAGTATATTTATGACCGATTTTGTACTGAACCCATTTTCTTCAAGAGCCTCTTTTAATTCGTCTGACTTGACTGAGGATTCGATACCTTACAAATATTAGGCCTTTCGAGCTCTTGAGTTGATATGAGTAATAATTTTTATTACTCGTCGATAGAAAGCTTACAATTTGCATGAAGCTTTTTTCACTGTAGGTTTGGATTGCTCTTACAGCTCTCTCAATCAAAATTGATACATACATACATACGTACATACATATTTACATAGTATTTTTGTATGTATGTACATATAAATGTATTAAGAAGAAGCAAAAACGTACACATCTAGCAAAAAAAAATACCACGCCATCACCATGGCAACACTATTTGAATGGCCGCTGCTAGTTCATTTGCAAAAAAGTTCTTCTTTAGACCAACGCTGGCGCACCGTCTACTATACGAGCTGCGCAAGCTGAACACATCTCCCCGCATCAAAGAACTTAAAATAACGAGAAGGGGCAAATTCGTTGCAACATGGAACCTCCTTCGAACATTTTCTGAAAAATCTTGGGAAAGGGATTCACCACACCGGGAAAGGGTTTCACCACACTTTATATAAAAGCCACTGTAAGGAATTGTGTGCAATTGTTTTATTTATGTTATTCCTTTACTTCGGCAATTACAACTGTGCTAATATTTAACAAAATTTTAAAAAGTAAAAAAAAAAAGATTAGAAAATTATTAAAAAAAAATATTTTTTATTTTTGTTTTTAATATTATTAAAAGAAAAAAAATTCAATAAGAAATGTTAAGAAGTCAAATTTTTAAAATTTATTAAATACATTAAGATTCTTTTAAAAAATTTGATATAAATAAATAAGTTGCAAAAATATTATATATTTTAATAAAAAATTCTAGAGTTTTCACCATTAATGACTGAAATTTTAAATGCATTTGTTTCTCATAGTTCATATGTCGAATCAAATATAGACATTCACACAAGTATTTCTTTTGAATATTATTTGAGATTTTGTTAATACTGCTGTCAGCGATCTAAATAAATACCAAATATGTCAACGAAACTTCTAAGTGATCAGTGTATCAGTGGTGCAATGGTTGGCGTCGATTGATTTTTGTCCATGCTGCGCGAGTTCAAATCCTTCTCTCGCTTCGTTTTCGTGTTTTACTTTTTGAAATTGGCAAATTCAGAGAACGTAAATACAACGAGAAGGTCCATGGCGTGCTGTTTGTCCAATCCTTCCGCTGCCTCGCCATCGAAATGAAATTCAACAGAGCAAATCTGAAAGAAATTTTACAGCACTTTAACGTGCGTAAATAGAAATCGTGCTCAAAACACAAGAATAAACAAGATTGTATGTTAAATGAGAAAATACATGCAAAATAATTGTAAAATAGATAAAGTCTATGCAAGATAAATGTAATCATGCAGATGGTTATCAAAAATTTCCGCTATTATAAACTTTTGCTTATTTGTTTTTAATAATTAGTAAATGTTGGATTCTTACTCTGCTACTTTTCGGGTTCCAAGTAAAACACGCTTGCTTCTATGCAATTCAGTGTAATAACTATAAGTGTTTTATTGAACAGTTAGAAAAAGACTGACAGAATATTTCTTTTTCAGTTCTTTGAAAAACATTACAGGGTTGCATAATATGTTAGTTGCTATTAGGGTTACATTTCAACACGCCTCCTCAACGAACATATTTTGCATACTAAACAAATAATATAATTTATTTAAACTCAAAAATTTTGTAAATTTCTCATGACTGGGTCTTGGTAAATTCTTTGTAAATATATCTGCTATCATGTTGCTACTACTACAATAGTTCAGCTCTATTTCGCCTCCTCGATAGACATCTCTTATGAAATGATATTTTATATCAACATGTTTACTTCGTGCATGGTATACAGGGTTCTTTACTAAATTCAGTACGCTTAAATTATCGCCGTTTATAATCATTGCCTCTGGACATTTTATTTCCATTTCACTTAAAAGTTGCTTTAAATAAATTGCTTCTTTCACCACACAAGTTAGTGCCATACTACCGTTGACTGTTTCTTAGATTCGTACGAAAATACACCTCCTGCTAAATTTACAGCATACCCTGTGTATGACTTGCGATCACTTGCATCGCCACCCCACTCGGAATCTACAAAATATTCCATTGGTTTACCTGTCTTGTAATACTTCAACTGCTTATCTTTCGTTGTACATAGGTATCTTAACACGCGCTTTGCTGCCGCTAAATGTTCCATATGTGGATCGTTGTTTCGCTGCGCTAGTTTACACACCGAGTGGAATATATCAGGTCGCGTACACCCAGCTAAATACATAAGCGATCCAATCAGTGATTGGTAGCGTACCTGATCAGCTTTCTTACATGTTTTGTCATCGCAAGTAATTTGATGACCCGGTTCTAACGGAATACCTATCGGACGACAATTCTCCATGTTATATTCTCGCAATGACTTATGACAATTTCACCAGTTTCACCATCTCGTTCTACTTCCATGCTTAAAAAATGTTAGACTTGACCCTTGTCCACTACTTGTACTTCTTGTGATATCAAATGTTTGATATTATTCATGTTGTTGTAATCTGAACATGCCGTTAACAAATCGTCCACGTATACAGCAATAATGTTAATCTGCTTTGCCTTATTTTTAACATACGCACAAGGCTCACTTTCACATTGATTAACCCCGATTCGCTTTAGTATGGTATCTAACTTTATATTCCATTGTCTGCCAGACTACTTAAGCCCATAAAGTGCCTTTCTTAACTTTAAACAATAATCAGGATAGCCCTGATCAACAAACATTTCCGGTTGACACATATATATATCTTCTGCTAATTCACTGTTTAAATAAGCCGTGGATATATCCATTTGAAGTAAATGCAAACCATGTTCTGCAGTTAACGCAAAAATCATTCTTATGATATTATATCTTGCTACAGGCGAAAAGGTTTCGGTATAATTCACACCATAAACTTGTGAACAACCTTTCGCAACTAATCTTGCTTTAAACCGTTTCACGTTACCATCTTTGTTTCTCTTAATAGCGAATACCCATTTATTTCGAACCATCTTTTGAACGTAAGGAAGTTTCGCAAGCTCCCATGTTTTATTCGTCGGTAATGCTTCATCTACTATCTCAGGAATTTTTATATCATCTGTAGTCATCAAACTTAAATAATTGAACTTCTTTTCGGTCTACCGACTGCTCCGGTACAAACTAGTTTCGGTCCACGCTTCATTGTTGTATGTTCTTCTTCAGCAGACTCAAAATCCTCTTCACTTCCACCAGACAACATATCTACGTTCTCAATTTCTTCTACTATTTCGTCTTCGTTTACGGTATTGTTTTCTTCTTCAACTTGCTGGATTGGTACTTGAGCCACCTGCCCTTTTCCCGTAGCATTCATCTGCGTTGAATCTACTACATCAAAAGCAATCTTGTTGTGTATCACGTTCAGCTTTCACAATGAAGTACACATCCCTACTAATGATTAAACGCTTCGTTTCTCGATCAAGCAACCTATATGCTTTTGACGTATCTGAGTACCCAACCAATGTATACTCTTTACGTTCTATCGTCGACGAATATCAAAAAATATCTTGATCCACCAATCGATTCAATATTCACGGGACCACATACATCTGTATGTACAACTCCCAATACATCATCTGCTTTATTCTGCGAACTGCTCTACGGACGCTGACTGCATTTACTGGACATGCACAATGCACAGTTAACATCTGTTGGAAAATTTACTGACAATCCGTACACCATCTGCTTCTTGCTAAGCTCACTTAGGCTCCCAAAGTTTAGATGGCCAAACCTATTATGCCACTTCATCACGTCATCATCAGTTGTTTTCCTCGAAAAATATAGCTTATATTTATTTGCTTGAAATATATATAAATCACTGACCTTTTCTGCACTTAAAATAATTCCTCCGTGCTCGCGAATGATTTTCGCCGTATTGCCCCTGAATTCAACAACATAACCGCTGTTGACTACTTTGGCAACTGAGATAAAATTGCACTGTAAACCCGGTACGAACAAAACATCTATCAGTGTCACATTGAATTTATCTGTCGTCAATCGAACAACTCCTCTGCTTTTTGCTAATATTTTGTGATCTGCAGCAGAGAACTTAAAATAACGAGAAGGTGCAAATTCGTTGCAACATCGAACCACCTTCAAACATTTTCTGAAAAATCTTGGGAAAGGGATTCACCACACCGGGAAAGGGATTCACCACACTTTATATAACAGCCATTCTAAAAGTTAGCAGAGATAAGCAATGGATTTTCTGCTAAGTATTCCTTTGCTTTGGCAATTTCAAATGTGCTGAATGAAAATTTAATTAACTAATATTTTTAATATTGTAAATATTAAAATAATATTAAAAAAAATTATATTAAGTACTACAAATATAATATTTTTAACAACAATTTATATATAGATTTTAAATTGATTTAGAAAATCCGACATTTTGAAGTTGTGCTTATTTATGGACTGAAATCATAATTGCATTTGTTTCTCATCATAAATAGTTCATATGTCGATATAAATATGGTCATACACACAAGTATTTCTTTTGAATATTATTTGAGTTTATGTCAATACTGTTGTCAGTGATCTAGGTATATAAATACCAATTATGCCAACGAAACTTCAAAGTGATCAGTGGGTTCAAATCCTTCTCTCGCGCTTCTTTTTCGCGAAGTTGGCATACTTTTGTGTATGTATGGGTCTTTCGAATACATGCAGGGACCTTTGAATGTGTTTGTATTTGACTTCAGTTCAACTAGAATTTCTGATTGTTGCAAATTTTACTGTCGTCGAAATGAAACCAGAGAACGTAAATACAACGAGAAGGTTCAATTGCGGACCAGCGTGTAAACTGTCAAAAGATGCCAAGTTCGCGAAAGGGAATTTAACAGAATTCAGTTCTGGGCTCATAACATTGATGAGCGTGGTAACAGTGCATATGCTCAGAAATGTTATTTACCGTCTCGAAATAACATTGTTGTATGTTAACGATAGATAACCAATCTTTGTCCTATTGTTAGGAAGTAAACGAAAATACCATTTGCCAAATATTTAATAAATTATGAGAACAGATTTATTTATTTATATAGAGGTTTACTTACATATATAGAGGTTTTATTCAATATTTGCCTTCAAAAAGTGTTGACTTGCCGTCGGTAATTCGCAATACCACATTAGCAAAAGGGGATATTTATTAATGAATTGTATTTGTTAACTTTATTAACTTATAAATCTTGTACGTACGTATTACCATACAGAATACTGGCCTGCCTCAAGAAATTCATACACGCATACATGCATATGTACATATGTATGTATATTCATATACGCATATGCAAAAACGTACAAACACATTAACACATCTGAAATCAAATACAACAATAACATTTTCATTCATAGACGCCTGCGCCCTACAACAAAGCAAAGTGCGGTCATTCATAAACGCCACCGCACATGCCATGTCAACAAGTTGCTTCTTCGCGGCAGTGTCAAAAGACACAAACGCACAAAATTATTATGGTCGCGAAAAGTTAAGCAACAACAACATACATTACCATACCCTCCTTCCTTCAAACCGTAATATTCATGTATCGTCTACAAGCGTTACTTAAAATTTTTGCCACTGACAAAAATTCAATCATCGTCTGCAGAAATGAAACAAATAGGCATCATGCTACTAAATTTGCTTTTCGCCTGTTAGCTCATATTGCCCAGCAAGCATTTCTTTGCCTTCCCGCATGAACCTTGTCTATAAGATGAATTGTTGTGGTGAGGATTGTGTGCTAACATTCTAAAATATTCTAAAAGTTCCAGAAAATTCCAGAATGTTCTAGAATATTCTAGAATATTTGATTTCAATGAAGAAAAGTAGACGAAGCATAAAAGCAACAAAAACTCTTCCTCAAGTCGAAGTCAAATTTTAGCAAAAATGTAAAAATTGATGTTGAACTCACTTCGAAGTAAAAACCCATACAAGCAAACAATTTAATATGTATACGCAAAACGCACACAATCTTAATAACGATCACAAAATTTTTGCTTGATTTCATATTTTTGGCAATTTGGTGTACGTATTCAGGTACAGTAAAGTTTGTATACCACGAATATATCAATCACTAATCAACAGCTATAGAAATGATTCTTATATAACTTCATAGATCTGAAATTTTCATTAAATTCTTAAATTGTCCTAAGTTAATAAACATTTTTATGTAATATTCCTATATTTTTAATAATTAAAATATGTATTAACTTAATAACCGGAGAAATTTTAGAAGTTAAAGGAGTCATTTGTATATACATATGTAGTTAATTAATTCCTCATCGATTTCAAATTTCTATTAAATTTTACAATTTCTCGAATTGCTAAACCTAAATTGAATAAAAAATTCATGTTTAAAAATAATGAGACGCTTTTACCAAACCATTTTTTGGCATTCATTTAAAATTCTTTTGGTAATTCTAAAGAAAAAGTTCACTCTATCGAGAACGCGATTTGCTGTTGTCGAAGAAGACACAAATTTGTTCAACTTCCAATTTTTGGCACTTTGGTTTGTAGGCGAGTCGCATGCAGGGAAATTTGTGCTGCTTGCGCAGCTCGTATAGTAGACGGTGCGCCAGCGTTCGTCTTGAGGACTTTTTTGCAATTGAACTAGCAGCGGTCATTCAAATAGTTCAAATAGTTGTCATGGTGATGGCGTGGTAGTTTTTTTTTTTGCTGGATGTGTCTTTTCAATACATTTATACAATATGTACATACATACATAAATACTATGTAAATATGTATGTACGCACGCTCATATGTTTAAATGAATGAAGGAGTTTTGACTTGTTTACTTATTTCGATATTTACACCAAAAGTAAATAATATTTAATAGGATTTAATCAAATATATTTTAATATATCTAAATTATCATAACTACCATTCATTTAAAATAAAATGAAATATATGGGAGTATATAAAAATCATATGGATAAATTTCAAAAATATTTAATGAAGTTTACAAATTATTAAAAAGAAATAAGCAAAAGTTTATATTATCAGAAAATTTTGATAACCGTCTGCATGCTTATATTTATCTTGCACAGGCTTTATCTTTTTTACATTTATTTTGCATGCATTTTCTCATTTAACATACAATTTTGTTTATTCTGGTATTTTGAGCACGATTTCTGTTTGCGCGCTGTTAAGGCGCTGTAAAATTCCTTTCAGATTTGCTCTGTTAAATTCCCTTTCGCTGGCGAGGCAGCGGAACGATTTGACAAACAGCACGCCCTGGACCTTCTCTTTTAATTTACGTTCTCTGAGGAATTGCTTGTTGATTCGGGATGCGAGGGAAAAGAAGTTGGCATACTTTTGTGTATGCAAGGGTTTTTCATATACATGCCGGACATTTGAATGTGTTTGTATTTGACTTCAGCTCAACTAGAATTTCTGATTTTTGCAAATTTTGCCGTCTTCGGAATGAATCTGCTTGTTGACGGCGGGTTTAGAGGAAGGGAATAGGCAAGTTTTTGTGCATGTGTGTGATTTTCGTATACACATTGGTCGCTTTGAATGTACGATGTGTCTTCAACTTCAAACCAACTTGAATTCTGATTTTTGTAAATTTTGTCATCGTCGCGAAGAAGTTGTTTATGGATGACGGATTGAATGAGGAAAGGGCATGCGCATTATTAAGATAGTATGAATGAATGGCTTGTGGTTATGAATGAATGAAAATATTTGAAGTTATTTGCTTTTAAATGACTTTATGCATGCTTTAGGTAAATGCCCATATTTACATGCATACATACATATATAAATATGTATAATATATATAAAATATTTAATTAATATTAAAATAAAAATATATAAAAATATTTAATATAAAATACCTATTTAATTTTCTAATATCACTTCATAGTATTTTCTAATTTATTTTATGTCTTGGTTTAAATGTTATATTTATTTATAACTTTTATGAATTATTCAACCCAAAAATCAAGCATATTTTATCCACCACCAAACATGCATATGTTTGTATGTACATATTATGTCCACACATCATTACCATGGCAACATACATACATACATATATGCCGCCTAGTTGAACTTGCAAAACATACTCTTCGCATCGTCAACAAAGCGTAAAAAATCAGAAGTTGAAGAAATTTCTGTACCCGTTGCGCAAAACATACTCTCGATAAGGCAAACAAATGTACTGCAATTCAAAAATTAATGTTCCCTAAATGCCCTCAAAGCATACGATTTTAATAAATGAATATTTAGTAATGTCAAATCAATTCAAAATATATTACTCATTTGAAATCATGTGCGCATTGGGAGAACACATTCTTTCGTACATTTAACTGAATAATAAGAAGAAAAACCAATGTTCATTTATTTGATTCGTGTAATATATTGCACAGTTATTTATGTTGTGCTGTGGCACAGTTGGTAGCGCGCAAGTGCTACAAGGGTTTTGGTCTTTTCTTGTTGTGCATGTTCAAATTCCCTTCGAAGGAGCCAAAAACGTTTATATTCAAAATCATTTATTTTTTCATTTTTATGTACTATATTTAATATTTTTTATATTAATAAAAAATTAAAACGTAATTTATGTCCATAAAAGCGAATCATTTATAAAATTTATTTTCGAAGGAGCCAAAAACGTTTATATTCAAAATCATTTATTTTTTCATTTTTATGTACTATATTTAATATTTTTTATATTAATAAAAAATTAAAACGTAATTTATGTCCATAAAAACGAATCATTTATAAAATTTATTTTTGTGTGATGCTGTGGCGTAGTTATTAGCCCGTGCGTGTGCGTATATGCATACATATACATATGTATTTGTATTTTTGATGTTTTGTTTCTCATTTTTATTTTTAATTATAATTATTTATAAAAAATATTATATAATAAATAAATCTCATGTAGATTTGTAAATAATGAAAATAAAAATAAAAATATCATATATCAAATAGATGGTTAGAAAAATTCAGAAGTATTAATATTTTTTTTCCGTTTTTTTATTAAATAACAACAAAATGCGGCATGAAATACAAATGAAAAATTATTTCATTTCATTGGTTTTCCTTATATTTCTATTCTATTTTCCTTGGTTTTATTTAAGTTGTAGTGAATAACAGTTTTTCCTTATGTTAAACCATCAAATCTGTTAGTTTACGGCCAAAATTTAAGAGAGTAGGAAATCCCTTTCCCACGATTTTCTAGCTCTGTAGAAACTTCAATCGAACATCGAACCAAAAAACAATTGCACCTTCTCGTTATTTCAAGTCCTTAGTCTCTTAGGCCATACCTAATTCTTTCCTTTATAAAGTGCTGAATAAATCCAACTGACCATTTCCTGTTGGTTAATGCAATTTTAACTACTACTAATACTTACCATTCTCATATTCTTGGTGTAATTAAGTGCATCTGCTCTTTGAGTAATGAGAAGTTACCCATCTTCGAAAAATTGTTCTCTCAGGAATTGTCCAAGGACGATTTCCTCCTGCTAAGCATAGGGATGTAAGACTAAGAGGCTCTGAGTTTCATAGAAATTTCAGGTTATGTTCCCAGATGTAAGCCTGTGGTGTTTGCATCAACTTTACGATTACATACTACAAGATCCAGCGCAAATATGAGACCCATGTGAAACACCATCTACAACTACTTCTAGATTACCATTTTGTACTGCAGAATCCAACAGTATTGCTCACTTATTATTAGCAGCATTAACAACTTATTACTGGTCAAAATAAGACGACCATTCACTACTTCTAGGTGTAAAGGTATACCAAGTTTATCTACATTGTGCAATAAGAAACTCAACAATTTATCAGGAATTGCTTGCAATTTCAAACTACAGTAGCGTAAAGACACCGTAGTAGATCTCTTAAAAAATTATTAACAGCACTAACATCAATATTAAACAGTTAATATATTTTGATGGCCATTCTCTGCTTATGGGTGTAAAGGTATATTCATTATTGCTCATTGTGCAATAAGTAAGATTACCATCGCTCAGGAGTTGTTTGCAATTTCAAACTACAGTGGCGCAAAGCCGTCGTACTTAATCTATTAGGTAATTCCTAAATCTTCCTTGTACAAGGTGCTGTTTTATCCAACTGACTCTTCCCTGTTGCAAACTACAGTGGCGTGAAGCTACCGTACTTAATCTCTTAGGTAATACCTAATTCTTTCCTTTATGGTATAAAGTGCTGATTAAATCCTACTGACCATTTCCTGTTGGCAAATTTTATTTTAACTACCCTGAGATTGCCATTTAGTACTGCAGAATGCAAAAGCTTGCTCGACTAGTACTTACCATTCTCATCTGCTTGGTGTAATTAAGTACATCTGCTCTTTGAGTAATAAGAAGTTACCCATCTCTGAAAAAATGTGTGTCTAAGGAATTATTTGCAATTTCAAAGTGCAGTGACATAAAGCCACTTAACCTCTTTGCTGTTACCTACATTGCCTCTTTACAATGGGTGATTAAATCCAACTGACCATTTACTGCTGCTGTGAGTGTAAGACTAAGAGTTTCTGAGTTTCATAGAAATTCAAGTTTATGTTCCCAGATGTAAGCCTGTAGTATTTGCATCAACCTTATGATTACCTACTCCAGAAGATCCACTTTGTTACTATTCAATCGAAAACACTTGCAAGACCCAGACGACCATGCACTGCTTCTAGGTGTAAAGGTATAATAAGTTTATCTGCATTGTGCAATAAGGAAGTTAACCATTTAACAGAAATTGTCTGCAATGGCAAACTACAGTGGCTTAAAGCTATCGTACTCGGTATCTTAGGTAATAACTAAATCTTCTCTTAACAAGTTGCTTTTTAAATCCAACTTACTCTTTCCTGCTGCAAACTACAGTGAGGTAATGCCATACTACTTAGTCGCTTAGATAATACCTAATTTCTCTCCTTACAAGATGCTGTTTAAATCCAACTAACCATGTCCTGGGGATTGCTCAATCATTATTTACAGCATCAACATCAATATTAAACATTTACTATATTTTGATAACTATTATCTTCTTCTAAATGTAAAGGATTATTATTAACTTTATCTGCTGATTGTGCAATAAGAAAGTTAACCATCTCTCAGGAATTGTTTTCAATTTCAAACTGCTGTGACGTAACGCCTCGTACTCGATCTCTTAGGTAATACAAAACCCCCCCTTAACACAGCACATTGAGTCCAACTGACTCTTTCCTGTTGCAAGCTAGAGTGAGGTAATGCCATCCTACTTAATCTCTTAGATAATGCCTAAATTTTCTCTTTACAAGGTGCTGTTTAAATCCAACTAACCATGTCCTGTTACTAAGTTTTAACTACCTCGAGATTACTATTTTGTACTGCAGAATGTAAAGGGCTTGCTCTATCATTCTTTCCAGCATCAACATCATACTGCAGAATGCAATAGCTTGCTCGTCTATTACTTACCATTCTTATCTTCTTGGTGTAATGAAGAGCATCTGCATCCAGCATCAACATCATACTGCAGAATGCAATAGCTTGCTCGTCTATTACTTACCATTCTTATCTTCTTGGTGTAATGAAGAGCATCTGCTCTTTGAGTAATAAGAAGTTACCCATCTCTGAGAAATTGTTCTCTCAGGAATTGTTTGCAATTTCAAACTGCAGTGGTGTAAAGCCACTTAATCTCTTTGGTGATACCTACCAGGTGTATTTGTTGAAGTGTGCCGGTTTTACTAGTAGATGTCGCTAGCAATATGTGTAAATTTCTATGATTTGGCATGTATGGAATTTTTTTCTATTGACATTAACCTACAAAAATACGCAAGTCGCATTCTGCAAAAATAATAGCGTCATAGTTGTTTACCTCAGTGAATATGCCGAGTTTCGTTCCAAGTAAATCGCATTTGCGGCATTCGTTGCTTTTCTTATTTCATCAAAAGAAAAAAGCAGCTGAAGCTCAGCGGTTACTTTTAGAAACTTATGGTGAACATGCTCCAGTGATTAGAACATGTGAGACATGGTTTCGTCAATTTTAAAGTGGAAATTTCGATTTGACGGACAATGAACAACCTGGTGCAGCGAAAAAGTTCGAAGACGAGGAATTGCATATTGATCAAACCCAATCGCAACAAAAATTGGCAGAAACACTATCGAACTGTCACGGGGGACGAAAAATGGATTTATTTTGAGAACCCGTGGCGAAAAAAATCATGGTTTTCCCCATGGTGAAGCTGGCCCATAGACTGTGTGGTGTACTATGAGTTGTTAAACCTGGTGAAACGGTGAACACGGTGGAAACTGGTGTAAGACACATTAAAAACACTTAGTTGGGAAATATTATCGCACCCGCCGTACTCTCCCGACCTCGCCCCGTCCGACTATCACCTTTTCGCATCGATGGGACACTCCCTTACAGAGCAGTGCTTTGTTAATTTTGCAGAAATGGCTCGTCGAATGGTTTGCCTCGAAAGAGAAAAAGTTTTTTTGGAATGGTATCCATAATTTGCCTGAGAGATAGGCAAAATGTGTAGAGAATTTTTTGAGATTCCCCTGAAAATTAAGTGTTTTCTTTATTTCAACTAACATACCTGGTACAAGGGGTGATTAAATCCAACTGACCATTTCCTGCTGCTAGGGATGTAAGAGTAAGAGTTTCAGAGTTTGATAGTAATTCAAGTTTATGTTCCCAGATGTAAGGCTGTGGTGATTTCATCAACTTTATGATTACCTACTCCTGAAGATTCCAGCGTTAATATCAGACCTAAGTGAAACAACAGCTTTAACTTCCCAGAGATTACCATTTGGTACTGCAGAATCCAACAGTATTGCTCAATTATTATTTACACCATTAACATTTTATTACTGTTCAATAGAAAACACTCTCTTAACAATGTGCTGTTTAAATCCAACTGACTCTTTCCTGCTGCAAACTAGAGTGTGGTAATTGCCATCCTAGTTAATCTATTATATAATACCAAATTTTCTCATTACAAGGTGCTGTTTAAATCCAACTAACCAAGTCTACAGAATGCAAAGGTCTTAATTCTCCTTTACATTGAGAAGAAGAGAATAGTTATCAAAATAAATTAACCTTAATATTGATGTTGATGCTGTAAATAATGATCGATTACAGCATCAACATCAATATTAAGTTTAATATGATTTGATAACTATTCCCTTCTTCTAAATGTAAAGGAGAATTAACTTTATATGCTGATTGTGCAATAAGAAAGTTAACTATCTCCCAGGTATTTTTTTCAATTACAAACTACAGTGACGTTAAACCATCGTACTTAATCTATTAGGTAATTCTTAAATCTGCCTTTTACAGGGTGCTGTTTAATCCAAATGACTCTTTCCTTCTGCATACTACAGTGGCGTAAAGCCACCGTACTAATCTCTTAGGTAATACCTAACTCTTTCCTTCATAAAAAGCTGAATAAAATCAACTGAACATTTCCTGTTGGTAAATGTAATTTTAACTACCCTGAGATTACCAGGTGTACTAAAGTGCTTCGGTTCTTTGAGTAATGAGAAGTTACCCATCTTTGAAAAATTGTTCTCTCGGGAATTGTTTGCAATTTCGAACTGCAGTGGCGTAAAGCCACTTACTCTTTTTGGTGATACCTAAATTGTCTCTTTACAAGGGGTGATTAAATCCAACTGACCATTTCATGCTGCTAAGCATAAAGATGTAAGACTAAGAGTTTCTGAGTTTCATTAAAATTCAAGTTTATGTTCCCAGATATAAGCCTGTAGTATTTGCACCAACTTTATGATTACCTACTCCAGAAGATTCCAGCGTTAAAATCAGACCCAAGTAAAACAACTGCTTTAACTTCCTGGAGATTACCATTTCGTACTGCAGAATCCAACAGTATTGCTCAATTATTGTTTACAGCATAACATTTTATTACTGTTCAATTGAAAAAACTTACAATACCAGACGACCATTCACTGCTTTTACTTAGGTGTAAAGGTATATTAAGTGTATCTGCATTGTGGAATAAGAATGTTAACAATTTATCAGGAATTCTTTTCAAACTACAGTGGCGTAAAGACACCGTACTTAGTCCTCAGCTAATACCTAATTCTTTGCTTTACAAAATGCTGATAAATCCCACTGACCATATCCTGTTGGTAAATGTTTTCTTAGCTATTTTCAATTAGTACTGCAGAATGCTAGGCTGGCTCGATTATTACTTACAGCATTAACATCAACCTTACACACTTAATATATTTTGATATCCATTCTCTCCTTCTAGGTGTAAAAGAGAATTAGCTTTTTATGTGCTGATTGTGCAACAAATAAGTTAACCATCTCTCAGGAGTTGTTAGCAATTTCAAACTACAGTGGCGTAAAGCCACCGTATTTAATCGCTTAGGTAATACCTAATTCTTTCCTTTATAAAGTGCTGAATAAATCCATCTGACTATTTCCGGTTGGTAAATGTTTTTTTAACAGTTTAGTACTGCACTTTACTTACTATTCTCATCTTATTGGTGTAATTAAGTGCATCTGCTCCTTGAGTAATAAGAAGTTACCCATCTCTGAGAAATTGTTCTCTCAGGAATTGTTTGCAATTTCAAACTGCAGTGGCGTAAAGCCTCGATCTCTTAGGTAATACCTAATTCTTTCCTTTATAAAGTGCTGAATAAATCCAACTGACCATTTTCTGTTGGTAAATGTTATTTTAACCGTTTAGTACTGCACAATGCAAAAGCTTGCTCGACTTTTACTTACCATTCTCATCTTATTGGTGTAATTAAGTGCATCTGCTCCTTGAGTAATAAGAAGTTACCCATCTCTGAGAAATTGTTCTCTCGGGAATTGTTTGCAATTTCAAACTGCAGTAGCGTAAAGCCTCGTACTCGATGTCTAAGGTAATACATAAACCTTCTCTTAACATTGTGCTGTTTAAATCCAACTTACTCTTTCCTGCTGTCAACTACAGTAGCGTAAAGCCATCGTACTTAATCTTTTAGGTACTACCTATTTCTTTCCTTAAGAAAGGGATGCTTAATCCAACTGACCATTTCCTGCTGGTAACTGTAATTTTAACTACCCTGAGTTTACCATTAGTGCTGCAGAAAGCAAAAGTTTGCTCGATTTTTACTTACCATTCTCATCGCCTAGGTGTACTTAAGTGCATCTGCTCTTTGGGTAATAAGAAAAATTGTGCTCTCAGGAATTGTTTGCAATTTAAACTTAAGTGGCGTAAAGCCACTTAATCTCTTAGGTGATACCTAAATATTCTCTTCACAAGGTAGTGATAAAATCCAACTGATCATTTCATGCTGCTAAGCATAGAGATGTAAGACAAAGTGTTTCTGAGTTTCATAGAAATTCAAGTTTATGTTCCCAGATATAAGCCTGTAGTATTTGCATCAACTTTATGATTACCTACTCCAGAAGATCCAGTGATATCATCACGCACATTTGAAACAACAGCTTTAACTACCTCGGGATTACCTTTTTTTACTGCAGAATCCAATAGTATTGCTCAATTATTATTTACAGCATTAACACCTTATTAGTGTTCAAAAGAAAACATTTATTGTACAATACCTAGACGACCATTCACTGCTCCTATTTAGGTGTAAAGGTATGATAAGTTTATCAGCATTGTGCAATAACAAAGATAATCATTTATCAGAATGTGTTTGCAATTTCTATCCACTTAATCTATTAGGTAATTCCTAAATCTTCATTTTACACGGTGCTGTTTCATCCAACTGACTTTTTCATGCTGCAAACTACAGTGGCGTAAAGCCATCGTACTTAATCTCTTAGGTAATACCTAATTCTTTCCTTTAGAAAATGCTGTGTACATCTAATTGACTCTTTCATGCTGCAAACTACAGTGAGGTAATACCATCGTACCTAAATTTTCTCATTACAAGGTGCTGCTTAAATCCACCTGACCATGTCCTGTTGCTAACTTTTAACTACCTCGAGAATATCATTTTGTACTGCAGAATGCATGTCGGGCAAGCACATTGTTTACAGCGTCAACATCAATATATATCAACATTTAATATATTTTAATAAACATTCTCTTGCAATTTCAAATTACAGCGGTGTAAAGCCATCGTACTTAATATTCTTTCCTTTAGAAAATGCTGCTTAAATCCAACTGACCATTTCCTGTTGGTAAATTTAATTTTAAATACTAGCTAGTACTGCAGAATGTAAAAGATTGCTCGACATTACTTACCATTCCCATCTTCTGGGTATAATGAAATCCATCTGCTCTTTGAGTAATAAGAAGTTACCCATCTCTGAAAAATTGTTTGCAATATCAAACAACTGAGACGTTAAGCCGTCGAACTTATTTATTTATTTATTTATTTGTATGAAAAATAGTTATGAATAATTACATTACATTAGTTGCCTTTAAGCAACTGGGGCTATCGGCTTGACTTATTCCTAATAGATTTTATATAAAAGTATATAAAGTACCCTTAGAAATAATTTATACAATACTTAAATGTGGTGTAAGAGGTTACATTGATATATGAATTTATATATATTTTTTACATTGTTTGCAGCTAAATTTTTTTAGAGATCAGAAGGCTTTTTATTTTGGAAAATATTTATTCTTGCGTTTCCTTTTTCAGCAGGTACTCGTGTGTGATCTTTGTGTGCCCCATTCGCAGTCTTACAATGATTTGCAACTGGTCGGCTGATGCTGAAGTTGGGAGGATAGGCTTACACCGGTTTTGATTGTAGGTTTTGTAAGAATGTTGATACGTTTTCCAGTTTCTTACTGCAAGCTTTTTATTCTATTTTTCTATTGTCCGGAAAAGATCTGCTATCATGTAGGTATGGTGATAAATACTTGGCATTTTGTAGACTGTTTTGGCTGTATTATCCGCGAGTTCATTGCCCGTAATACCGCAGTGGTCAGGTACCGACATGATTTTTATTTTGGAATGATGATGCGATAGGATATCCCTGGACTCTGTAATGAGCAGTTCCCTGCTCAGTGGATTTTGGAGTTCTTTTACACACGATTTGCTATCGGAACAAATTATGTATTTGCCTTTGCTTTGCGTGGCGGGCTTTATAGCTAAATTAATGGCAATACATTCGGCGGCCAAAAATTGAACAGTAGGAGAATAGAAGTCCTGATCTGATGGTTCTTGCTTCTTCCGTAATAATTGCAAATGAAGTCGAAAGGTCGGTTTATAAGAATTTCCACCCTTTGATTTTCCACGAAGTTTGTCTTTCCAGAAAGATTTTTCGGTAGATCAAAGGATTTGAGTTTTGTTTCGGATAGTCCAAGAGCTTATTTATAAAAATAGACGATGGTAAAAGCCATGTTGGATTTATTGCAGTTTTGGAAAGTATTGGATTGAGAGATATGTTGATCTTTTTTGTGCATTGAAAAACGTTATAAATTGTTGGTGGTCTTCGCATTTTACGCGTTCTTTTAGTTATGTTTTTCATGTCCTTATAAAGAATGATGTTGTTGGTAATAAAACGTTTGGGTACCAGCCGGAATGTATTTTAAATAACGCGTTCTTCCATAGACGGAAGTCCGGACTCTGCCAGTAGGTTTTTGACCGGTGTTGTAGGAAAATCTCGAAGACTTTGTCGAATAGCAGCGTGATAGGGTGCAGCCAAGAGTGCTATTGTACTTTTAGCGCACTGTCCATAAATTGGTAGACCATAATCGATGACCGACAAAATTAATGTTTTTGTTACGTTTATTAAAGTGTCTGGATGTACTTTACTATGCTTAGGTGCTAGATATTTTACAATGTTAAGCCTAGTATTTAGTTTTTTAATTAAGTGTTTACAATGCTGCTTAAAGATAACTCCGAGAATTTTTAAACAGTTAACGTTCTCTATTTTATGATTTCTATATGTTAAGTAATTGTTTTGACAATTTTTTTTTCTACACACATGGAATAGGTGACATTTTTCATATGAAATGTTTGCTCCTGAATTTTTAGACCAGTTATATATTTCGTTAAGGATGTTGGAAAAAATTGTTTGTGTTGCTGTAAAATTATTGCTTTTTGAGAAAACTAATACATCATCTGCGTAAATAGGGTGTTCGACATCATATTTTTTTATTATTTGACTGATTTCATCGAAAGCAATGATAAAAAAACGACGGAGATAGGGGAGCCCTGTGGTATGCCATTATACAGGGATACCCTATCGGAGTATTTATTATTAATGTTTGTTCTAAAAGTTCGGTTTATTAGAAAGCTCTTAACGAAATTATATATTTTTTTACCGACTTGGAAATATTTTAATTGTCTAAGCACAACATGTGCACGATTCTATCAAATGCCTTCTCGAAATCTAAGCCAAGTATTGTTCAAGGTATAGTAAAGCATCCAATGTACTTTGCCCGGTTTTAAAGGCCACCTGATTAAGTTATAAAGTCGAATAAGTCTGCTTTTGACAGCTACGGGAAAAATTTTGATTATAGGGTAAGATATTCTGTCACCTCCAGGAGTTTTCCCCTTAGCAGATGTTATCACTTTTCAAGTTCAGCCATTGTAATATTGTATTCAATTTTTTTTGCTTGCCACAGAAGCTGTGCTCAGAGTATATACACCCTGTTTTCATGAGACGTTTTGCTCTAAATTATGAAAGTAACCTTCATAAATTTTATGTGAGTAAGGTGTTGTATTTGTTGGAATATGAGTTTTTTGTAAACCAACTATTAAAGGATTGTGGTCTTTTAATAAAAGTTGAAGTTCCTGGAAGTTGTTCCAGTATCCTTTTATATTCCACTGTAATATGATGTCATGAGAAAGAATTTATGAAAAAAATAGTTTTATCTTTTAATTTATGTAAATTGAAATGCTAGTTTTATACCCAGATGATCTTACGATTCTTCATCTGATGCCATTGCAGCATCGGTGAAGTCTCGAAGAGCTGTTATATTGTTATTGCTTGATAAATTGTAATTTGTTTGTGAATTGATATTTCGTGGTGAATTACAATTAAATGTTCATTTAATATTTTTGTCTAAATCAATTGAGTGAGGTGGGTATTGTTCTTGTATGTTATTATTGTCTTCTGGATTGTTATTAATCGTAAAATTGTAGTTTCTCAGTGAATTGTTATTATCAATGAGTTCTGTGTTATTGTTTACGCTTAATTTAGAAGATTGAGTAAACTGAGTACAGTTATGAATTTCAGAGAACTTTGAGGTGCGTTGGTGGTTGCTGTCTTTTGGACTAGAAGTAAGAGGGTATGAGGATTGGTTATGCTCTGGTTGTTGAGTTGTATTTGGTTTAGCAATGGAAGAGAATGAAGGAGATGATTCTGTGAATGAAGGAATAGAGTTTTTGTGGAAGCTAATTGCTTCTCGCATTGTGCATTTTTTTGTGATTTTGATTTTTAGTATTTCTTTTGCTTGCAAAAATTTTTCACATATGTTTGAAGAAGAGGGGTGATTAGAGGAATAGTTTGCGCAAAAGATTCGAGTACAGTCATTGGGGGAGTGTGGAGGCAAACTGCAGATTTTACATGCGAACGAACGCTTGCAAAGTTTGGCAGTGTGTACGAGAAGCTGACAATTTTTGCATCTCATTGGGGAGGGAAAATATGGCCTTACATTTACCTTGCGCCAACCGATATTTAACTTTTCAGGAATGTGGAAAAGATCAAAAGTTAGAAGTATGACTTCAGATGGTAGCATACGATCATTTATCTTTTTTTGAAATTTTTAGACAGCAACAACAACTTGGGAACTTAGCTCATTGATAATTTCATCTTCGGGAACATATCTAAGAAATGGAGCATAAACTGTACCTCTATTAAAGTTAAGATGCTCATGGTATTTAGCCTTAATAGCACAAATACCATGAAGTTCTTTCGA